>CM044003.1:101072511-101672511 GCA_024085815.1 Flaveria linearis
AAGAAACATGCTAAAGTGTCAACACAAGGTTGGTGAGTCCACAGGTTTGGATAAACAGAATAAGTAATAACCGATACAGTAAACAAAGTAATATCCGTAGGTAGCTAACCTACTTAACAAGTTACATAGTGTATGAAGTTCGCAACTGACGCTGACAATGAACACAGGGCCTCGGCTGTGGCTACCAAACCACAGCAACAGAAAATTAGGTCAATTAAACACCCATTCGACCACCGGTCGTGCTAGCACGACTAGCCCGGGTGGGGTTTGTCAAACTCAGTAGATCTACTCATAATTACCCCGCTGAAGAACATACATTAACGGTTCGAAACGTGAGTACTTAAATTGGTACAACACTAGTAAACATGTCATCATTACAGTAATACTGAATAAAATGAAAATAAGTTTGAACACATGTTTCTTTCCCCTAATGAAAGTAGGAAAAGTGGGGCTGAGAACTCACCTTAGTAGCACAGCAATGAGTAAACGCTAACACAAAGATTTGGGTCCCAATTAACCTGTATTTTCGTTTAATATTTAATTAAGATTAAATATTAGTAAATGAATTAGTTATTAGGAAAAGAATGGTACAATTCGCGATCACGGTTCGGTTATGACGCAGACACAAAATTTATTTGCTACACACAAGCAAACACAAATTCAAACAAGTTAAAGCAATCATGTAATTCGATTATTCATGCACGCACCGAATCATGCTTGAAGGTATTGTTTATATACTTTTAAATATAACAATTTTCTTATATTAATAAACTCATACGTCATACATTTATTATAAATTCTCTTCACATGAATCTATGCACTTAAATATATATATACACTATCAATTTACACACCTGGGTATAAGTATATGTTAGATCTAGAAAGAATAGGTCTAGATTATTTTTGTATATGCTTAGAACTTTAATCAAATCTTCTAATAAATGATTGTAACTAACTATCAGTATATATATATATATGCATTGAATATATAGGTTAACCCATATATATATACGTGTTGCTTTTTGTATGATGACAGGCAAAAACAATATACTTGGTAGGATTTCTGAAATCAGCCAAGTGTAAGGAACATTTACTGATTAACATTATGATGAACAATAATGTTAATCCGTAGATATGTTACTTACAAGACACCCCTTGTCTTCGGATGAACATCACCCAAGGATCTAAGTGAAGACTCCTGACGAAAAACAAGACTCCTGCGGAAGTTGCATGATGAAGTGAAGACTTCTGCTGAAGACAAGTTTCCTACGAAAGAACAAGACTCCTGCAGAAGGCAAGACTCCTGCGGAAGGCAAGACTCCTGCGAAAGGCAAGACTCCTGCGGAAATCCAGAACACTTGTATGATTTCAACTAGTCAACAAGTCAATAACAAATCTCAAGAGATCCGGTGTTTCCTTAACAGACTCATAATTATCTATAAATATGAGTCCTAGGTTTCACATCTACGAGAACACAATTAAGCAATATTACGGCTGTCAACCATTACATCATTGTGCAACCCTAGCCGCCGTCACATCAACAGCAACATTCATTCGATTGAAGAAATCAATGCTCATAGTATTTATAATTATTCTTTTGTAATCATTACTCAATAATTAATGAAATAATTTTGAATTAATTATTGCGTTTGTATTTACTGTGACATCGTGTTTGTGATCTTCAATTAACAATTAACACAATTAAATAACAATTAATGATTATTCCACGATCATTAACTTGTTTTTGTTTTAATACTGATAATTCCTGAATTGAGATCCTTAGATTCACAGGTGGTATCGGAGCCAAGTGCTCATTGATCTAGATCAATTGATCTAGATCAATTGATCTATCAGTATTAAAATTGTTTAATTGTCTTTTAAACAATTATTTCAGTGACTTATCATTCAGCAAGCATTATCTCATTGCTTGATTGATTTAGATCTATATTCACATCAATTGAATACTAGATCTGAGTCTTTGATAGATTTGTTTACGTTAACATTTAGAGTTAAATTCATAACATTTAATTAAAAATATGAGTACTTTTGGTGGATCAAATCAACCACCAAAGCTAGAAACAAAAGCTGATTTTAAATCCTGGAAAATTAAGTTCAGGAATCATGTGAACTACACTGATTCTGACTTGTGGGAGTCCATCACTAAAGGTCCTTATATTCCACCCACTCTTGGGCCAGATTATAATGATAAGAATCAACCAATCAGCACAAAAGATCTGTCACCTGATGATGTCAAAAAGGTTAAAGTTGATATTAAAGCATATAGTTTACTTAGTATGGCTTTGCCTGAAGAGATATTGATCAGGTGTGAGAATTACAAAACAGCAAATTCCTTGTGGAAGATACTTCATACTCTCTGTGAAGGGAGTGATGAGATCAGAAGCATCAGGAAAGACACCCTTAGATCACAATATGAAACCTTTCATTATATTGAGGGTGAATCAATTGCTCAACAACTCCACAGATTCATGCAACTTGTTACTGAGATGAATATCTTGGAGTTAAAGTATACTACTGAGGAACTAAACAAGAAGATGCTCCATACTTTGCCTGAAAGTTAGAAGCAGACTGTGTCCATGTTCAAGAGCACCATAGATCTTAAGACAACTGGTCTAGACACACTGGTTGCTAAAGTAGAGGCTCTCAAAATAGATGAACAATCAATAAACAAGAGTGTGAGAACTCATATCTCACCTTATCACTTCAAAGAAACAAAAAATGCTGGAAGTGCATTTATTTCAAATAATGATAGTGATAACTCTTGTGCTTTAAGTGATGATGAAGTGGAAGTCAGTTTCTATGCTTCTAAACCTTCAAAGAAATCAACTCAAAGTAAAAATCAAAAGGATAAAGGAAGACCTGCTGAAAGAAGAGATACAACTACAGCAACAGCAAAATCTTCATAACAAAATAATCAGTCAGAACCAATCACTATGATATTGGATTCTGAAGAACAAAAAGTAGCATTTGCAGCTTTTAGTTCTAGTTTTTAAGCATACCTGGGAAGCTCTCTAACTTCAGTAAATATCTGCCAGCAAGACTTGGAAGAACTACATCCTGATATAGTGGAAGAGATGGATTTACAATGGCAGATGGCAATGATTGCTTACAGAGCTAAGCAATATCTCAAGAGAAACAAGAACATGGCTGCAGCAAGCAAAACATCAAAGATTGGTGTTGACAATTTGAAGGTAAGATGCTTCAAGTGCAATCTCTATGGACATTTTTCTAGAGAATGCAATCAACAATCACCTCCGGAGATGAGACCACATCAGCAACATCAGCAACATCAGACTCAATCTCATCAACAATCAAACTCTCAAAGATCTCTACACAGACAACCTCAGCTGACCAATACCTCCCCACTAGCTATAAATGATTCAGCAGGACCTAGTAACTCAAAGGAGTCAGGGCTGATCATACTTCAAGATAGAACTTGTGACTGGAGTATGTATGAAAAGGAAGTCTTAGAAGAGAATCAAGCTTTGATGGCTCACATGGAAAACAAAGTTCCTCCAATGGCCAGAGAGGTAAGATAAAGATTGTGTTCATCATCATGTGTTGAGTAAGTCGAACGGTATAGAGTTCATGCTTAACAGTTGGCTGACAAAGTAAAAGAAACTATGATTTTAAATGAATCACATGTAAGAGAACATAAATTATATCAAATTAAAATTAATTCTTTGCAAAAGGATTTAGAAAAATTTATTTCTGAAAACTACAGCCTTAAAGCCCAAGTTGAGCATCTGACCACTTCCTTAACCAAATCCATGGCTGGTCATGCATCAACTGAAGTGAAACTTCAGAAGTTTCAACTTTCATCTCAGCAATATGAGAAGCTGTTAAACTCTCATATTGAATCAAAGAATAGGTATGGGTTAGGTTATAATGCTGTTGCACCACCTATAAATGATAATTACACAACTCTACCTGAAACAATGACCAACACATTGTCAAATCATTTTGTGCCCAGCACCAAGATTGACATAAAATCAAATCAAACAAATATTAACAATGAAGCTGAGGTGAGTGAAACTGAGTCTTCTAAATCAGAATCTTTAAAACACAATGACTCAGAATTTGATTATGATAAATGTGATGACTTGGATGATTCTGATGAACATAATGTTCATCAACTGAACATTGGTAAGAATGTTCATGTTGAAACTGGTCTTCCAAAAGTACTTGAAGAATCGAAGCTACAATATCCTCTAAAGCAAAGAAACATGCTGAAGACTATCTGCAAGAGGATTGCTGAACTAAATGAAGGACTTCAAGAACTGAATCTTCACAAAAGTTCATCATCAAAGGAAGTAGCTAACTACGGATTAAGTAAGGAGGTACCTTTATCCCATTCAGATAAAGGTAAGAAGAAACAAGGATCAACTAAACATAAGAAAAATTCTTCAGTTGAAGATCTGCGGAAGGTAACATCTGCTGAATCCGTAGAACAGCTGCAGAAGACTAAAGCCGAATCTTCGGATGAAGTATCAAAAGGACTGCCAACAAACATGCTCAGAAAATGTTGGATCTCAAGTAACAAAGGTTAGCTAAAGTCAAACAAGTATCAGTTGATGGTATTCCTAGCAAAAACAAGAAAAAATCAAGTAATCCATTGGGAAAGGAGTTGAAGCCCCACAAACTGAACAAGAAAAAGAAGTCTGAATCTGAAGACAATTCAGAAGAAAAATACTGCAAATGGTGTGATATGAAAAATCACAATACAGATGACTGCTATTTCAGCAGCTACTGTTCCATATGTAATATGAAGAATCACATGACTTCTGATTGCTACTTCAATAAACATTGTGCAATATGCAACAAAAATAATCATTCAACTCAGGAATGTTGTTTCAACAAGAAGAACAAGACAAAGAGCTCAAAAAAGTCAAATGCTGAAATGTCTGAATCAGATTCTCAATCATCTGAAAGTGACAAAGAATCAAAGTTCAAGAAAGACCAACAAAAATCAAAGCAAAAATCTTCTACTGTGGATAAGTCTTTAAAGAAAAGAATATCAATTCAGTCTAAAACACCTCACAAAAAGATGGATCTGTCAGACAAGAATACTGAAGTAAATGATGATTTCTTTGATAATTTTGAAAAATGATGATTCCTTTTTCAAAATTGAAAGATGATATAACTTTCAGAAATTCAGGATCAACTTCAAGATCCAAATATCAACCAAAGAAAGACAAGATAAAGATAGAATCTGACAAGAAAGAAGACATCCAAAAATCTGACTCGTCTTCAACGGAATCATCCTCACCACCATCAAATCACAAAGAATCAATTAATACTGAAACTTCAAGATTAATTCATGAAGGAGTAACTATTGTAGACACGTCTGGCAAACCCAAGACAATTAAGGCTTGGGTTGTCAATTCTACTTGATCTCTTATTTTATGCAGGAACAATCATGGAGAGCTGACAACAAGTAGTATGTTGACAGTGGTTGTTCCAGACATATGACAGGAAATTATTCTCTTCTCCATGACTTCAAACATAAACATGCCTCATATGTGGCATTTGGTGGGGATAAGAAGGGAGGTAAAATAGTTGGTGAATGAATGGTAACAAATGGTGTGCTCATATTTGAAAAAGTGAATTGTCACACCCCAACCTTGACGGCGGAAACGTCGAGATGTGAGAGTTAAGATCGTTCACAGCCACATAACGCTATTATTAACTCCAAATATATTATTCATAAGTTTCAAAGGTAACATTACAAACATAAGTCTCAAATAAAGAAATTAACAAGCATAATAAGAAATATAACAAGCTTATTTATTTATTTGAATGGGGATATGTTGAGAAAACAAAGGAATTAGTGCTGCTAAGGAATGCTGAGAACAAGAAAGTTGAACGAATCAGGATCTTTGACCCTGTGGAAATCAAGTTACTCCATCCTAGCTACACGTCATACTTATATGACAAATTCTTTCCCAAGCTGACCGATGAAAGAGCACAAAATGATCTGTTCCTGCATGTCCATGTAATACAAGTGGTTGACAAACTTCATGCAAAAGCTTACAGAGAAGAAGACATAATGCTGGACTGCTGAAGGGAACAAATTTTGATAAAGTCTTAGAACTCAGAATATCAGAACGGGATGAGCTAGAGGTGGTGTATAACAACAAAGTGTTAGACACACTCACCACTGAAGAAGATGTTTTGGGTCTTAGTTTTGAAACTCTAAAGAAGCTCAGCAAGATGAAGATCAACTATAAATATGATAATCAGAAGACTGCTGTGTCTTATTTTTACAACAAAATGATTGCCGGAGTCAAGGAACTTTCAGTTTTGAAGGATTGATTCAAGGATCTAAGCCTAAGGGGGAGTATTGTTAGATCTAAAAAGAATAGGTCTAGATCATTTTTGTATAGGCTTAGATATTTAATCAAATCTTGTAATAAATGATTGTAACTAACTATCAGTATATATATATGTGCATTGAATATATAGGTTAACCCATATATATATACGTGTTGCTTTTTGTATGATGACAGGCAAAAACAATATACTTGGTAGGATTTCTGAAATCAGCCAAGTGTAAGGAACATCTACGGATGAACAATAATGTTAATCCGTAGATACGTTACTTACAAGACACCCCTTGTCTTCAGATGAACATCACCCAAGGATCTAAGTGAAGACTCCTGAGGAAAAACAAGACTCCTACGGAAGTTGCATGATGTAGTGAAGACTTCTGCTGAAGACAAGTTTCCTACGGAAGAACAAGACTCCTGCGGAAGGCAAGACTCCTGCGGAAGGCAAGACTCATGCGGGAATCCAGAACACTTGTATGATTTCAACTAGTCAACAAGTCAATAATAAATCCCAAGAGATCCGGTGTTTCCTTAACAGACTCATAATTGTCTATAAATATGAGTCCTATGTTTCACATCTACGAGAACACAATTAAGCAATATTACGGCTGTCAACCATTACATCATTGTGCAACCCTAGCCGCCGTCACATCAACAGCAACATTCATTCGATTGAAGAAATCAATGTACATAGTATTTATAATTATTCTTTTGTAATCATTACTCAATAATTAATGAAATAATTTTAAATTAATTATTGTGTTCGTATTTACTGTGACATCGTGTTTGTGTTCTTCAACTAACAATTAACACAATTAAACAACAATTAATGATTATTCCGCAATCATTAACTTGTTTTTGTTTTAATACTGATAATTCCTGAATTGAGATCCTTGGATTCACAATATACGTTACACACTCCATTATATATATATATATATATATATATATATATATATATATATATATATATATATATATATATATATATATATATATTTTGCACACACGTACTATGTATTACACACACTACAATATTTATATTATAAACACACACCAGGGTGCAAAACACCAACACAACCATGATCACACAAATGAAATGCTGCAACCGTACATACAATGTATCATACATAAAGTATATCCATAAACACACTTCATATTAACCGGTAATATCTCATACATATTATACAATATATATATATATATATATATATATATATATATATATATATATATATATATATATATTCATGAACCCAAAGAGATTTCCATGTGCAGCCATACAAAACCCCATGACTACTCACTTCAATCCCACTCCCAAAACATACAGTGATGCACACACACACTTCTAATCAAGTCAAAGCAGCACTTATGGTGATCCAAGCATTGCACAATATATATAAAGATAAATATGTATGTATCGCATACCCACACATATGAAGCTGCAAGAAGACACACATGTATGTTTATCCGAACACGTAAGAAAAAACGAACACTTCACAACCCAACATTACACACATACACATATAATTATATACGTACACTAATGTATATATGAACGAGCATACACACGGTCTTGAGTTCACCTACAACACTCGGCTGAAATAAATACAAATAACTTCATATATATTGTATATACATACACGCATAATACATGTATATATATACAATGCAGCACACACAGTTATTTATATACACACAGAATGCTTATTTATATACATACATAATGAAACACATACACACCCTCGCAGATCACACACGTAAGAAACCGAACGTCAAATCGTAACAAACATTCCGTATCAAACGCCCGAACCGTAACCGAACGAACCGAAGCAAAATAGAAAAAGAATCGTACCGAACGCTTGCGAGAGAGCAATGGAATCACGTGAGTCGTCTCGCTGTTTTTGTGCGAAAGGAGGGCTGCCGGGGGAAGTTCCGCACGAGGGAAGAGATCGATCGCAGCAAGGTTGCGGGTTTCAAGCGAAGAATGGGTTGTTGGCGTGGAGTAGGCTGTCGTCGATCGCCTAGGAAACGGTTTGAAGTTTAAATAAATAAATGACAATGATAATTGTAGTTACATTTATTAACAATTATATTTAATAGTACTAAGTGACGGAAACGGTTTAGATAATGTAGTATTAACCTGAAAAATACGAGGTGTCACAACCACCATCATCCGCTAACCCTCGTTTCCCCCTTCATCGACGGTTAGTTGTAGTGTCATCCTCGCCTCAGCCTCTCTCAATCTTATACCTCAAAATAGATAATTACATAAATGATCTTTCTTTAAAAAGTCAAATGGTACTTTGATCATTTAATACTGTTTTAACAGAAAAGACTGACAGAATTTAACCTTAATACCCAAACTATTTATAAAATTAAAAGAATAAAATCCAAACTTGTTACTTTAAGTATTCAAACTTATTACTTGCAAAAACTATTTATATAATTAACTCTTAAATTTCCTTGTTAAAATATGCAATATAATAGAAGACTTCACAACAAGGTTAAGAGTATTTAACAATTGTAAATGTAAATTTGATTATATATTTTGAATGATTTCAATCAATTTTCATGGAATGTCCGGAAGGTACATATCAAGACGCCATTTCCTTAAACATAAACTCCAATTTGTTTTATTCCTTTATTTTAGAAACTTAGAAACAAGTATAATGTATTAAAATTTAAAATTGACTTCTAATTACATAAGACTATTGCAAACCTGATACAAGAGACTTTCATATGTCTGGATCAGGAGGTGTTAATTGATTGTAACCCTATGTTTCTACAAAAGATTGTGTCCATTCTAATCTACAAAAGGATAAGTATCAAACTAAATAGAAGGTTTTCAAAAAAATATAAATAAATAAATATAAATTCATCTATCTAATTATTCATTTGAAAACAATATATATAAACATATATATTATCCATTTTAAAGCCTTAAGAATTTGACAATTTAATCACATACGTCTCTGTTGTTTAATATAATAAGTCATGGTTAAATTAAAAGTCTAATAGGGTTGACCATAACACGTTAACTTTAATTTTATTTTATAAATTACGTAGTCATGTAAAAAAAAATTGCTTTTTGGAAGTTTGTTTCTTAGAAAATTAAGCGCTACAATTTTTCGGCGTAGAAATCACAACATATAAAACGTGTTTGAATAAAATTCTTTTTATTAACAGCTTTTGAATAAGATTCTTCCTAGAAATATTTTTAGTTTTTTATGAGGGTTGAAGTTAGTTTTTTCTAGTTATAATTTCAAGAATACCCAATATTGTTTTCTACTTATCCCAACAAATTTGGTTTGTATTTTCCTAAATTTTCTAGGCCACATACTCAATAATCTGTATATATATTTTGTATACCACATAATTTATATAGGTGAGTTTTGTATAAACTAAAGTCAAAAACCAACCCGTTAAGCATAGGTAACCATCATAATATGACACGTACTTTGACCGGAGGGTATGTATGTCAATAAAAAATCACGCTATTTATTCACAGCACACTATGAATTACGATATTCATGCTATAATCATGTTATAATCATGGTATTTAGCCGTTAATAGCTATAATTGATGTTATTAAACAGAACTTCTTTTTACTAAATTTATATACCGATATTATATTTGACTTGAAGATTTTTTTTTGATTTGATGGTATAAATCTTTTTTAATAGTAAGGTATGTAAAAAGTTTGTGACTTTAAAAAATACATGCTTTCATTTTGCTTCGCAAAAATATTCCATTCGTTCTATTGTGTGTGTGACATCTCACAACATCTTAACCATTGATTCACTTGATTAATATTACAACAATATAATATTTGTTGTGTAATAATTTCACCCTCACTTCGTATACTTTTTAAAATAATAAACCTTTGTTTAAATATTTTCCATATAAAAATATAATTTTTTTCTTTTATCTTATTCCACACATACTCTGAATTTCACCCGAATATATCCACCAAGTTTTCAACTTTGAAATGATCTCCTACACTAGCTTATTTAACTTCTAGTACCAAAATAATTAAATATATATATATATAATACCCAAAACAAATTCTATTATTAAAAATGAATTATAGTATTAAAAATAATCATTCAAATTTGAAAAAAAAAACAAAAAAAACACAATAATATTCGTCTATCATCTATCATCTATCATCTAACCCCTCTCCCTTCTATAAATTCATGTGCCCTGTGAGTAGCTAACATGCCTACCATTTGGCTCTTCAACCTGTAATAATAATAATAATAATATTGTCTTCATCTTCATCGTCTTCTTCTTCTACTTGTGGTTTCCATAACACAAAACAACACAAGCAAAACAGAGCATCAATGGCGACCAAAGGGCTTGTGTTGTACCTATTAACAGCTTTCTCCGTCGCCATATTATCAACGTTCATCATCTCCAATCACAACACTCACAAAAACAGTCATCTTCTTCACCCTTCGTCTCTCAATTCCGTTAGCACCGATGAAAAAGTCTGGCCGGTGAGTTCTTTGATTCGTTCTTGTTGTGAATCCATTTGGGTTTTGGAATTTGGGTTTTGGGATTTGGGTTTTGAAATTGGGATTTGGGTTTTTGAGGGTTTTTGTTTTCTTGATTGTTGATTTAGGGATTGGAGTTCGATTGGAGGATTATATTGGCGACGATAATTGGGTTCTTGGGCTCTGCTTTTGGTACGGTGGGTGGTGTTGGTGGTGGTGGGATTTTTGTTCCGATGCTTACGTTGATCATTGGGTTTGATACCAAATCCGCTGCGGCAATTTCCAAATGTATGTGACATTATTGTGAATCTTGTTTTGAAATTTCTGAAATTGAAGTGAAATTGGGTTGATTTTGTTGAACGGTGTTGGTGTTTGATTTGTGTATTGTTGTGGTTTAGGTATGATAATGGGGGCATCTGCATCATCATTTTGGTACAATTTGAGAGTACCACATCCTTGCAGAGAAGTGCCAATTTTGGATTATGATTTAGCTCTGTTGTTTCAGCCTATGCTTATGTTTGGAATCACACTTGGTGTTGCTCTTAGTGTTATTTTCCCCTATTGGCTCATTACAGTTCTCATCATCATCTTGTTCTTAGGTAAACCCTAATTTCACAATCTTTATTTATTTCAGTTATGCCCAAAATTCTGGAATCTTGTTTGATGTTTATGATCTTTGATTGAGGGTGGGTCTTTGAGGTCATGAGTTTAAGTTGTAGAAATCGGTCTCCACCTGCGCAAAGTGTAGGGTAAGGTTTGGGTCATGCACAAAGCAGCTAGAGCTAAGTCAGGCACCGGGTATGCATAGTTAGAGGCAATATAATTTCATTAGAGAATGTTATGTGTAACTTTTGGGGATACTAATAATTGAAATGAGTGAATCTTATCCAAAGCAACTTATTTTGCTCCCAAACAATCAGATAAATAGTTTGGATATGCAATCCCAGTTCCCAAAACATTCTCAAATAGCTTATTTTTGGTGTGAAAACAATAAACAGATTAATAGTTTCAATAACCAATCCCAAAGACTCCCCAAATAACCTTGTGAGACAAGGAATGTTGGTGTAAGATTTTTGATTACCTGAGGAATTTGTTACATCTGGATCTTAAATACTGATTTAAAATAGTAATAATTGTTAAGGTACATTATGGCTTAAATATAAAATTAAGAGACAACGACTTTATATATATATTTTATTGTCAAGTTGCTTATATATTTTATTGTCAAGTTGCTTACCAAGTCATTAAACCAAGTTTTTTATATGATTATGAAGTGTTGGCTAATATAAGTAGATCTTACTTCAAGAAACATGTATTTGTTTATTTATTTCAACTCTAATCATTGTTGTTTCTTGATCTAAGTTACCATTTTTAATACGGTCATTGTTTAAAAGAAATTGCAACATATTTTTGGTCATGTGCAATTCAAGTACCTTAAAAGAAACCCATAACATGGGGCGTGCCCAACAAAGAACTTATTTAGTAGAGAACCGCGAGAACTGCAATAGGCACTTATAAGTATTGCTGACAACATGTAGTGAGAGAGAAAATAGGCAGTTATTTGGTTTTATAACCATTAACCGTCTTATGTATACTAGGTACATGTGTTTATATGATTCTTAAAGCTCTTCACTTAAAGTTGGTTATGTACTGAACGCTCCTCCAACATTGGATTCCAATATTTTGTCATAACAAGAACTGCTTATAGATTTTTAACAAATAATCAAAATGCTTATTTATTGCTGTCTAATTTTCACCACAGGGACTTCTTCAAGGTCTTTCTTTAGAGGCATTGAAATGTGGAAGGACGAGACAATGCTAAAGGTGAGATTAAACCTGGAAAATTAAAATTATAACATTTATCCGCTATTATGTGTAACTTTATTATTGTCATGATGCAGAAAGAAATGTCGAAACCGCGAGAAACATTTGTCAATTCTCGAGGAGAACGTGAGTTTTATAAAGATTTCTTGATTCATTTGTCACAGTAGTGAATGTTTACAAATAGGTGTTCTGATAATTTGTTACCTCGGCTTGTTTTGCAGTTCTAATTGACACTTTTGAGCCTTTGCTTGCAAGAGAAGAGAAAACTCCGATGGTGACCATTCTGCCTTGGCTTCTTGACCCTTTGTCTTTTTTTGTGTGTGTGTATGTAGTTAATATAATTTTAAAACCTTTTTCCCTTTAAAAATTTTGCAGGAAATATTTAAATGTAATTTACGCTGGAAGAAACTTTTGCTCCTGGTAGCTGTATGGGCTGTGTTTCTAGCTCTTCAAGTCATTAAGGCAAGTCAATAATTTGATGGAGTATTAGTCAAATCATACTTTTAAAAAAATTAAACTTTTGATGATAAAGATGGTTAATATACTAATTATGTCACTTTAGCCAGTAAAAGTGACCAAAAAGGGAACTTTTTCAATCATAAAACTCCCGAGATTGGAATATTCTTGAATTTTCCCCTTATCTGTTGGTCTATTTATATCATAAAGACAAGTTAAATCAGAATTCTTTTGATTAAAATTTGATAATATAGATGAGCACTGTACTAATTGTCACTTTAGCCAGTAGAATTTACCAAAAAAGGAAACTTTCTGAATCATAAAACTCCCCAAAATGGAATATACTTGCAATTTCCCCCAACTTTTTGGTGTATTTATATTGTATGTCATGTGCAGAACGATTTAGTGATTTGCAGCACATGGTACTGGATCCTCACAATTACACAGGTATATTGTAATTGTCATAATATCTTGCATCACCTTGGTGTACCATACAAACACTTAATTCACGAATCTGCGGTTATTCCTTTCAGTTCCCTGTAACACTAGCAGTGTTTGGATACGAAGCTATCAGATTGTACAACGAAAGCAAAAAGAGAGCAAGTTTGGGGAATACTGAATCAGTGTGTGAAGCCACAATTAACTGGACAGTGCCCAACCTTATATTCTGTGCCCTATGTGGAGTCTTGGGTGGCACCGTTGGCGGTCTTTTGGGGTCTGGTGGCGGCTTTATCCTCGGCCCACTGTTACTTGAGATTGGCGTCATACCACAGGTACTGTGTTGTTATATGTTACGAATTATAAAATGTACATTATCATCATATCATGATTTGTTTTGATTGAGAAAATGGTGTTTTATATATTGGTAATTCTTTTTTTGATAGGTGGCGAGTGCGACAGCAACATTTGTGATGATGTTCTCATCATCTTTATCAGTGGTTGAGTTTTATCTACTCAAGAGGTTCCCTATCCCTTATGGTAAATTCCTTGTCTCTAGAGGTGACGATATGATCGAGTCTGGTAATGGGTCAAAACTTGTTAGGGTAATAAAAAAGGGGCTAATGGGGTTACTTAACGTAAGTTAAACTCGTTGACAAGTAAAATTGTCAAAATTGTCACTTCTGCACGCGTCATCTCAAAGTTATCATTTTTTTTCAAGAAACATAACACCCGAGCATGACTGATGTGAATATTCTTTTTGTTCTTGCAGCATTATACTTAATGACGGTATCAATAATGGCTGGTTTCTGGGGTCAATTCTTTGTTAGAAAACTAGTTTTATTCCTAAAAAGGGCTTCAATCATTGTCTTCATTCTTTCTGCTGTCATCTTTGCTAGTGCTCTTACAATGGGTAAGTTTCTAACCTTCTATATCCTTATTTATGCCGAGTATGGCTGCTAAACAGGTCGTGTTCGTTGGTTGGCGGTTCGAACCCCACATGCCAGAAACTCACACTCTTGATTCCAAGTTGTACATTGTGCTTACGTAGTTGTACTTTTATATGCAGGGGTTATTGGTATTGAGCAGAGCATAAGGATGATCCGCAATCATGAATTCATGGGGTTTCTTGATTTCTGCAGCAGCCAGTAAGCATTTATTCATGTACAGAATTGTAAAGAACATTTGTTGACGAGTTCGTTTAGGCCAATCTCCGTTGGCATAACGACGGCCCAACGGATGTAGTTGGTTAAATTCATTGTTACCGGGTGTCTATGAAAAAGGGTTTTGGGGTCGGATTGAGATGGTTAAGACTTGCACCACCAGTCACTGCCAATGTCACCGCCACCGTGGTGTCGATATGTAGTATTGAATAAAGTTCTCCTGATTGTTGTGTTGCCATAGAGTGTTAGCTACTTGCTAACATTGAAAACAACCTTCAATTGATTGTATTTGTATTTGTGATTCATTGCATTGGATTTATTCTCCTTCAATTCATATGAATTGTAAGTTGCAAGTTTTTGGAATTTTATTAGATGGATTCGCTCACGTTATCTTCTTTAAGAAATATATTGTTTCAAGACAAACCCGATATACAAGGCTCCGCTTTCACATGTGCAAGGTCGGATGCCGGTGTAATATAATTTTGAAACTGTTTTTTTCAGATCTATAACATTTTAAATCAAAAGAAAATAGGTGAGGTGTATTTTATAGTTGTTTTATATTTATGGCATGAATTGGATGGAAAATTTGTTTCATTAAAATTTTAAAAACGTTAAATAAAACTAATCTTTATTTTATGAGACTATATATATTCTTTCCAAACGATGTTAGTTATTTATAAAAAGTCTATTCTTATTTACTATATAAAGGAATCAAAGTAGGGCAAAATAAACCAACACTTCGGAATAAAAATAAACTCCAAGCCGAGTTATAAATTCATATCTTTTTAAGGTTATTTAACTCAAAATTGATTTCTTGGAATTCTACTTCAAATTAGGTTTGAATACGAATTTAGTTTCAAAATTTTGAAATTTATATAAACGATTTAAATAATCGGAAAACCGATGAATGACCTAGTGGTAGAGCCGATAACTTATAAAAGAAAGACCCAAAACTTACACGTAAAAGTAAAAATATCTTTTTTAAGTTATAATATAATAATTTAGAGACATTTATTTTAAGACGGCAAGAAATGTGTAGAATGATACAAATTGGTGACATGACACCACGACCACACAAACTAATTAACAAAACGTGAAAACAAAATCAAATTGTGTTCTTCTTGTTGCTTCCAGAATAAACCAATTTCTTTATAATTTTTGGTAAAATATAAATTAAATAAGGTATCATAAATAGTAATAACAGTTAAACAAATAAACAAATAAACATACACAGTATGTCTCACTGAGAGTAGGGTCTGGAAGGGGTAGGTGATGGTCAGTCTTTTCTCTGTTTAAGGAGACAGAGAGACCGCTTCTAAAGAATAAATAGTAATAACAATTGTGATATTTAATGGGTCCTAATAAAGGGACACCCACTTTTTTAAATCGACACCCCCCTATACGCCGCGTATGGGTCCATACGCGGCCCATGCCCGGCGTATAGGTATCGACCATTAATGCGACATTAATGACTGACACTCGACGTCACATCAGTTTACCTATACGTGACGTATAGGGCCATACGCCACGTATAGGTCGGTGTCAATTTAAAAACGTGTATAAGCTATACGCCGCGTATGGACCCATACGCGGCGTATAGATCCTCGGAACCGCTATATCTTTCAAATTTTCTCATTTTAACACACACTTCGAAAAAAAACTCTCTCGTATAGCCCTATACTACACGTATTGATATTCGATTATTCTACATCCAGGTATGTATTATTGTTCCTACATCATTATTATGTTAATCGTTCACTGATTTAAACGTTAAAGTAGTGTTTTATGTCATATAATGGGTGAATTAAAAACTGGTACATAGAACTATACGCGACTACAGCCCCGCGTATAGGCCTATACGCAGCGTATAGTTCTATAGTTGGGGACGAAGACACATAGGTGTGTACCCTATACGCGGCGTATAGATATATACGCAGCGTATAGGGGGATGACCATACGTGACTTGTGGCCCATACGAGGAACCCTATACGCGGCGTATAGGGCTATACGCGGCATATAGGGGCGGGATTGACCTATACGTGGCCTGTGACCCATACGCCGGTACCCTATACGCGGCGTATAGCCCTATAAACGGTGTATAGGGTAAGTACTTATACAAATACAAATACACATATATGTATATACACATATACATATACATGTACATATACATGTACATGTACATGTACATGTACATGTACATGTACATACACATCTACATACACATATACATACACATATACATACACATATACATACACATATACATACACATATACATATACATATACATACACATATACGTATACATATACATATGTATATGTATATGTATATATATATACGTATACGTTGCTTTTTACCTATTTGTTTTCTTATGCAGATGTCCTCCGATTCTAATATTGAGGCTGACGTTGTTGACCATATTGTTGAGCATCCTTGGCTGCAGTTTGAGGCCGGTTCCATTGAGCACGCTAAGTGCTCAAAATTTATTCGTATGAAGATCGGTCATCAAAAGGCCGTAGATTGGGAGGTTATGGCCGAGCTAGGAGAGCGCGATCGTCTTGCTGCTATTATCGGAGACGATACGCCGTGGAGACGTCTCTTTGAGATCGCTTTTTTGCCGTCCTACCATGAGCTGACTGTGGAGTTTTTATCCACATTTACCTATATTCGTCCTGACGAGATGGAGGAGGACGATGAGCGCTCCGAGATTTCTTTTATGCTTTGTGGACATGCACATCAGATGTCCATTGAGCAGTTTGCCGTTCTCTCAGGGCTGTATTTGAGCCGGAGACTGTTACCCCTCTGTTCACCGAGTGTATTACTGAGATGGAGCAGGGTCGATTGAGAGACTGGTGGCCTCAGATTGCCGGAGGTCCGTTTCAGAGGACTAAAGGCAGGGTCACTGGCATTCGAGATCCTCTCATCCGTTATCTGCATCGTATGATCGCCACGTCCATCACGGGACGTGGCAAGAGTCGGGAGTGGTGTACCATTCCCGACTTATTTTACTTATACTGTTTGATTACGGGGACTAGGTGCAACCTGGCGAGATGTTTGGCAGAGTATTTTGCGTCGTATTATCATCGGCAGGAGCGAGGAGCGGTGTACGGCGGCGCGTACATCACGGTGATTGCCCGAGCTTTAGGTTATCTTCCGAGGCATCTTGGTGATGTGTCTCCGCCGATCGAGCCGGTGAGATTAGATCGTCGTATGCTATTCGGCATGCGTATTATACGCCAGTTTCCGGGTGGCATACGATTCTCTCTTCGACCCGGGGAGATCTGGCAGCCTGCACCTGTTCAGCAGCTCGCCGATCCACAGCAGCAGCACGGGCAGCCGCATGATCAGCCTCCACCCGACGAGCAGCCACATGATCAGCCGCCACCTCAGCCACATCAGCCGCCTCCTCAGCCTCAGTTCCCGCGACATATTTATAGAGATGTGAGGCTGCCTGCACGTATAGAGACATTTATGCAGGACATTTCTAGGAGTTTACGGCAGCAGAGTCGACGGCTCGATAGAGTTGAGGATCTTATGGAGTGGCACGTTCAGTTAGAGATTGCGCGAGCCCGTGCTGCTGGTATTGATCCTCCACCGTTGCCACCGCCTCGAGATTACCCTGACTCCCCGTAGTTTTGATAGCGTTGTAATTTTATTTTGTTATGTAATTTAAAAACTTTGTTATTTATATTATCAGTTTATGTTTATCTTATATGTTTATTATCTGTTTATGTTTATCTTATATGTTTATACGCAAAAATCTTTACACATATACAACACACATACATACCTACACATACATACATACATACATAAACACATACATACACACACACACACATACATACATACATACATACATACATACATACATACATACATACATACATACATACATACATATACATACATACATACATACATACATACATACATACATACATACACACATACACACACACACACATACACACATACATACACACACACATACATACATACATACATACATACATACATACATACATACATACATACATACATACATACATACATACACATACATACATACACATACACACATACATATACATACATACATACATACACACATACAAACATACATACATACATACATACATACACACATACAAACATACATACATACAAACATACATACAAAAATCTTTAAAAAAATATACATACATACATCAATCCAACCTATACGCCGCGTATGGGCCCATACGCGGCGTATAGGTGGTGTCGTACATGTCCCACACATTTGACATGTGCAGAAGTTGGTGGCAATACGCGGCGTATGGGTCCATACGCCGTGTATAGCTGTCGGTGCAGCAGTCAGGGCCCTACCCACTTGTCATGTACGGCATCGACCTATACGTGGCGTATAGACCTATACGCCCCATATAGGCTCATTTTTCGTTGTGTATATAATGGGTGGCAACGCATTCGCGCACTCACAAAAAAAAAGTAAAGGTACGATCGGTGTTAGTGATTGATGCTTAGATTCAACATCACAAGAAATTTGGGTTTTGTGGTTCAACATTTTCTTCTCGCAAATAATTTACTCGGTAATACTATATATTCTTACTTCAGTAAGTATTTACATACATATATACATATATCCGAATGGGATACTTAAGAATCATTTCAACTGGCTCGGGTTCCGTCGGTGTTAGTCGGTTACGGTTAAACTGAATAATTTTCAAGATTTTCATCGTAACCGACTAATGCCGTGGAACCCGAGTTAGTTGAAATGATTATTAAGTAATCAAGACATTTATGTGTACGTAAGTATGTATATAAATGAAATAAGAGTTATAGTTTACCTAAAAATTATATTTAATAAATAGTTGACCCACGTAACCCGATTTTCTTTTCCAAGTCAAGCGCGTAAACAGTGCTCATTCGCCTTAACAATGGTCGTGTGCCTGAACAAAGGCTAAGCTTTGGGCGTATGAGCACTATACGTGGCGTATGGGTCCATACGCCACGTATAGTGCTCATGCGCCTAAGGCTTGTGCACTATACGTTGCGTATGGTCGCATACGCCACGTATAGGTGTCAGACGTACTATTTTGTACCATGTACGATTACAGGCAACGTATGGGCTCATGTAACACCCGGAAAATTTTCTAAGCAAGTCAAATGATAATAATGGGCTTAGATGAGACCATTTAAATAAAATGGGATGGTTGTGGGTGTTAGACCGAGTTAACCCTTCGGGTCACGAGTTTAATGAGTTGAGGTCGTGGGAACGCCGGATATATATGTATAGATGGATCAGCTGAGCAACTCTCATTTGCACTCAACACCCAATTCTAGAGAGAGAGTGTAGAGAGAGAAAGTGTCGGATTGAGGCTCGGTTGTTCAAGAGATCGAAGGTTGGTGTTCGTGGACTCCCAAACAACAAGAATCAAGGTAAGAAACGTAATATAATTGCTCCTTTTAGTGAAAAACCCGGATTTAAGTTTTGGGGTTTTAAAAGTGGCAAGAATCGCCCAAAAACGCAAGTTTTTAGGTAAGAAAACATGTAAAAAGCTTAGATATAGCTTCCTGGATGATAACCCAAGGGTTTGGGTGTAAAAGATTGAAGTTTTGGGTTAAAATGGGCTGATTCGTAATTTTCAGCTCGTTCTGCGAAATTAAGCACTCATCCAGCGAAACTATCAAGCGAAATTAGAGGTTTCAACGAGACTACAGTTTCGCTGTAGCGAAACTACAGTTTCGCTTTGGCGAAACTATAGTTTCTTTGATAACTTCGCCGGTGCCCAGGTTGACCCTTAGACATTGCGAAACTAGTGAATTCCAACGAAAGTTGGGCGCTCAAGGCAGCGAATCTGTTCAGCGAAACTGGCAGAATGCTGCCCAGCGAAACTAGCAGCGAAACTGTTGTTCGCCTAGCGAAACTATGGGCGAAACTAGCAGCGAACTTAGTAGCGAAATTAGGCAGAAATTAACTCTTTTGAGTGTTAACTTATCTGCAGGCAGCGTAGTGTGACCCTCATCTTTAAAGCTTGATTGAGAAGCAGCTTATCAAGCACAGGTGAGTTCTAGGACCCCTCGTTTACTTGTTTTAAACGATTTTAGGGCTGGAACACATATAAACCTGTTTAATTGAAGTATGTATGTTTGACCCATCTGGGTGTAATCACGTGTAGCCTGTTTAAGGTACGATTGTGAACTTGTGTGTATTGTATGATGTCCTAGTATGAGTACCCAAGGGTTAGGAGGGATAATTAGAGCAATTGCACTCGAGGAGGTGCCTAGTTGAAGTCTGGTTTCTGGGAAAAATGCGGGAGTAAGTCCTGACACAGAAACTTCTGTAAGTGCCTGTAGATGACTGTTAATGTAGGCTATGTATGAAAGATGATATGCATGATGATGTATGAATGATATGTGTGTGTTCCTTATGATAATGTATATATATATATCTTTCCATGACTTTACGTATTATGTCAACGAATGAACGAAGTATTATGTAACGTAAAGTGAAAGATAATGAAAGAGGAACACGACGATGAATGCATGTATTAATGAATGAAAGAATGAGTAATAAGATGATGAATACATGCATTAATGAAAGAATGAACGAAAGATGTCTTGCAAGCATTGGATAAGGTGAACGGGTCCTTCTCGGTGATTGACCATATGTATGGTGCCCCTACCGCTTACCTCTAGTACCGTGGCATACGCTTTGCTGTTCATTTAATGACTTCGGCCCGGTAGCTAAGACTGATCGAGGTATAGCATATGGTAGTGGTACAAAAGATATCCAATGTGCAAGAAAAGATGTAACGGGACCCTTGTCATTCGACCACAGTAATCATGGCTATGTGCCATGAAGTGGGTAAAGCCTGACAGGATCCATATGAGAACTGAATGATAAAGACGTAACGAATGAATAAAACAAACAGTAATAAATATTACTTGTATATGAGCATGATGCATGTTCACAAACGAAACGTATAACGAATGAACGTAACGGGATCCTTGTCATTCGACGACAGTAATCATGGCTGTGTGCCATGAAGTGGGTAAAGCCTGACAGGATCTAGATAAGAAGTGAAAGATAATGATGTATAATGAATGAACGAATGAATGAAAGAGATAATAAATATATTATCTACATGTATGTATGATGTATGACCACGTATAAAGAAAAGATTGGTTTTAATGAAAATGAAGTATGTTTATTATAAAACTAGAACTCACTCAGCAACGCTGACTTTTTATGTGTTTCCAGTTGGCAGGTAATGTTGCTGGGGATGGCACGAGGCGGCTACTCAGCTCTTTTGGGATGGCAATCTCCTTTTGATAATGCTGCAAAGCAATGGGATGCGGGCGCATAATACATGCAACAACTTATGTTGCATGCAACAACTTATGTTGCATGCAAGTGTCAAGTGTTCCTTGAGGGTTCCGATGTACGGAATTACTTAAGGAATCTTCTTTATGATGAAAACTTTAATATTTTTATATTATAGGTCACTGTTTATGACCCTTTTTGTAACAGTGCTTTTGTGATGTAATGCAACACTAGATGTTTTGTAATTGACGTACGTTGTATTAAATGGCAAAAGTATTTATAGTAAAGGAAAACGTTTAACTTAGAAATTCCGCTGCATGTTTATATTAAGTTTATGCAAATATACGTTTTAACGTGCGATGAAAGACCAGCTGTGAGGTGCCCGGGAAGGGGGCCTTACAGCTCATACGGGGCAAACGTGGCAAGACTATACGCAGTGTATAGGCCCATACGCTGCGTATAGGAGTCCTATACGTGGCGTATGGGCCCATACGCTACGTATAGTTGTCAGACGTCCTTTAAAGCGTTTTTGTACCATGTACGAATATACATCAGACGTCCTTTAAAGCGTTTTTGTACCATGTACAAATATACGCAGCGTATGGTTCCATACGTGGAAGACGTGGCAAGCCTATACGTGGCGTATGGACCCATACGCCGCGTATAGGTGCAATCCGCAAGCCTATACGTGGCGTATCTATACGTGGCGTATAGACCCATACGCCACGTATAAGTGACTGGACACAAGATTCGTTTTCAACTATATAAGAACGCTTTCGACAACGCTTTCGATAATGTTTTCGATCTCCATAAATCTCAAACGTATTTCTCTCTCAAAATATCACACTTTTTATTCGTTCGGTATGTCGTTTTAGGACTGCTAGATTTAAACCAATCGTATGTTCCCGATGATGAAGTTGAGTTTTGCCGAGAGTCAACTTACGACACGCAACAAAATAATATACTCTCGAGTGATGAAAAACAAACGACGAAAGTATCGTTTGAAACGTCTCAAAATTTTTTATCTCTCGATGAGCTAGTCTGTTGGGCTGTTAATAGAGGACGCGATAATGGTTACGTTATTATTACACGAAGATCAAAGAAAAAAGACGGTAAGGTCGTAAAGGTGTGGCTTATCTGTGATCGTGCTGGCGAATACAAAAGTAAAGCAACAGTTAGACGATCTGGTAGCAAAAAATCGGATGTCCTTTTAAATTAGTAGGGATATACGACAACAAAAGTCGTTTGTGGAAATTAGAGGTGCGAAGTGACGAACATAACCATGATCCTGCTCACATATGGAGGGGCATCCTTTTGTAAGAAGGTTTTCTCAAAACGAATATAATTTGGTGGAGCAGCTTACTGAACAGAACATGGAGCCTCGTAGCATCTTATCAGCTATTAAAAAGCAAAATCCTAATAACGCATCAATAACCAGAGACGTATACAACGCTCAATATAAGATAAGAAGTGAAAGAAAAGTCGGTGAAACACCAATGCAAGTCTTAGAAAACCTTTTATCTATTAAAAGGTACGTTTATTACACCCCAGAAGATCCCGATACAAATGTCGTAGAAGATATATTTTTTGTCATCCTAAATCATACGACACTTGGCGTGCATTTCCGCACGTGCTGATGATAGACGCTACATATAAAATAAACATGTACAAGCTTCCGTTTGTTCAGATTGTTGGTGTGACCTCCACACACAAGACATTTTGTGTTGCTCATGCGTTTATTAGCAAAGAACGGGAAGATAATTTTGAATGGGTGCTTAATAGATTGAAAGATACGTTAAACAAGTGTATGGAGCCGCGCGCATAATAACAGACAGAGATCTCGCTTTAATGAGCGCATGTGTTAAAGTGTTTCCGAATGCTTCAAAGTGTTTATGCAGGTGGCATATTGATGAAAATATCGCGAAACACTGTAAAGCAAGTTTTACGAAAGATGACTGGAGAAAGTTTAAATACACATGGGCACGTTTGTGTGAGTCTCCCACGATGGAGATTTACAAGTATAACTATAACCTTCTTTACGAACGACTAGTTGAAGCGAATCGAGAAAGTAAGTTTTTCATTACATACATACATACAATACTGTTCAATATATAATTTAATTATGTTTTATTATATTTCAGAAGTATTGTCATATATAAACAAAAACTGGTTAGAGAGTTACAAAGAAATATTTGTATCAGCCTGAACTAACTCGAACCGTAATTTCGGCCAACACACAACAAATAGGGTGGAGAGTCAGCATGCAAATTTAAAAAGATATCTTAAATCAACAAATAGCTCACTGGATAGACTTGTGGAGTTTGTAGATCAATTGGTGAACGCACAAGAGGTAAATTTAAAAGAAAGATTTGAGACAAGCAAAATTAAAACCATGAATCATCATAAACTTTCACTGTTTGATTACTTAAAAGGCAAGGTTTCACACATAGCTCTTGATTTATTAGTTGCCGAAAACACTAAATTGTGTGTGATGCGCTCTGCAAATGCAAAATGTGGTCGTCATCTTTTCACTAGTTGTGGCTTGCCTTGTGCTTGTCGGCTGGAAAAATATGAACATTCTGGTAATAGCCGCTCCATCATTATCATTTTTCTATTAAAGTAACAATTATTATATTAATTTATACATTTTAATGCAGGCACTAAAATTCCGTTACATGCAATTGACGTATTTTGGACGAAGCTTGATAAAATTAAACCATCATATATGGTGGATGAAAAAGTTGATGTTGAAGAAGAAATGGAACGGGTGAAACAACAAATAATGACACAACCCACAGCTGTAAAATTTAGTTGGTGGAAAAAATAAAAAAAATGTGTATCCATGGGAAAATAACAAAAAAGCGCCTGTTGTGCAAACAGATATTCGTGGTCGTCCAACGTTAAAAGTTCAACAACAAAAGTATGACACTCAATAAAGTACGTGCGACATGCCAAGACATAGCTCGTTTATTGCGTCTCACATTTCCGGAAGAACAAGTTCAGCTGTAAAGCCCCAGAAGCCTCCCATGCAACGTAGTCGTTCAACGTCTTCTAAAGTATCACAGGGTACTAATGAGTTTTCTTCGATTGTCGGAGATCGCCAATTAAACAATATAAACAGGTTAAAAATTGGATTCCGTCAATCTTTCATCAGTATATTTCACATATACGAGATGTCCGACCCGATGGGAATTGTGGTTTTCGATCAATAGCTTTAGGCTTAGGGTTTGACGAAAATAAGTGGATGTATGTGCGGACACAGCTGTTAGAAGAGTTGGACAGACATGAATTGGAGTACAGAGAAGTTTTCGATACTTTGTACCCCGGACAGTATAACGAATTACGTCACACCATCGATTGGCAAAGTGTGGAACCTGCACCAGAAGAACATTGGATGATAATGCCGTATACGGGAATAGTGGTTGCTCAAAAGTTTGGGGTTATTCTTCATTTACTAAGCAATAATGGTTGTCAAACATTTTTTCCATTATGGGCTGATCCGAAAACTGTCATGCCTCATCATGTCGTGTCGATTGTTCATATCAACAATAATCATTTCGTCCACGTTAAGTTAGAATGAGATTATCCGATGCCAACATTAAGTAATCTTGGGATTCTTAACCAAAGCGTACGTGCTGCAGAATGGGAGATTATGTATAGGATTCGTATCTCAGAATACAACGCAATAATAGAGAATAACCGAGAACCCCCAGCTTATATAAATTTATTTTAATTCATAATTTGTAATATGCGAATTACATATTTTAATTTTAATTTTATTATTGTATTCGTATTATTAAAATTAAACTGTTTAAATAATTTTAATTCAAATTATGTATATACTAAAATAAAAAAATTAAAATAAAAAAAACAAAATATCTTTTAACCTTTCAAAATATCAATATTAAAATATATATATATATATATATATAAAACTCAAAAATTAAAAAAAATAAATATAAGCTATACGCCGCGTATGGACCCATACGCGGCGTATAGCTCCTCCACGTAGGGTCATAAGTCACGTATAGGTATAAAATGCCAAACCCATACGCCGCATATAGGGTATAAAACGTCAAATCAACAACGCACCCTATACGCCGCATATGGAGCCATACGCGGCGTATAGGGTATAAAACGTCAAATCAACAACGCACCCTATACGCCGCGTATGGACCCATACGCGGCGTATAGGGTACAGAGGTGTTAATTTAAAACTGGGGATGTCTAAATAAGGGACCCTAATTAATTTAGGTAAAGGTATTTTTAAATGGTCCTAATGGGGACACCGCATGGGTTTTTGGGGGTAGGCCAGTTCAAACGGTCACGGTTAGGTCTAGCGGTCACATTTTGGCACCTAACCGTGACCGCATAGGCTTGCTGTCACGGTTTGGGGTGGTAGTCCCCGTGACCTCGTGACAACAAAACGACAAAATAGGCTGTTAAAGTTGAAAAGCGGTCACCAAACCGTCATGGTTTGGCCTAACCGTGACCTCTAGGGTACGAGGTCTCGGTTTAAGGTACGACGTAGACGTGATTTTGACAAAAAGCCGGGATTCGCGGCACAAACCGTCACGTGGAGGCCAAACCGTGACGGTTTGTGCACCAGAATTTGACCTTAAATACCTTATCCATTTCTAACTTCTGTTTCGCAATTTCATATCCAAATTTTCAGTTTCTAATCGACCTTGGATTTTGAGCTTTCATTCATCCAACACTCGAGATTTTTCAGCCTTCGTCATTCCAAAAACGTGTTAATTCGAAAACAATGTCGGGTTCGGGAGATCATTATCAAAAGCCGAAGCTTCCAGATTTGAATGAGGTGCCACATATCGAAGATTCGAACCAGGTTGAACTAGTATATGTTTTATTATAACTTATTATTAGAAATATCTAACCATTATCTTTTTAGGAATATTACGTATACGGGAGTCACCCTCCGTGGGGGGAGGAGGAAATTAACCCGTCGAACACATTTGCTCAAGAGGCGTACAACTCTTTATTTGGACCGACAGGTTACGGTGAAGGGTACAGATATCCCCCTTGCAATTCTTACGGGCATGCCCCGAACACGTACCACTCACAAACAGAGCTGGATTACGGACATCCCCCGTACCAGTCAGAACTAGAAATTACACATGTGTCGGATACTTTTAATGGGAATGACACAGATGAGAGTGACGGTTCGGTTCACCTCAAAGAAAACCATGGGGACACCGCGGAGCATGATGGGGATGAGGATCGGATAAGAAAGGCTACGGTTTCTTATAGAACCAATCAAGTACGAAGAGTTTTTATTCTTTTGTTTATTTATTTTTTTATTTGTTTTATATATTGTTTTTTTATGTCTAGCTTTATCATTTTTTCAGTATTTTGATTCTCGTGAGGACCTGGAGAAGTGGACTAAAACGAGAGGACGCGAGCATGGATGCGTCATTGTGGTGGGTCGGTCACAAAAAAGGATGTGGAACTAATATGCAATCGTAGTGGTGAACCTAAATTCACTGGCACAAGTAGACGTACTGGGAGCATAAAGAAAGGTTGTCCCTTTAAACTCGTAGGGAAGTACGTAGGAAAGAGTGACAGTTGGATGTTAGAGGTAAGAAACGAGACGCACAACCACGATCCTATTGTGTACGAGGAGGGCCACGCGCATCTTAGGAAGATGACCGCCGAAGAAATTGATCTTGTCGAGAAATTACACAGGCAGCACGTGCGGCCACGACATATCCATTCAGCCTTAAAGGAGCAGTTTCCCCACAGCGTCTGTGTTGTTCAAGACATATACAATCTGACGTCAAAGTTTAGGGCTGAGGGGAGAGAAGGCATCAGAACAATGCAGGAACTTGAAAACCTGCTACAATCTAAAGAGTTCGTGTATGAAACACGAACGAATGCAACTACTAAGGCCGTGGAAGATGTTTTCTTTTGTCATCCTACTTCGTATAAATGTGGCACGCATTCCCGCACGTGATGTTGATAGACACGACGTACAAGACCAACATGTACAACATTCTGTTTGTTCAGGTTATTGGCGTTACGTCGACGTCGAAGTCGTTTTGTATCGCGCATGCATTTATATCGAGGGAACGGCAAGACAACTTCACATGGGTACTGGAGCAGATCAGAGATATGCTCGATGGGTGTGTGGAGCCCCACGTTATTGTCATAGACAGGGACCTGGCCCTGATGAGTGCGTGTGACACAGTGTTCCCGAGTGCTACTAAAAACCTATGCAGGTGGCACGTTCGGGAGAATATCAAAAGACGGTGGAATATCCTTTTCAAAACCGACATGTGGAAGGATTTTTTACTGGTGGAAGACCTTGTGTTCGTCTCCCACAGAGGCAATGTACGATTACAATTGCAGGAAAATGGAAGAAAAGTTAAATGAAGATGGTAAAAGTGGTAAGAATTTCATATTTATTTTTACTCTAACAATTTATTTGTTCATTTTCTAAAACTTGTTATTTTCTTTCAGATGTATGGGAATATATTTGGAATAATTGGTTGGTGCCGTACAAAGAGAAAATTGTTACTTGTTGGATGTACGACCGCCTTAACTTTGGTGAATTTACAACTAATCGGGTTGAGGGCCAACATGCCAACTTCAAGAGTTACCTCACATGGACCAACAATACATTGCACACACTTGTCGGATATGTTTGTGACCTCGTGCGCGGCCAGGAGATTGAAATTTGTAAAACATTCGAGGTGTCCCGTATGAAAATTAAAAAAGACCATTGCATGTCATTGTTTTTAAGATTACATTATAAGTATCAACTTTTTGCCTTAGCCTCCTTGAATCAGAGTTGACGAAAATGGAAATGATTCAGGAGTCTGGGGTTCATGTGGACACCAGTTGTTCACGTCCATGGGCTTGCCATGTGCTTGTCGTTTGGAGATATACGTCCGAGAAGGTTATATTTTTCTTAATACATTTTTTACTGTTGTCACACGATTGCATATTTTTCACTAATAATTTAACCTTTAAATCCAGTCACAAGTATTCCACTCGATGCGGTAGATCCACACTGGAGGAAGCTTGGTTTCGAGCCAGCGTACGTCGCGCCGCCTGAACCCGACTACGATGTGAAATTTGATGACTTGAAACAAAAGGTTATGTCGTCTCCCAGTCCTCAAGTAAAGAAAAATTGTTTAACAAAGTATTTGACTCTTTGTTTAAGAGTAAGTCAAAACTTAAAGAACCTGAGGTGCGTCATGACCGACGTGGTCGTCCAAATATTAAGAGCAACAAAGAAGAGCGACTCCAATACATCACAGTATGAGGCTGCTAGACACAGCTCCTATACTTCCTCGCAACAAACTATGCCTGACCCGCGAGGCATAGCTCATATACCGCTCAGTTTAAAATGCCCAAAGGACGTGATAAAAGTTATGAAGTTTAAGGATCAGTTGCCCCAATGGATTCACCGGTACGTTTCGACTATAAAATGATGTGCGGCCTGATGGTAACTGTGGTTTTCGGGCGATCGCGGTGGCTTTAGGGAGAAAGCAAAATGAATGGGAATGGGTTAGGCGTCAAATGTTGTCGGAGATGGACAGAAACATGAGGTATTGGCGGAGCAATTTGAACCGTGAGATGCCTGGCTATTATGATTCTGTTCGTAATAGCTTAAATTGGTTTGGCACGACTAAACCCGCACCTGATACCCATTGGCTAACTTTTCCGGCCCATGGACTCGTAATTGCGGAAACATTCAACTGTATTGTGCATCTTATTTCTTCATTTGGCAGCCAGACGTGGTTCCCGCTGAGAACAGCCCCAGAGCCATTATTCACCTATCCAGTTGTCGCACTTGCTCATATTAACAGAGCTCACTTTATTTGCATACAATTGGAAGGGGATTACCCGATGCCCAGTGTGAGCTGTCATTGGCCGAGATATGCATATCAACAAGCACTAGAATGGCAAAATATGTATGAGGATCGTTTAAATAATTACTTAGAATAATGGATCGTTATAGAGGCACCAATATCTCCTGTAAGTTATCATTATCCGATACTTCATCATATTAATGAAGATCCCTTTATTTGATGATGATGATGATGATGATGATGATGATGATGATGATGATGATGATGATGATGATGATGATGTGATGATGATGATAATAATATAATATAATATTATTAATATTATAATAATATAATAATAATAATAATAATAAATAATACTAATAATAGAATAATAATATTATTAATAATAATAATAATATAATATAATAATGTAATAATAATATTAATAATAATAGTAATAACAAAAAAAACAATAATCAAATAGGAAGATAAACTGTCACGGTTTGACCAAACCGTGACAGTTAGGGTTTCTCAACGGTCACGGTTAGGGCTAACCGTGACCGCTTGACGGGCGCATGTCCACTGTTCGGGCGCATGGTTCGCTATTTTTAATAAAAATATTTACTCAGAAAAATTTTAAAAAATCAGGCAAAAGGTCACGGTTAGGGCAAACCGTGACCTTTTGCCTAATTTTTAAAATTTTCTAAATAAAAATTTTTATAAAAAGCACCTCACTAAACCGGTGGTAGTGGGTTTCGAGCCCACACCACTCCCCTATTGCCCTACCGTCTTAACCGGTCGGGACGGGAGTGTTCGCTGAAAGTTTAGAAAACATTACTTTTAAACTAAATTAGACTAAAAGGTCACGGTTTGGGCAAACCGTGACCCCTTTGTTCATATGTGGCGTTGTGGAATGAAGCTGTCTCAGTTTGTTGACACAAAGTGTCACGTGGTGACCTAACCGTCACACCTTGTTTGTATAAGAGGTCACGGTTTGGTCTAACCGTGACCTTTTGGGGTACATTAACCATTGCTCATCAGTAGTTAAACAGCTGAAGGATTGCTCATCAGTAGTTTTGTTGACACAAAGTGTCACGTGGTGACCTAACCGTCACACCTTGTTTGTATAATATGTCACGGTTTGGTCTAACCGTGACCTTTTGGGTACATTAACCATTGCTCATCAATAGTTAAACAACTGAAGGATTGCTCATCAGTAGTTTGGTAAACAGCTGAAGGCAATTTTCCATCAGTAGATGTGAAAACAATTACTTTTAAATTAAATTAGACCAAAAGGTCACGGTTTGGGCAAACGTGACCCCTTTGTTCACATGTGGCGTTGTGGAATGAGCTATCACAGTTTGTTGACACAAAGTGTCACGTGGTGACCTAACCGTCACACCTGTTTGTATAAGAGGTCACGGTTTGGTCTAACCGTGACCTTTTGGGGTTCCCTAAACCCACACATTAACCGTTTATGATCATTTACGTACATCGAATCCGATATTTTTTTCATGAACATGCACACACATCAACATATATATACAATAGAACAAATACACTTCGTAAACGTACATACAAACATGCGTACGTGAACAAACCGTGACGTCTTAATGATACCCTAACAATCTTATCGGGAACATATCAACATATATACACCTTATATTTTTGTATGTATGTATGTATGTATGTATGTATGTATGTATGTATGTATGTATGTATGTATGTATGTATGTATGTATGTCTATGTATGTATGTATGTATGTATGTATGTATGTATGTATGTATGTTGTATGTATGTATGTATGTATGTATGTATGTATGTTGTATGTATGTATGTGTGTATGTGTGTATGTGTGTATGTGTGTATGTGTGTATGTGTGTATGTGTGTATGTGTGTATGTGTGTAGTGTGTCTAGACATACCAACTAATTCCAATATTTATAACTTTCCATTTATAATGAATAAACATTCTAACCCACTCATATCTTAAATCATATAACTTTCTATTTCCAAAAAGAAATTATCATATTTTAAAACATTCTAATCAGTTCACTCTAATCTAGAACATTAGCAAACTACGCGAAGTCCAAGTTTATAAATAAACCATTGTACGTTATACACACCCTCAAAACCTAACCCATATTCGTTCAAGCTTTCCTTTTGATTCTTGATCCAAGTCTTCAGATTCTTTCATCACCTTATCCTTATAGATATTAACTTCTATGTAAGGATTTTGAATGCGTATTTCTTTTGCAAATTCCTGAGTTTTGTCTTCATTTTCTTCTCTTCAGATGGAAAACCACAATCCCAATTCTTTACATGTCTTCCCATGAAAGTTTTCCATATGGCGCATAAGAAATACTCCACAATCGCCCGCGTTATTTCTTGTTGACCAGCTGATTTTTAACTTTTCTGGTTTCGTAGCTTCAAGTCCCCCCCATTTCGGATGTTCCAATATCTCAGATACGCAACAACAATATGTTTCTGCCATTTATATGTTAAACGTCACGTCAAAACTTCATATATATGCAGTATCAAGTAGCATATAAATATAATATACAACCTAAAATTACATCTTACCAATTTAAAAGGTGTTCCTTTATTGTTATAAGAGGATCATCCTCAGTCTAATCAAACTATGATCATCCGACATATTGTCAATCAACGTTATGGCCGGGTACTTCAATTCAAAACATATAGGTAAAATGATTCTTCTCTAAATGGGGAAAATACGATGTCACAATTTTTTAATGCACATCATCTTCTCGTTTCCTTCCAAAAAGTTTTCAAAGTGTGTCTTGAATTGGGTTAAACGTTCTTCTTCTGTTTCTATATCGCTGTCAATTATCCATCCAAGCTGTAAAAATAATTAAGATTTGGCACACAGGTTAGTATAGACAAATCACAAGATATTAATGGTATGTTAGAATTTATGACTATTTTAAGGAAAATTGTGCATATATGCACCACATTAAGCATAATCTGTAATTGACTTACAAATAAAATGATTATCCCCGCTGAATATTCGATAAGGTAGTTGGGGCTTCTATCCTTTTCATCATGGTTTAAAACTTTTGCCCAGCAAATCAATAACATCATTATAGATTTGTTGCCCAGGTGTGAGGCTAACAAGAGTGTACAGAGTTGTTCCAGCCCAATTCTTAGTTGCAAAGATTGATATACTGCACAATAATATATAGTTTATTAACAAATTAATTATCACTCCGTAAGTTAACATATATATGTTCCTATAAGAAAATACATATATGTACCAGAAGGCATTTCAAATCTATAATTATGCAACATATTACTCAAAGTTGATCATATGGGATGTACACCTTTTATGACATATGTTGTTAAATTCAAAATTTTAATTCATTCTATCACTTATATTATCATATGGGATGTAAGCTGATAGTTTTATTCAACCTTTGTTCATATATGTACCACATTTTGTTGAACGATATATATCTTATATAAAAATTTGGGTACATATATGTTAATCTTTTATGTGGCATAAACTATTACAAGGTTGGTAACTACCTAAAGTTCTTGCAGCATCTCTTAGATCCTTCTCACCCCTGTCTAACAATATTTAAAATGTGATCAGTTTCAACAAATGGATTTATTTTCGTTTTGATGTTGTTGTCAATATAAAACTTACGGGTACTCAGTTCATACCCGAGGACTCACATGATGCTTTGAAATCTTCTAATTTCCTGAATATATTTTACAGAAAAACTTATATATTATAAGCACACACCCGTGCATGTTAAATGAATAAAACCCACACTTACTTCTCATCAATGGATCCAGGCATCAAATAATTCCATATCTTCATTTCTTCTTTTGTCCCCCCTTTTCATATCTACTTGTCTATGATGTAGGGCGACACTTTAAGGATGATGGTTGTTTAAATCTTTTTCCCCTTTCCTTTTGAAGTCGTTCCAGCTTTGTTGACCATAACATCCGTAATTTCTGTCATACATTCATTCGAAGCCCCTTCGTTTTTTTCTTGTATATCTTTAATTCTTGTGTGAAACCAAGACTGTATTGGGCCACTCCTTTGGATCATATTGTATTTTCGTACCTTTCCCCTTCCTACCCGACTCTAGTTTCAACAATCAGAGACTTCTAATGCAATTTGTGTCTACTTTAGCCTGATGTACTTGCATATCCATTTTACTTTGTGAAATTTTTTCTTCTGATTTTCTTGATTGCTCTTCTGTCAACTCATCCTCACTGCATATATCAGCATCAGCACTCACAATTCCGGACCCATACATTCTTTATATTTATCATTATACTTGAATACGGTATTATTTTCGGGGAACATCTTCATTGCTCCTCTGATTGCTTTTTCAAATTTCTTTTTCACTTCAATGTTTATGGACTAATTTTCTCTCAGAAGTGCTATATTCCCTGGAAAAAATGTATGTTATTTTGTTGATTAACAATTCTGTTTTGCCACATATATAAGATAATTAATTAAGTTACATACCTCTACGTGTTAACATCAAAATCATCATTGAATAATATCTTTGGAACTTTTGTTTTCCCAATACTTTTTAATTCATTTTCCGACAAGATTCTCCATCTTCTAAATCTTCATCTTCTTCAATTTTTCCGTTAACTCTCCTAATCCAAACCACCAGATTTTAAACAGCTCTTGTTCTTCTCTTTTTTTAGATTGTCCATCGTCCAGTAAGCAATAGGTGACACCTTTTTATCCTTTTCCATCGATGAGCATGTGACACAATCCACGTACAAAACTATGATGTAACACAAATGTATCAGATATAATACATATATCTAATTTATTAATGCGTCAAATATCAAATATACCAATTATATAATACATATTTTACCAACACAACTATCATTATATTTCTCCATCAATTCAGATTTTTTATTAATCAAACCTCAAATTAGTTTAAAGTTTATATAATACATATATGACCAACAAACTATGTATTTCTTTTAATATTTCATAACTACTAACTACAATATTAAGAAAGGACATAGTTTGTTGGTACATATATGTATTATTAACCTATGTGCATATATGTAACACTTTTTTACAATAGTTAATTATAAGATTTGTGTTTTAGTAGTCCTGTTTCATAACAATTATGGATAAATGTGCATATATGTAACACTTGTGCATACACGTGCAAATTTTAACACTTGTGGATATATGTGCATATGTAACACTTATGTTATGTTGTGTGTAAAGACAACATTTGCAAGGATATATGTGCATATACGTAACATTATGTGTATGCATGTGGGGATGTGTTAAGAAAACACTTGTAGATTATGTGCTTATATGTAACACTTGTGGTTAGAAACACTTGTGGTTAAGAAAACTTTTGCACATATAGTACTTGTTAATGCCATAACATATTTACTAGAACACTTAAAATATTTGCAAGAATGCAGTAAAAGACATATGTAATGATTTAACATACCGTTAGAATTGTTAGAGGATCAACGAAGTGGCTTAATAAGTTGCACCTTATCCGTTGTCTTTACACCTTCTTACAGCATCTTCGATTAAGCCACACCAATCAACTCCTTTACATCGGATTCTACGGTCAAATGTTTTACTACTTGGCAGAAGCACTTGCTGTTTCTTCCCGCTAAACACCCATTGTGTAGTAGAATAAACAAAAAATCTAACTTAAAATAGAATAGTCATCGTAATTTCCCTCAACTATCCTGTCCACTATTTCACGGTCCTAAGTTAACTCCATTATAACGAGACCTCCATTTTGTAGTCTTCACTCAATCCCTTACTATCACTGCTCAACAAATCCTTACCCTCATTTGGAATCCCAAGTAGTTTGTGCACAGAGTGTCTATCAACCTTACATTGCCTTTACTTGTTTTAATAATTAATTATTTTGATCCAACTGTCAACCACATAATGGCCTAGTTTTGATGGGATACCATCTACCTTGAACTTTAACAACTCCAAATCCCTGCTTTTACCAGTCTTTTGGGTTGTATCTAATTTCGATACAGCTGAAAAAAATTGTTTGTGGGAGGAACGTGTAACGTATCCCAACCTTTGCGTTGGACGTTAACCCTCTTATTCATCTCCTTTTTACCTTTTCCTCCAAAACCCTTCAAAATAATTAAAAAAATATGTATATTACACAATCATAATGATAATTCCTTTACTTTAAATTCTAAAAAATTATTTAAAATATCCATATTACCTCTGCTTCTTTTCTTTTCTTTTGACTATTATCTTCTATATAACATCATTATCACTATCACACCTCGTTTTCCCTGTTTGCATTTTATATATAAAATAATTTAGTCACATATCAATTGATTTCAGGATTTATATACATATATACATAATAATTAGTAGTGATGTATGTTATTTGATGTTTAGTAGTGTGCGTATAAAATATTGTGCATATATGTACCACTAATCTTTTTATATAATATTGTGCATATATGTACCACTAAGTGTTCTAACAAATGTATTATGAGTAGTTCAAAATTTTCATATAAATACCCAATTCCTGATATTCTTTATGGCATTGCAACATATTTATATCAGTTATTCCATATATATTATGTTTACTACGAAATAATAAATTGAACAGTTAAAATCGTAATTTATAAACATTAAAAAAAAACTTACGCAATCTACGTTTTCTTCTTTATAATATCCACCTTCATTCCAATGTTTCATTCCCTTCAGTTTCTTTATTACTACAAAATTTATGGTCATTTATATTATGATTACAAAGCATCATCAATTTTTAAATTTTAGAAGAACGTCTTATGATAAGTAAGTAATCGCTTACCTTCTTCAAATCATCAGTTTTTTTAAACAATTCACTGACTTTAGGGTTAACATTTTGATCAACAACGTTAGCATTTTTTCACTTGAAGTCAATGTATCTGAATAACCAGAACAAATGCCATCAAATTGTTAAGGCTGTGCAACATTTTTAATATAATCATTAAACAAAATACCTTGATTTCTTGAGCTTTTTCATTTAATTTTCTAAAATTCTCCTTCACTTCATTATTATCTTCAACTGCTCACTAAGTCTCTTGCGACGTTTTACCACTGTAAAATACAATTAAATTTTCATTAATAATTTTCGAAGATAAACACCACATACCATATTATATACTCAAAAATAAATATACAACTACACCCACTAAATAGGTTAGAAAAATTTACTGTCATGTTAACCTTCTTACCCAAATTTGTGTCTTTTCAAAGTACGTATATGTACCTACTATATTTAAAAGCACAACAGCCAAAAAACCACAATGATACCATATACATTCATATTTGTTTTTCATGTAATAATATAAATTAAAATTAATGAAAATGTAATACCTTCTGATTGAGTAATGGTTCTGGGGTGTCCTCTATTCGATGGGTTCGTCAACAGTGTTGGTGAACTTACTAAACTAGAATTGTTGGCGATGCTTTCACTTTCTCTTTCTACCTGCATACATATTTACTTGTAAAATATTGGGCAAATTCAGTACATAAAGTATAACCACAGTTTCAATTCCCCCTTACTTGTTGACATTTTAACTTGAGTAATTTTCTAAACAGGTTCACTACCTGCCAATCAATTTTGTATATATAAATGATACTAGTAAACTAGATAATAGAAGAATTCAAAACAATAACAAGTACTGAAATCAAACTGTTGAGTTAAAGGCATTCACTGCATTCTAACACACACCATTTTATTAAGAGAGTAGGTTTATGCGTGGTTTATTATGTGGAGTAGGTTTATGCAGTGGTTTATGCATATATGTAACGCTTGTTTTATAACATTTTATTATGAGAGTAGGTTTATACAGTGGTTTGGTATATCATAACACATAACTGTGCATATATGAAAAAATCAAACTGAAATCAATTTTTATTTATAATGTTCTGAACGGTTTATGCATATATGTAACACTTGTTTTACAACATTTTATTATGTGAGTAGGTTTATGCAGTGGTTTAGTATGATGCTAACACATAACTGTTCATATATGTACCATTTCTGTTAGAGTAGTTCTCTTTGAAATTTTGTTTTTATTTAGTGGTGCGTGTGTGAAGACAACCTTGTGGTATATGTAATACATGAGAAGATACACACACATTGCATATATGTAACACTTGCATAAGAGTAGTTGATTTTTCCAAGTTCATATGTGTACCAATTATTGTCAAAACACATATACTGTCCAAGGTTTTGTTTTTCTTAAGCATTACACCTTTTAGATAATTCGGTACACATATGAACATCTAATCTAACCCACGAAGATAGTACATGAAAACTAGCATCCCCACCAATCAGATTGTTCTAATTTAATTCAGAATTATTAATAGTAAGGGTAAATTAATAATTATAAATTTAGACTATTAATTAGATATTTAACAAAACAAAACTAAATCCCTGATTATTCTCTAACAAAATACGGTTTCTAATTTCTTTTTCCAATCTTCTAATCATTATAGATCGATTCGTATTAAGCATAGTATTCATTGGATTGTGAAGTTTTTTATTTTCTTAGTTTCGGAATCAATGAAATCAACAGCCGAATCATGTGTTGCAGAATGTTCCAATTCACGCAAGCACGTAGTTATTTCGAGTGGTCGTTCGGGAATTGAAGATGGTATTTGTTCAATCAAAGGTTCGGCAGAGGATACTAGGTTAATTAGTCCTGATCGTCATCAGGATATATACCTTTAGTTGTAGAAGATGAATTGAAGGTATGTATTATTTTCTTTACATTCAGTACATATATGTACCTACGACTTTAAAGGTAGTTTGTATTATTAATTTGTTTTTTGTTCGTTACATATATGTACCCACGACATTAGTAGTCATCTTTTGTTCTTTTGTTTTAGTAGTTTTGCAAAGTTTATAATTTTGCAGGTCGTACAATTTTGAATGTAAATTCTGTTTATGTATTATTTCTTGGAATTTTGTTGTTTGGAAGCCAAGATTCTTAATTGTCATGTTACATATATTAAAATTTTAAATTATGAATAGATTTTAATTTATTTTTGTTCTTTTTTAGGGTACAATTATTGATATTTGCAGATTGTTTGTTGTACGGTTTTCTGTTTGTTAAGTAGATACTATATGTACCAATATTGTGTTATTAAGAGTAATTTGTTTATGATCGAGCAGATAACCCAGTTGATATTGATACCAACAAAAACTTTATACCAGAATGTGAATGAGGCCGTATTTTTGACTGGTGTTGAAAATGAAGGTAATAGTAAAGCTCATTTTAAAATATTTAGTAATACTTTTACTATTTTTTGAGGATTTGATTGATATGTTGTCTATGCAGATTCAATACGCAGCACTCTATACAATCACCTAATGGTTCTAGGTACTGGACTCCTATTGTATCAGTAGATCTTAAGCCTTTATTGGATCTAGGTTTCAAAACTGGGATGACGCGAGAAGGATGTATGAGTCGTACGCGGAGATTGCCGGTTCAGTACTCGTCTGGGTAACTTGAAAGAAGGAAGGTGTCATCACACATAGGTATATTTTGTGTAACAAGGCTGGAATACCTAAGGGCAAGTAAATGACACATTGGATGTTAAGACTAAGTCTCGTGTCCGTAGAAAAACTTTAAAGTCTGTGATTGTCGGGCTCGTATAAAATTCAAAGCTATTGAAGGAACAGAAGGGTTTGAAGTGTATGGGTTTTTTCGAGACACACAATCATGGGTTGGTCAATTGGATAATTTAGACCTTACAAAAAAAAGCGCAGGCTAGAATTTGTAGACAAGGTTCATTGCTAAATGTCGGTTGGCTAGTGTTGGTCCTTCTAAAGCTCATAGGCTTCAAGTTGCATTAAAAAGGTCATCATATGGTTAGAGGAACCAGATTGATTATAAGATTTTTAGTAGGGATATAGCCAACTACATTGGCGATAGTGACGGCCAGTTCTTCATTGATAGAATGGAACAACGCGTGTTATGTCAAACAATTTCACATTCAATTTTTAGCTGTTGGGGATGAGATTCGGAATTTGTTTTGGGTAGATGAGTGTCAAGATCAATTATCTTGCATTTGGTGATGTATTGGCCTTTGACGCAACATACCAGACTAACAAGTATGACATTATTTATATAACCTTTAAATCTTATATTTTTAAACAACGCGTGTTATTTTGTTTGTATTTTATTTCTTTTTGTATGTAAAAACTCGTTTATATATATATATATATATATATATATATGTGCAGTTTCAGTTATGATGACTTGTATATTGGTTGTTTGTTTGTTTGGTTGTGTTTCTTTGTTTGTTTGTTTTATATTTGTAATATTGATAATGTTAATTGTATATGTTGATAACAACTGATTTTTACGATTATGTTAACCATGTGATAAAATACCAACCAACTTGTTTAAAAAATAATTAACCAAAATTACTTGTAAAATAACAACCACTTGTAATATGATAAATTAATAATAAACACAAAACACAAACACGTATGTTACGATTAAATAAAATTTTAAATAAACAAAAAAGGAATGAAAAGATAGAAATGATGTGACGGTGAAACTAGTTAATCGATAATCAATCATCATTTGTACAGACTAATAACCATGATGAGGTCAGAAAAAGGTAGATCACACCACCGGACCATGGTGCAAGATCCTAGTGCCACAACCCTACCTCTCCCCCCACCATCCTTCTCACACTACTTCTACTAGCTTGTAAGGCCCACCTTTCTCAGGAAGCCTCACAGTTTGGTCATTCACAGCAAACATAGATTTAAAGCAATCATTTACTCGTATATATGTAAAGATATATTGCAGCGGAAAATATACTGTATTCAACCCATTACAACGTAGTTAATTAAATTATAAACATTGTCTTTAAACATCAAAACTATTTAAAGTCCTTTTAAGCCTTTCTTTATCGTGGATGCAGTCTTTGAGTGCCAAGAAGCTTCCATTCCATGCTCACATCCCATCAACACAAACTCTTACCTGTCAACTGATATGCATACAAAAGTCAGCTTCGCTGAGTGAATTCTAGGTTTACCTTGCTAAATACTATCAGAGCAGACGTTAGCTTTATCAGTTGAAAATATCATTGTCTATCAAAATATAATACACACAGGCTATCACTTTATCATTTCTTTATCATTTATTGTTTCGTTTTTTTTATTACTCTTCTTTATCCGTCAATTTCTCTGTTCTATCGGTGCCTAGGCTCGCCTAGGACTTTACCGACATGCCAATAAGGACTTACTGCCGTACCCGATCAGGCCATTATTGTCATGCCAATTTAGGACTTACTGACCTGCCTGTTCGAGCATACTTTATCACTTTATCACTGGTGAGGGTACAACGAATGCAACCCTCCTTTATCAATTGCTTGCAAGGCTTTACTTTATCACTTTATCAGGTACATGTTATGGGCCTCATAACCTTTCTTTATGTTCCACTGTTTTGTTTAAGTTATACATAATATAACACAACACAATACATAATAAGAAGTAACTCTTAGTCTAAGCATTCACTTTTCAATCAATCATGAGAGATAAACCACATAACTGACCCTCCGCGGGACAGCGGGGGTCGGGGCGGCAGCCCCTGATAGCGGGGTCTAGGGGCGGCAGCCCCTAGTGGGGTCCAAGGGGCAACGCCCGAAATTATTTTGGACTATTTAAATGGCATATTTTACTTTAGGAATTTCATTTTCTTGATAAAAGGTCTTAAAAAGTCATCATAAAAGTATGTAATTTAGTATGCATCACCCCAAAACATTGAAAACGGGTAAAGAGGGGTCTAGAACTCACCTGAACTCGCCCAAGTAGCTTAAATTCTAAGTCACTTAGGCTATAGCCTGAACACTCTAGCTGCACGAAAGTTAACATGCAAAAACGTCATTTTCCTCAAATTTCGCCCATAGTTTCGCTACAGCGAAACTGCAGTTTCGCCTGCAGTTTCGCTGGGCAGCACTTCTGCTATTTTCGCTAGACAGATTCGCTGCCTTGAGCGCCCAACTTTCGTTGGAATTCCCTAGTCTCGCAAGGTCTATAGGTCTGTCTGGGTCTTAGCGAGGTTACCGGTGAAACTATAGTTTCGCCCCAGCGAAACTGTAGTTTCGCTGGAATTTCTCCTAGTCTCGCTAATGAGTACGCAGTTTTCGCTGGTTAAAGACTTAAATTCGCTGGATCGGGCCCAGTTTCGCTGGATGAACTGGAACTCAGATCCAGCCCGTTTTTAACCCAAAATCTTAACTTTTTACGTCCAAATCCTTATTTACCTTCCATGAAACCAAATCTAAGCTTTTTACACGTTTTCATACGTAAAAATACGACCTTTATGTGTTTCTTTAAACTTTTCAAAACCCCAAAACCCTAGAATCCGGGTTTGATCTACAGAGGGCCTTAGAGGTCGATTCTTACCTTGTTTTGTTGCTCTTTCCTTGTGTTTTGATGCTCCAATCCACCAGAACTTCAATCCTTCAAACCTTCAACTCCAAATCTTGATTTTCTTCACTTTCTCTCTCTACTTTCTCTCTCTAACGAATTTGGTGGCTAGGTTGTAATGTGATGAAGATGAGGCTGTTCATGCATGTTTAAGGGCTGATTAGGGCCCTTAAACCCATTAAGCCTAGCCCATTAAGGCTAATTTGATCCATAGCCCACTAATTTACCCCTTTATTTTCTTAAATTAACCTTAAAAGCCCATTATTATTAAATGGCTCGTTTCGGGATATTTCGGGGCGTTACATAGCTAATAACTAAGTGAGTACGTTAATAAAACTAAAAGTAATAAAGTACCTGGATTCTAGCACGACTAACATCCGCAATCTTTTTGCTTTAAAACAAATCTCATGTTTTCCTTTAACCGACGTATGAAACTTCCAAGCTGCTTCAGATGTTGTAAAGTTCACAAACGCATATCCGGCATTCAAACCATGCCTGTAACTATATCAACGTCAAACTTAGCTTATTATATATATATATATATATATAATATATATATATATATATATATATAATATATATATATATATATATTATATATATATATATATATTATATATATTATATATATATATTATATATATATATGGGGGATCCAATGAAAACCTAGTTATAAATGAAAACCTTGCAAACTAAATCTTAACCATTGATTATGTAGATCAATGGTCATTAATTACTAGTGGCAAGATTGTATTCTTGTGAAGTTTTTAAGACAAGTTTTAATATAAAGGGCATTTTAGGAAAAACAAAATAAATCTATTTAACTTTCCATAATTTTCGTTTCTCTTTCCTCTCTCTTAATTACTCTTTACTTTCCTAATTTTTATTTCTCTCTTTTCTCTCCTAATACACTGGTAACATATGTGTACCAAATAATGTCAACGGTTGAGTGATGTATGATGAATATTTTTTTTACAGTAATAGAAGTTTATTAGAGTCTAAAGACTTAATTAAGTTGAAAAATTGGATAATACACGACGGTACATATGTGTACATAGGATAATTGTTCAAAAATATTAAAATGTTTTAAAACTTCAATGATACATACCAGTTAATATGCTAAGAAGCTTTGTACATATATGTGACAGTTATATGCTAAGAAGCTTTGGTACATATATGTACAGTTAATATGCTAAAGAAGCTTTGATACTATATGTAACATTTAATAAGTCTTTGTTTGTGTAATGGTGCGATTAGGATTTTGGTATATGCTAAAGAGCTTTGGTACATATATGTAACAGTTAATAAACATACGTAAATCATTCATCAACAACTAATACTAAGGTACATATACGTATAGTTAACAAATCATTCATCAACAACTAATACTAAGGTACATATATGTACTTTAGGTTGAACAACAGCAATCTTAACACAAATCATTCAATTCCTTCTCTCTAGCTTTCTCTTCTTCCTTCTTTTTCTGTCAATCAAAAAGACCCTAATCAATTCTCATAACACCGAAATCAATCAATCATCAATCAACTTTGAAAGAACCCTAACAAAATCCCATACCTTGGTCTGCGAAGGACCTCTCGATCTCTCGCCTCTCGGTCTGCGAAGGACCTCTCGATCTCTCGCCTCTCTATCTGCAGCCAGCGACCACCAGCCACCACCACACAACCGTCGACCACCAGCCACCACCATACCACCGTCGACCACTAGCCACCACCACACAACCGTCGACCACTAGCCACCACCACACCTCCGTCGTCCCTCCTCTTCCTCGCACTCTGTTTTGAACTCAAGAGGAAAATATTTGATGATTTGATATAACAAACTGAAATTGAGAGTGAGAAAAGGAAGGGATTTAGTCAAATATATAAATACCATAAATATGTTAATTGCAAGATTATAAAAATACCCTTTTTTAATAAAATAAAATGTAATATATTAAAAATCTATGATTGGTTGAAAGTGGTTTTCATGGTTTTCAATTATAAATGTGGTTTTCATTTGATCCCCCTCTATATATATATATATATATATATATATATATATATATATATATATATATATAATATATATAATATATATATAATCTATATATATATATATATATATATATATATATATATATAATATTATATATAATTATATATATAATAATAATATATATATATATATAATATATTATATATATATAATTATACATGTAGTATTTACACCATAAAATTAATAATATATTATCAGATAGATACCACTTAAATCATCGGAAGATACACGAAATCAAACTCCTGTCGAACGGTGTTTCCCGCCTTTTCATTCTCAAGTTTACAGTGATAAAATTAAAATAAAAAACAATGTTTAATGCTTAAAAGAATATAAAGCAATATGTCACAGTTTGGCCAAACCGTGACATATACCCCCCCTGCGCACAATCAATTTCCCATAATTACATACCCAATCATTGACTACGGATCCCCAATATAACTGTCACGGTTAGGGCAAACCATCACAGTTAGGTCTCACACCTGACCAAACGGTCACGGGGAGACCTAACCGTGACCGCTTGGGTCGGTTTTTCTCCAGGAAATGACGGTGCGCCTAAAATCCCTTTTAAATTTTAATAAAATAAAGTTGTTAATATGATTATGAAGATTAAATACACGACAGACGCACCATTGATGTTTTTTATCAAAAGGACAATTTTTCAAATGTTATTAATTATAATCCCACGTGTCATAAATGATGGTCCTAGCTGATTAAATTTGCGTCCAACGTCAATTATGATAAGGTTGTTTTCACACACGATATGAACTAAATGAATTTAATTTTTATTTATTAAATACCATATGTGTTAAACTTGTTGAAAGTATAACTGTCAGTTGTATTAAATTATTAATAAGAGTTTAGCGTCTAGACCGAAATAAACAACTGTACAAAAAGCCAAATAAATATTTTTTGTGATTTATAAAAGCTATGAGAAACCACAATAATATGCATGAGAATACAAAATCAAATTGTAAGCATCGCTTATAATTGGACATTGCGTACCCACCACAATAAAATATGATGCTTGTTTTTTTTTTCTTGTCTAAAATTATATAAAACTATATTTTATATAAAAACTATATTTTAATAATTTTTAGTGAAATGTTGCGAGTTGCAACGTTGACATTGACGTATTTAAATTCATAAAGGAAAGCATATGAAGTTGTCAAGGATCTGTTTTAAATAACAAAACATTGATAAAAAAACACGTTTCAAGGACATATAAATGAAAAAGTTAAATTGTTGTAAAAAATAAGTGTTAAGAAACAAACGAGTGAACTAGAAATAAAAGTATATCATTTTTTACCCTACTCGTTTAATTTCGAGAAATTTTTATGTCGAAATGTTGATAAAATAACAACATTCCGAAGGTATATTTGAAACTAAAAACATTATATACTATATTTCATGAGAAAAAAATAAAATATGTTTAAAAACATTTTTTTAAACCATTCTAAATAATAAGTAATAATAATCATGTGAGGGAGGCTAAAAAAGTAAAAATACATGCAGGTAGCCAAAGAAAGTACATGCATTAGTCACTTGTACTCATGACGTTTAAAGGATTGTACAATTTTGACCAATATCATTAAGAGTTGTTAATTAGATATATACAATTAAAATTCAATAAAAAAATTGTCTTTTAAGATTACTAGGTGAAACCCAGATCGCGCGTTGCGCGATATTGCATTTTCTTGAGTCGTTTTTCAGAATGTGACTACAACTACATTAGGATACTACTGTTATCACGGTGAACCGGTGCCTGCTTTCTATCAGTAGTGCAGCAAAATCAGGTTCGATTACATTCAATACAAACTACCACATACCTACTGCTATTTACATAGTCACTGCTAGAAGTGTCATGTTAGCAGTGCTGCAAAATCATGGTTTGTTTTGTTCATTATAGTTACATAACCTGCCCTAGCATAAGAGTTTGTGGGTCTTCTAATTATGCTAGTCGCAGCTGCCTGTTTGGCATGCTGATCAAGAGGATGCGACTCCAAAAGTTCCTTTGTGCAGCTTCCTAGTCTTCTTTTTTGCCTTTTTCCCTGCTGTTGGGCCTGTGATGTAGGTAATATATTTAATGTTAAAGAGCATTATGTATGTTTTGGTGTTAGAATCTATAATATTACTTCTTACTTTCTTTTTGAAATAGAGGGCGTTTTGTTGAAGTGTTTGGTTCAGATCTATGCAGTGAGCAAGTTCCTGTTGATGTTGTCGGTGCAGGAGTATTGCGATGGAGTGCCCTCACTATCATGTCGACTTTTATGACAGTGCACGCATGGTTGCAGCTCGGTTGTTTTTGTTTGCTTGGATTTGGATTGGAAATAGCCTCCTTGTTCATAATGCTGTGTAAGGTGTTGTTAGGATTTTCGGTTTGCAGCATCTCCTCCACATGTCATTCCAGCAAGTTTTGTAAATGGATTGTTGAAAATTAGTACTGAAATGCTCCTTGTATCATCAGAGATTGTGGCATTGATTCGGTATCTGCATGAGGATTTTGTTGTTTATTTTATAATTGAGTGTTGTGATAATGTACATGAAAGGGAACATTCAATATTTAACACATTCTTAGCCAAATACAAATAAAGAACCCAATATTAGTAAGATCATTTTTGTAGGTTAACAGTTAAGTAAGTACCTTTGAAACAAAACAAGAGAATACAAAATTAGGATGAAGGCTATGAAAAAAAAGGTAGCACAGCCACACTTAGTTACACTAACATTTATCAGAAAACAATCACCTACACTATTTATAAAGCAAAAAGCAGGCTGCAAGCAAATAAAAAGGCTCCGATCGTTTGATGTACACATACTTACAGTACACAAAGAACATTTCATACCTATACATCCAAGCCATAACATCTAACACTATACAATAACCATAATGAATGTTGATACAGGGAAACCAAATTTGCAGGCAAACTGCCAATACAACCCAGAAACCAAATTTTAAACAGTGTCAGAGTAAAATAAAAAGAAAACAGTAATATATAACCTCATTTATATATAATTCATGTCAATTCCTTTGATTTCTAGATGGAAGATAGATTCCTACAAACCCGCACCTAAAAATTTATATTCTACAATTAACACAAAATATACAATACAACTAAAACCCACCACACATACGCATGATCCTAGAATCAAATCATCAAAGTACCATTACAACAAAACAAAAGTAGAGCAAGAATCAAATAAAGTATGCAGATGGAAGTAAAAAACCCAGATCAATAGCTGAGTTCAATATATGAACAGACAACAACAGTTAACAGACATTCGGAACAAATCTATGTAACAAAATCAATACACATCAAGCAGAACCCTAAAACAACCAACAGCAACAACACACCAGGAACCAATACAACTCTCAAACACAACCTTAAACCGAACCTAAATTTTACAGCGTACAACACAATTTCAATCAGGCCGTAACATCACATAAGACACAGAACAAAACGCAGAGAAGGCGGAGCCTGGACGCTAGAAAAACAAAGCACACAAACCGGAGTTAAACGGAAAGTACAAAGCAATGAATCGGAAGAAAACCTTTACCCGGAACCGGAGGAGCCTTTCACCGAAAGAGGAGTGGAGCCGGAACTAACAAAAAGGAGGAATTGAACCTCCAGAAGAAACAGGGGTTATGGGACACGTCAACAGGCAGATGAGCAGATGCATAGCACGTGTCCCACCATCCTATTAAAACCAAGAAATAAAGAGCACCATCCGAGTGCCTCGAACCAGCGACCCACCAAAAAAAAAATGAAGCCCAAACCAACCGAACTGGGGAGCAAAGACACAACCAAACCAAACATATTTTATTAATGCAGAAACAATCAACGTGGAAAAGAAAAAAAAAATAGCCAACCAGCGTCCGACAAACAGACGCTGGTTACTGTTCATCACACTATGCTTTCATAATAGGGTATTGCTTTTCATAATAGGGTAATATGCTTTTCATAATAGGGTAATACCCATCTTACACATGTTTGAGCAAGGCAAAACAAATTGCAGATCAAATCTCTAAAATAAAAAGTTAGAAGACTTGATCTAAGATAAAAAATTGGATTGATAAAAACTTAACCTTATCCTTTAATGTATCAAAAAAAGGTTTTCTTTTAAAAAAACGTCATTTTAACGTTTGAACACGTGTCATAGACAGGTGGTTTGTAGATGTCAATCAATCATGTGATTATTTTTCTGTTAGGTACGATTGTTTTTTACATAGAAAAGGTAGGTTTTACATCTAAAGAACCAGAATCAGAAATGTAGTTATAACTTGCACGAAAATACTTCTTATGTAAGCTTTTTACTCATGAGTAATTTAATATGAGATTAAATGATTTAATGTAGGTGAGGTGGTAAGAGTCAATATATTTGACCTTCATACCTGATTAAAAGTAATATATGAAGCTTTAAAATAAACAATTAAAAGGAACGGTACACGTGAATCAGATTTGAGTGTTATTAATATGTGAACAAAGGATTGACAAATTGATTTGTGTATTATTTATATTTAAACAAAAGATTTTCGAGATTAAGAGGTAGAGACAGTTGTTGAGAGTTGGCACACACACAAAAATAAGCACAATCAAAGAGTAATTAATTGATGTGTAGGCTCCATTTAGATATAAATGATATTTTTAGGGCAATTGATGCATGTGATCATGATTTATTTTGTAGGCCTATTAATTTTAAAATTTGAGTGAAAATATAATAAAAACATTTATACAATTTTGATTCTATAATCTCAACAGTTTGTCAAACTTTAATGCAATTGAATGGTTTTTTTTCTGTTTTTTTTAACGGCCAACGAATAATTTTAAGCCCGGTCACCCGGGTAAATCCATTGCGAAAGGTTACCCACGCCCGCAAATACAGACAGAGCTGGTGACCCGGTTCGCCTACCATTCCAAGAGAAACTCACCACCCAAAGGGTCACTGGGTAAAATCCTGACCCACTTGAAGCATATTGCATCAATGAGACTCCAACCTATGACCTCCACTTTAGAAGTCATAGGATGACTCCTCAGAAAACATTGATCTAGAACTTTTTGTTTTTTTTTTTTAATTTTAATTTGATGATTCTACTTATAACATTAACTTCTTAAAGATATTTGTATACCTAACTATTAGATTCTCATCTTCTTAAAATATTTTTGATCTTCCCATATATTACACATGTACGAGTAAAAATGATACTCAAACTTGTTGTCGCATGAGTGATGGCTAGATATATGTGAAATTATTCTCACGTTACCATAAACAAAGGTATATTATTAAGAAGATACAACTTTTGTGATTCTCTTTTCTAGTGAGATGTTGTCAGGTCTCGTCAAAAGTAACACACCCCGGTCATTGCTTTTCAAAACTCATATACATATTATCCTATATGTTAAAAGCAAAAGGTAATGAATAGTAAAACAAAGGTTAGTTTGGGAATTTCGCTAAATTGAACTCGTTCCCCTAATTGCTAATGCTCTCATCGATTTCTTCAGGTTCGCTTCTTTAGGTAATGGGAAGAAGAGGGAGGGTAAATAAGAATGTTACTACAAGTAGTAATGGGTGACACGGGCGGCCCAGCCCGTCGCGTTGGGCTTTGGTGGCACCTTCTTCTTTGCATTAGGTGTGTTTTCTTTTCCTTTCTTAGAATTGATCAAATTTGTTCTTTTATTGTCTATAATCTCAGGTTTTTTATGTGGGTTTTTGTGTATATTGGGAATTTTTGGGTTTTCCATTTAAATCCATGTTATCAGTTTGTTATTAAGGTTGGTAATTATGGCTTCCACATTGAAGCGTGACTATGCCCAACAACAAGTGCCATATATTGTGAGCTTGCAACATCGTAACAATTTTCAACATCAACCGTTGTTGTACATTTTCTCTTAATTATTATTAGTAGCAATACCAATTGGAAGAGTTGAGTTGCAACGTACTGCAACAACTTATGGACCTTGACGTAGAGCACTTTTTTCAAAAACTTGACAAATCCCTATTAGTAACAACCAAAAAACTTAATTGTTTAATGTCTACCAAACTTATTAATGGATACCACTAAGAAGGCATCGATATTTACCACACCAGTTAAAAGGCTAAGTAGAACGTATTTTAGAATATTCATGTTGCAAGCAGAATGAATAATCACACATAAAGTCACATTTCTTTAAATAGATATGCAAGCATGCAAAGTTAAATAATGAGCATTTAGAGCTCACATGACTACATAAACGCATTTGTTTTCCTCACATAACTATAAAATAGTTTAAAACATAAATAGTACCTTCTAATAACATATTTCCTTCTTATCACCATAAGCTACGATACCCGTGTCACTACCTCTCACACAAAGCTGGCAGTTCCACAATCACTACACTAGGGTGTGCCGCGTGCGGTTCGGTGCGGGTAATATAATTTTCGAAACCGAAACCGTGGAGTTCGGTTAATACCATTTTTTAACTGCAATCGCAACCAAAACTTCGGTTAACCACACTTTGGTTACCACCGGTTATGGTTAATTTTGTGTAATTCTGTTAATTAACAAATATATTTAACATGCTTTTAAACCAAATATTAACTAATAAATTGTTGTTAGATTAGTTTTGGATCAATTTATAAGGGTGTGCATGATATGGTCGTTTTTAGGTATTGTCAAAACCGAAACCGAAGTCGGGGTGTGCATACAATAATATGTGAGCGCATTTGCATTGCTTCTGTTTGTTTATGATGTTTCTTTTATACAAAACGGAATCCATTATGTAATATGTTTTTATAAATGTGAATTAAAAAGGATGAATATATGAAATTCTAGTAAAATCACGAGAAGTATTGTAAATTTATTATATATAATTATATTCGGTTCGGTGCGGTTAATGTGTTAGTTTGCACATCAAAACCGAAACCGAACCGCAATGTGCGGCATTGCGGTTAAATGTGCGGTTAATCAGTTATGCTTAACCGAACTGTCGGTTAATTGTTCGGTTCAGTTAATTTGGTTCGGTTAATAAAGTTAAATCGGTTATGGTTCGGTTATATCGGTTATTTGCTCATCCCTACACTACAATGTTTGACGATGCAATCATAGGCTTGATCAAAACTGAGTGCAAATACATGGTGCTTCAGGTATCAAATGCAATATACAGTGTTCTTAGATATTTGATAATAAGTTTAATCGGGATAACTTTTAGGAATAAGCGCATCTATTTTTGCATAAAGTTAAATGTATATTATTATTTTACCTTGATAATGGATGATAGATATTAACATCTTTTATGACATCTTAGCCACATGCACGGGTTGCCTTACTTTATAACATCTCTGTTTTAAACAGTAATATGCTATGTTCTTTTTGGATTTTTCAGCCATTAATGATATTCGTGGGTCGAAGGCGCACGACCAGTAATATCCCTAGTTTGTTTGATTTATTATAGACTAAAGTAATCAAATAGCTGCAACAACTCTAGTAAAATAATAGCTTGAACACCAATATATACTAACATAACATGAACATTATAATTATAATAGAAAAATAATGTAACATCCCTATATTTGATTGTATATATTAATTGATCCTAATATACAGACACTCCACATAATAAATCGATATCTCTTATACAACTCGTGTGGCACCATACGTAGCGTCTATGATCGAAAACATTAAAAATGAGAAAAATTCAGAGGGGCTGTCAGAGAGTTATACGCTATACGGCCCAATATACGATACATATAGGCTACACGACGCGTATAGCAAATTTCGACACTGACTACGAGGAAAATTCATAGTCTATTAGAGGGGTTGTACGCCCATATAGGGCTATACCCCCCCCCAAACCCCAACCCCACCCCACGCCCACCTACCCCTACTCCCCTGTACGACACGTATAGAAATTTAGGGTGATTTATTATTTGGGGTGTGTAAAAAATACATGCTTTGATAATAAATAACTTTTGTGACGTGTCAGCTCAACATTAACCTATGTCAGGTTGTAAACGAAACCGGACCACAAAAACATGTGATTTCTAGCGCTTAACACGTGTAAATAATAAAATTTGTGTGATCAAAAAGAGTTGAGGGTCCACTTAGTCATAAGAGTTAATAATTTTGGTAGACAATTGCCTTGAAGCCACGTAAGTTGTCATCTTAAAGTTGAAAACCCCTTGTGTTGTTCTGGATAGGAATCAGAGAAAAAGAGAAAAAGACACTCATGGATTCTTTGGAATTTAAGATCTATGACACTAATAATAACTAGTTCTATTCTCAAACTACGCGGTGTGAGTTTGGTCAATTTATTTTACTACGCGTCGGTAGTTTGGTAATTTTTTCCCGCTACAAAATCTGACTTTGGTCGTTATCAGTTCAGCTCATCGAAAACTATAAAAACAAATTCTGATAGAGGTACGGATAGTACCACTACTGGCAACAATTTTTTCTCTCCTAATATGTCGTCAAAGTGTTGCAATAGTAACTACAGTTGCTATAGGCCACGATACCAAGACAGACACTGGATTTTGAGTAAAACTCCATTTTAAAAGAATAAATATCGGTGCATTGACAAAATTGAAAAAAAAAACTAAAGACAGCGACACATTCTGTTTCTTTTTTCGTAGATAGGGAACAAACAAATTTATTACAGGAAATCAAAATTATTAGAAAATAAATGATTTTAAAGCATAAATTATATATAGTAGGAGTGAAGATAAAAAAACAAAAACATTAAACTTTTGTGGTAACATTTTTAAAAACAAAGTTTTCTGGTAAAATTAAAACCCTCTAAAGTTTACTACAGCTCAACACCAATTTTAAGTATATAAAATAATATTAACAGCGAAACATTGACAAAATAAGTATGTTGCAATGAAATTTTGAAATTTTATAATATATCATGCTTTAAAAGTTGTAAAAGGAAAAAAAAAAAAAAATTTAAGACCTCAAAGGAAATACATACTGACAACTTGATTTTAAAAAAAATTATGACTAAACGTTTATAAATTATATATCATAAAATTTAAAGGGAATATAAAATAACTATACAAAAACTTAAACCTCTAGGCTCTAAGAGCATTCACAGTCCATTCCTTATTTTTATCCATAATTACACTAAAAATCACTACTTCTTCTCTCTCTTTCATTAAATAATATATTTTTATACCTTTTTCATTACCTTTTCTCTCTCCTTCACTCACAACCACTTTCAAAAATATTAAAAAATTTATAAGGATTGTACAGTGATTCTTCAAATATACCAATCCACAATAACATTTTCTCTCTCCTTCACTCACAACCACTCAAAATCATTCCATATATATACCAAACACACTCACATGATTATAAGGCACGGGTTGTGAATGCTCTAAGTAGTTTTATGTGGTTTGATGCTATTTTTTATTGGGCACTTATACGATCCATACAATTAACAGACAGTAGTAAATAGCCCAATAGCAACATCCTATTGGCCCAACAGCAACAGCCCGCTGGACTCTTGAAACCGTATAAACAACATCTATTTAATATCTAATCGTGACTTATTAGACAATTTATAGTCGAGCTTTAATAATAATCCATTTTTATTATCATAAACAAAAATGAAAATGCAAGCAAGGTCAATTCCAGTCTTAACAGGCAAACAAGATGAGCCGCTGAGTTAATCAAATTTAGCTACATAAATATTCGGATCAAGTTAAGCTTAAACTATATCCACACTGAATTCGAGCTTTTGAATAGAAAAGCTAGATAAGTGGGTGTTTGGAAGTGCTTATTTTTATCAACTTTTAACTTTTTAACTTTTGAAAAGTTAAAAGGTCATTTTACAGTGTTTGGCAATTTGATTGTTATGAGTGAATAAGTTAATAAGTTACTTCATACTAACTAACTTATTAACTTATAGAAAAAATCAATAAGTCAATAAGTTGATTTTTAAAAGCAATCTCAAACATGCTCTAAATCTTAACTAGAATTGTGAATCTAAAGCAACTTTTATTTATATATTATGCAATGGTTTAATTTATATAATGAACATATCAAGTACTATATTATAATACAAATGAGGCAGGGGCGAATGTTGTATGCATTTAGGAAATTAATAAGTCACCGTATTATGTGTTGTAATACAATGATCTCAAAGAACAATTGAAGATTGGAAGATCAACAAGAACAATGGTTTGAGAGTGAATCAATGGAAGAAAGAATTCAATTGTCTGTGTTATATCAATCGGTAGCATATTTGTCCTAATTATACATCGATCCTTACTAACAAACTATTAACAAACATATTACACCTTACAACCTTGAGCTAAGAGAATATTACACATTCTACCCTGATCTTCATAAGAAATGAAGATTATACTACAAAACTAAACTGACTTTAACTAATATCAATCTCCACCTTTAAAGTCAGTAAATCACTATCCAATTCCCAAATTCAAAACACAATAGTCAAACTTTCCACCTAGTAAACTTTTTGTCAATATGTCAGCCAAATTGTGATCGGTACTCACTTGCTGCACAACTAACTGACCAGAGTTAATAACATCACGAACAAATGCAATCTCACATTGATATGCTTTGTCCGTTCATGAAAAACACTATTCTTTGAAAGCTGAACTGCTCCCTGAATGAACAACACATTGAGACAACGATATACCCAACTCTTTTACTATACCTTGAAGCCACAAAGCCTCTTTCACTGCCTCAGTAAGAGCCATGTATTCTGCCTCAGTGGTAGAAAGAGCAACTACATGTTGTAGTTGAGATTTCCAACTAACAACATTCCCAAACACCTTGAACACATAACCGGTTGTAGACCTTGACTTATCAAGGTCCTTTGCATAATCAGCATCCATAAAACCTTCAACTTCACACATTACACTTGAGTTACTTGCACCAAAATTTAACCCCCAATCTTTAGTACCCTGCAAATATCTCAAAACCCATTTTGCAGCAAACCAGTGTGCTTTACCAGGCTTGGATACAAATCTACTGATCACACTCACAGCATAAGCCAAATCAGACCTAGTACTCACCATAAGGTACATTAAGCTTCCAACAACATTAGCATATGGAACTGAATCCATGTACCTCTCCTCATCAACATCTTTCGGATTGTCTTTAGTAGACAACTTGAAATGAACAGCTAAAGGCGTTTTCACAGGTTTGCATTCAATCATATTAAAGTTTCCCAACACTTTAATAGCATATGAAGCCTGATGTAACTTCAGCTTCTTAAGAGATCTATCCCTTTCAATATGCATACCTAACATCTTCTTAGCCTCCCCTAAATCTTTCATTTCAAACTCATGTTTCAACATATCTTTAGTGGCAACCATGTCTTTCTTATCTCTACATGCAACCAGCATGTCATCAACATATTATAACAAGTAAATGACATTTTCAACCCCTAACTGTTTATAATAAACACAACTATCATATTGACTTCTCAAGAAATCATTCTTTAGCATGCATTCATCAAATCTTTTGTACCACTATCGAGGTGATTGCTTAAGGCCATATAAGGATCTTTTAAGCAAACATACCTTATGTTCTCCACCTTCTTTAATATACCCTGGAGGTTGTTACATATATATATTCTCATCTAAGAAACCATGTAAGAGTGCAGTAGTAACATCAAGTTGTTCAAGTTCTAAGTCTTTAGAAGCTACTATTGACAAAAGCATTCAGATAGAGGTGTGCTTGACAACCGGTGAGAATATCTCTGTATAGTCCACACCTGCCTTTTGTGTGAAACCCTTAGCAACCAATTTGGCCTTAAACCTAGGCCCATCTTCACCTTTTAATCCCTCTTTAACTTTGAACAACCACTTGCATGCAACTGGTTTGACATTTGTTGGTTTATCAACCAACACCCAAGTATCATTCTTCAAAAGAGAATCCATTTCATTATCCATGGCTGCAAGCCACTTATCCTTCTTATCTGAAATCAGCACCTCTTTATATGATAAAGGTTCATAGATTGCCTCATGCTCAGCTGCAACAAAAGCAACTGCAGTGACATTAGTTACATCTCTATATCTAAGAGGTGGAACTATGTTCCTTCTAGACCTATCCTTGGCTATGCTATGCCCAGTCTGATGATCATGAGAAGAACCCATATTTTCTTCTTCACTTTGTAACTCACCATGAGTTTCATCATCTTGCTCCACCTTAATATGGACCTGTCTTTTACCTTCATCTGCTGATGACAACCCCACTACATGCTTGTATAAAGTATCCTCCTAGAACTTTACATTCCTGCTAACTATTATCCTTGGAGCACCCTCCTCAAGCCTCCAAAGCCTATATCCTTTAACACCCAAAGGATACCCCAGGAATACACATTTCTGTGCTCTAGGTTCCAATTTATCTTGACTTACATGTGCATAAGCAATTGAACCAACAACTCGCAAATGACTACAATCAGGCTGCACACCACTCCATAATTCTATAGGAGTTTTCATGTTCAAAGCTCTAGATGGGGACCGATTGATCAAGTATGTTGCAGTGGAAACTAACTCACCCCAAACCCCCTTTTGCAAACCAGCATTCAACCTCATACATCTTACTCTTTCAAGTAAGGTTCTATTCATAAGCTCTGCAAGGCCATTCTGTTGGGGAGTACCCGGGATAGTTAAGTGCCTTCCCACCCCATTCACCTTACAGAACTGATTAAATTCAGCATTGCAGAATTCTAACCCATTATCTGTTCGAAGCCTCTTTAATTTCTTCCCTGTTTGAGTCTCAACTAGTGTCTTCCACTTAATAAACTTCTGAAACACTTCACTTTTACTCCTGATTACATACACCCACACCCGCTTAGAATAATCATCTATGATGGAGAGGAAATACCTTGCTCCACCTAAAGAGTTCACTCTAGCAGGCCCCAAAGATCAGAGTGTACATAATCTAGGATCCCCTTTGTTAAGTGCTTCCCCTTGGTAAATTTCACCCTCTTGCTTTTACCAAATACACATGTTTCACAAAACTTTAAATCATTCACTTTGACAGTGTCAATGATCCTTTGTTTTGAGAGTTCTACTAGTCCTTGTTCACTCAAATGACCGAGCCTCTTATGCCATAATAGAACCTTATCATTGCTCGAACTAGCTACTGACACTCTCCCAGTCACAACATCACCATCTAACAGATATGTATTGTTTTCTCCCCTTGTACCAGTCAGCATCACCAATGATCCTTTTATGATCTTTGTTTTACTATCTCTTAGGCTAACTACATAGCCTTCTTTTTCAAACGTTCCTAGGGACATTAAACTCCTAGAAAGATTAGGGATGTATCTAACATTTGGGATATCAATTTCTATCCCATTACTCAGCTTGAATGTCACAGTCCCAATACCACATACCTTGCAAGGACGATCATCACCCAGCTTAACCTCACCGAGGTCTTGCATCTTGAGATCCTTTAGATATTCTTTGACCGGTGTCATATAAAATGAACACCCAGAGTCAAGAATCCAACCACCTTGCACTTCTTTATCAGTAACACTTAGAACATCCGAGCTTTCATAGCCTTCCGAAGAGCACTCAGAGACATGGGTATTGAATCCTTTAGACATGGAATTCTCTGAGTCTTTCTGCTTTTCTGGGCAATCTTTCTTCAAATGTCGTTCAGAACCACACACATAGCACCTCCTCTTCGGCCTTGACTTTGATCTTGGAACCCCCTTGGACTTTGAGTTTCTGTAATCAGTTCTTCCTCGAACATGAAGACTATCACCAGTTTCCTTCTGTACATCGGTTCGCTTCTTCAACTCCTTTGAGTTCATAGCTGCAAGAACTTCATCCATGGACAACGACTCCCTTCCATACATCAATGTATCCATGAAATGTTCATACATTTGAGGCAGAGAGGTCAAGAAGATTATAGCCTGGTCTTCATCCTCTAGCTTAACATCAATGTTCTCTAGATTTAAGATGAGTTTGTTAAACTCATCTGTGTGATCTTCTAGAGACGTCCCGGCACCCATGTGAAAAGTATACAATCGTTTTTTTCAAATACAACCGATTAGCAAGCGACTTAGTCATGTACAGACTCTCAAGCTTCGCCCACACTCCAGATGCCGAATCCTCTTTCGAAACTTCCCTCAAGACCCTATCCCCAAGGCTGAGGATAATCGCACTATGCGCCTTTTCAAGAATATCCTTCTTCTCCTTCGCCGTGAGAGTCGTTGGTAAATTGTTCTCTCCCTTTAGAGCATCTACTACTCCCTGATGCACTAACAGAGCTCTCATCTTCACTCTCCACAACCCAAAGTCGTTCTTTCCATCAAACTTTTCAATTTCGAATTTGGTGGACACCATCCTTCCAATTTCAGTTGATCACTGTAATCACCTTCGCCGAAGATTATCACGAGCCAAGCTCTGATACCAATTGTTGTAATACAATGATCTCAAAGAACAATTGAAGATTGGAAGATCAACAAGAACAATGGTTTGAGAGTGAATCAATGGAAGAAAGAATTCAATTGTGTGTGTTATATCAATCGGTAGCATATTTGCCCTAGTTATACATCGATCCTTACTAACAAACTATTAACAAACATATTACACCTTACACCCTTGAGCTAAGAGAATATTACACATTCTACCCTGATCTTCATAAGAAATGAAGATTATACTACAAAACTAAACTGACTTTAACTACTATCAATCTCCACCTTTAAAGTCAGTAAATCACTATCCAATTCCCAAATTCGAAACACAATAGTCAAACTTTCCACCTGGTAAACTTTTTGTCAACATGTCAGCCAAATTGTGATCGGTACTCACTTGCTGCACAACTAACTGACCGGAGTTAGTAACATCACGAACAAAATGCAATCTCATATTAATATGCTTTGTCCGTTCATGAAAAACACTATTCTTTGAAAGCTGAACTGCTCCCTGATTATCATAATGAACAACACATTGAGACAACGATATACCCAACTCTTTTACTATACCTTCAAGCCACAAAGCCTCTTTCACTGCCTCAGTAAGAGCTATGTATTTTGCCTCAGTGGTAGTAAGAGCAACTACATGTTGTAGTTGAGATTTCCAACTAACAACATTCCCAAACACCTTGAACACATAACCGGTTGTAGACCTTGACTTCATAAGAAATGAAGATTATACTACAAAACTAAACTGACTTTAACTACTATCATTATGGATGTGGTGTATGCGTTGAAGAGGCAGGGGCGAACGCTATATGGGTGTGGTGGTTAAAATGTGAAATGAAGATGGTGAGTTGGTTTGTAAGATTCATCGTTTTTGCTATGAAAAACGTTTGTAATTAGTTAACTCTATTTAAGTGGATGAATCGTTGTTAAAGACGTTATTATGTTGCTAATTTGAAGATTTCTTGATGTTGTTGATTTAGGGGTTGCTCCAATTGAACGATCCGTATGTTATATCAATATAAATAGATAAATAAGACAAGCTGAAGTGGTGATCAAGCTTAGCTCGACCCTTTTACGCCATTAAGTCGCTTATAAAGTTTGTAAGACTGTCTAAATATAGTAAAAATAAAGTGAATTATTAATTTTCATTATACGTGTGTTTCAATATAATATCAAACATACTTTTGAAAGTTGATTACTATTTTACAAAGTTACCCCTTTAACATTTCTTGATATCGTCTCTATTAGTGTTTCGTCTTCCTATTTATCTTGATGAAACTATTTGTCCGGTTGTATATGTATCATGACTATCATATTGATGACCTAAGTCTAGTTCTAGTTATATCATTCGTGTTGTAGTTTAATAATTTTATTGTTTTTTATCTGATTCTTGAGTGTAAAACGTATTTAGTTTGGAGATAATAGAGTTTGAAATCGAAATTTCTTAGACAAAGTTTTACCTAACCATTTGTATAGACTAGAGTTTATCAGTATAACACCTCAACTTAAAAAAAATGAAAATCTCACGTTTTTTAGGCAGATTAGCGCGAATCCGTGTATAGGCTAGAAAGTCTTTAGAAGCATAAATTACACGGACATTTCATATTATTGATTAGTTTTGTGCCGTTTAAATTTAGTCAAGAAATTTAAAAAAGGTAATTTTATTCAGATAATACTTATAATTGTGTTTTTATTATATATTTAAAAAAAGTTAATTTCAATTTGTTATTTAAGGTTTGACAACTGCCCTTTATAGGTGATACATGTCGCTTATATAATGTACGCACTATCTAGATCTTTATGTGATATATACATATGTGTTGTATGCTATATATTATGATGACTATTGTTATTGCTTTTGTTATCGAGTCGGGGGTCTCTTTGAAAGTGGTTTCTCTATCTCCCAAGATAGAGGAAAGACTCGCCACCACCTACCCCCCCAGACTCTGCTCTTGAGTGAAATATACTAGGTGTGTTTGTTTGTTTGTTTATTTGTTTGTTTGTTTATTCAATGTTTGACAAAAGTAACTATTTTCATTCAAAAGATTAGAAACATCAATTTATCTTTAAAAGTTTCATAAGATGTTTCAATTTTAATCCAAAACCTTCATTATTGTAGATTTAAATTGAAACAACTAATGAAACTTTTGGATTGAAACTAAAAAATTATGAAATTTTGAAGGTAAATAGATGGTTCAAAATTTTCATTGGAAAATAGTTATTTTGTTCAAACCTTAAGGAGAAAAACTAAATTAACTCTTAAAAAAGATAGTTGGTGGTTAAAGGGTGCTTTTTATAATTACATAATGAGGGTATTAGAGAGGCGGAGTGTACGAGTAAATAGAAAGAAAAGAATGATGTTGCATGTGAGAACACTCTTCCACCCATGTAAAAAGTAGAAACGATAAGGGGAAGATTAGTGAATGGAAGCGTATTTTTATTAATAAAAACCACATACCTGCACACATATATATTAGTTAAGAAAGTGCGTAAAAACTAGATGATCATGACAATACTCAAGGAAAGGGAAAATGAATATAATTTGATGATCACGTGAAAGTGTGAGAAGAATGAGAAGGGTGAGACGACTATCCTCTTTCTTAAGGTTTATGATAAGTTTCTTCTAATGCCAACCTATGGTGAAAGATCTGCATAGACCCGAGCCCCTCTCACCTACCAACTTTGGGGAGAGTTTAATCCGGACAAAACTAGCAGGTCTCTCCTCCTCGAAGTAGCTCTCTCTCACCTCAATTGATGCAAAAGAAATAGAATTGGAAAAGTCCAAAGAAGGTTTTAACCCCGTAAACTAAACTGAGAATCTTGTACGATTGTGACTGAACTTTTGGGCAGTAGAGATCAAGCATCGCCTTTTTGTTCTCAACTCTTCTCGTCTCATACATCTAATGGGCGAGACAAGCTACCTTTAGCTAAGAGCCTCTTTTAAATAGCCGAAGTTACTTATTAATTTTATAATAAACATTCATGTATATTGAAGAATAAATTAATATATTTTAAAAAAGTTCAAAGGATAAGAATCTTTTACAAAAATTAATCAATAGAAACAAAGGTTTCTTTTTTCCAAATAAAGAACAACAATCCAACCTTTTAGATACATCATGTATCCTTAAAAGAGTAGCAGCATATAAAACGGAAGCAAAACAATGGGCAAACTACTTGTCGGTAAAAACTAGTTTCACAAAACCAAAACCAAAACCATCTGCTCCGCCCATTGACCCCTTCATTCTCCTATATCACCCCACCCTATTCATCATCATCCTCACCAAAATAACCACAATTTGCAGATTCTAAATTCTGGGTGTTCATCTACACTCCATTTCACTTCAGGGGTACGCCTCAAAATCCAATCTTGATCTTACACAAATCATTTCTTGAAAGTTCATATGATCATATCAGTTCTTGAATCCTTCAAGAAGCTGTAACAATGGAGAACAATGGCGTATTCACCAACACCCATGGTGGGTCTGGGATGTTAGGGCTCGAAATGTCGTTAAACCACCAGCAGAGCCCCAATTTCCACCACCACCACCAACAACAACCACCGTTCTCCGCCACCACCACGGCGGCGAAACAAACATACCCATACACCCTTAAACAAAGAGCTTCACCAATAAGCGATGAAGAAAACCCCCATAACAACAATTTGAACAACAACCCCACCACCACCGACGACAGCGGCGGTGGTGGCGGTGGCGGTGGCGACGGGAGGCTGAGAAAAGGGTCACCGTGGCAGAGGATGAAGTGGACTGATAACATGGTGAGGTTGTTGATAATGGTGGTGTTTTACGTCGGAGATGAAGTGGCGTCGGAGCAAGTGCCGTCCGACACGGCGGTGAAGAAGAAGTCCGGCGGTGGCGGTGGTGGTGGTGTGGTGGTGGGGTGTTGCAGAAGAAGGGTAAGTGGAAATCGGTTTCTAGAGCAATGATGGAACGAGGGTTAATGTTTCACCACAACAATGTGAAGATAAATTCAATGATTTGAACAAAAGATACAAAAGGGTTAATGAGATTTTGGGTAAAGGAACTGCTTGTAAGGTTGTTGAGAATCAGAGTTTGTTGGAATCAATGGATCATATACCGGTGAAATTGAAGGAGGAAGTGAAGAAATTGCTAAATTCTAAGCATCTTTTCTTTAGGGAAATGTGTGCTTACCACAACAGCTGCTCTGGCGCCGGCTTTGGTACCACAGAAGCCGGCGCTGAAGCAGCGGGTGGAAGTGGTGCAGTGGTTGCTAATCAGTATGTACCACATGAGGTCGGTACTGATGAGCAATTGCTGCACCACAGTCAAAAGTGTGTGCATGCTAATGATGAGGAGGACGAAGACGACGATGATGAGGATGAAGATGGGGATCATGGTGATCATTGTGATCATTATCATGAGGAAGATGAGGGTGTAAGCAACCGAAAAAGGTGTAGATTGGCGGAGAACGAAGGGAATGAGAGCATAATGCATCAATTTATGAGTGAATTGAGCTATGTGGTTCAAGATTTGACGAAAAGCGTGTGGGAGAAGAGGCAATGGATGAAGGTGAGGATGATGCAACTCGAAGAGCAACGATTAGAGTTTGAAAGCGAGACGTATGAATTAGAGAAACAAAGGTTGAGATGGGTTAAGTTTTGTTGGAGTAGAGAGAGGGAGATGGAGGTGGAGATGTTGAGGAATGAAAGAATGAAGCTTGAGAATGAAAGAATGGTGATTTTGTTGAGGCAGAAAGAAATGGAGTTGGGTGATGTTAATTGTTCTTGAGAGGACTGGTGATCCAAATTGTTTAGAATCTAGACAAGCATTATGTTATAGAATTTTGTTATAGAATTTTATGTTATAGAAAAGCAAGCTAACTGCAAGAAGAATTTAATAGACTTACAGAAGAAATTGTAGAAGATTATGAAAATTGTAACAAAAGTTTATGAAATACTATAACAAGTAAAATTGAGTATAAAAGTTGTTTACTGAATAAAAACTACTTGTGTATTCTCAAGTAAAGGAATCGTATATATGATTGCTCAAAAATATATCACAAATGGAAATATGACTTTTTCTTTCACATCAAACGAAGTCGTTTGGAAAGAAGTAGACACAAAAAATAACATCACGCCCAGTGGGACTCGAACCCACAATCGCCTGATTAGAAGTCAGACGCCTTATCCATTAGGCCATGGCGCTTTTAGTTTACTTGATCCAGCTTTTTATCTAATAAATGGTTTTAACATAATAAAAGACATTAAAAATCAAAACTTGATTATGATGATTTACGTCATGGGAATGTGCCTATCAACACGTTGGTGTTTGTTTTTTTAGAAAAGAGCTTCTAAAGCTTTTTTGTCTGCGCTAAAAAGAGGCGGGCAGATGTTTCAGGTCTGTAGAGTGTTTGTTTTTTTGAAGACGTTTCATTAAAAAACGTTTGCGTGACCTCTTCTTGGAGAAGAGGTGGACTAATGTCTTCACACCTCTTCTAACCTCTTCACACCCAATCCACCATCGACCGAACACCCCCAAATCAACCCAGAACCACTCCCGAACACCATCCCTGTCGATCGATCACTCACCTTCGATCTTCAATTTCGAACCATCTGCAGAAGCTTCTCCTTCAACACCATCGACCGACACCATAGCAACCCACGACCACCAATCATCAACCTTCAACACCATCGACCACCATAGCAACGCAGACCTTCAATCAACCACTCCCGACCACCAATCATCAACCTTCAACACCATCGACCGACACCATAGCAACCCACTACCACCGCGAGCATCAAATCAACCACCACCGAACTCAGTCAACTTCGAATCTTGTTGTGTTCACCGAGAGAGAGGCGGAGAACCGGGTGAGATTGTGAGAGTGAGAGCTTCGAGAGTGAGAGCTTCGAGAGGGAGAGTTCGAGAGAATTCGAATTTAAGTTCGAGAGAGTTCGAGAGAGGGAGAGTTCGAAAGTGAATATGTTCACCGAGAGAGAGACAGGTTCACTTTTGTTTTCTAGTTTGACCCATTCCAACAACATATAAATATATTATTCAATATATTTTTTAATTTATATATAATTTCAGTTTATTTCAGTAGTCTGCAGACGTTACAAAACAAACAGTCTTCTTAATACAGGCTGCAGAGATTTGATCCACCTCTTCTCCTACAGATGTCTGCAGAAGTGGTCTGCAGACTACAGACAGACTGCAGACGTTTTACCTCTTCAGAAACAAACAGTATGTGTAAAAGAAATTATCTTGATTGAATAAACGCTTAAATTAAAAGTATGATTAAAGGTGTGAGTCAAATATTCCAGAAAAAGAATTTATAAACATACATGCTATTAAACTACATCAAAATTGTGATAAAACAAAAACCCCCCTTTTTATTAAGACATGAAGGGGCGTTAGAAATTGTATCATAACTTGAAATTCTGTTAAACAAAACTTAGCGCCAAACAAGAATGCCGAATGTCTAATATAACACGTTGATAAATAACTTATGTCGTTAAATGGTGCGTGTGAACGATTTCTAATCTTCAAGCTCGATTATTTTAACAACAGAAGCGTCTCCGACCTTTTGGCAGACGACAACTCGATCGTGTGATTTGATCACTCCCGAGGCTTTTCCGTGGTCTAACGCAACCTTTAGAACCGATTCATTTGTAGCACTTGTGGATTCAGCCTAAAATATAAAATAATCTGATTAGCAATCTATACATTACAACTTAGAATAATGGCAATAAAGATATTTTAATGCTTGGATGACCATATTCTATTTCTAACTATGTAATTAGGCTCATACAAGTGCTAAATAAAAAGTAAAACAGAATAGGCTTTTATCTTAATATAAAGACATTACTACCAATTCCTAATTCTAGCAACCAACTATGAAAACACACCATGTTTACAAACATCAACATTTTATCTGATTACCGGTTCTGTCTTTTTTCTGTGAAACTTTTTACTTATATTTAAGTTATAAATATAAATACTTGTTATCATTACTAAAAATATTTAAAACTAAAAAGAAAATCTACGGAAAAAGACAAGTGACTGTTAAACCGGTAATCTGGTAAAATGTTGTTATTATTGCAAATTTGCAATATGAATTCAATATGTGGTCCTAAGCTCGTTACAAAATTGAAAGTCAGTACACAAACATATTAACTTTTTAGTTCTTTTTGTATAACCTTGCTTCAGATTATAGGTATCTTAATCGGGCACGCCTATTTGTTTCCACTCGGGAATCGGGATCATACCCCCAAGGCCCCAACTCCCTCAAGAGGAAGCCCACAAAAAATATCATTACGCTGTTTTATGCAAACACCCAATAAAATACATACCAATTTACCCTTTCTTAAAACTAAAATGGCTCTTTTTTATACAAAATATCATTTTGGTCAACATTTGATTATCTTACTAGAAGAGTGTTCAATAAATAACCAACAATTAAGTAGAGAATTGTGAGAATCCTATAAACACGTGTAACTATGCTTTAAATGTGTTGCACAAAGTCGATAATTCCATTTCTCTACTTAATTTTGGTTCTATCTTGAAAGCACGCGTATTATACTATTACAGCTTCTAACCACACTAATACCACTTCTAACTACAAAAACACAATCTTCTATGATTTTTTTTACAACTACAACTGATTGTTTGATTCTGGTTATAATCACTCTCAAAATGTAAATCTGAACACCCCCTTGCTAGGATTTTATTGGTGATTGTCACAAGATCAAATACATTGTAAACCGACAATTAAAAAAGAAAACTTACGGGATGTCGAGGGTCAGCAAGCATGGGGAAAAGACCTCTGACAATAAGTGATTGCCTTGCCTAAGCCAACCAAATCAAATAATTAAAAAAAAATAGTCTACATAAAAGGACATGCAAATTATCAAGAGAATAAAAATACCTCAAATGCACCACTAAAACTCCAGCGTAATTGATTAGTCTTTAACCTAGGAATAACAACTGATAGAACAGGCATTGTTGGTCGATACTTTGCGATTAATCTGCATTTAAATTGAATTACTTTTAAGCATATTAGATTTTCTTTATAGTTACTAATGTTCCAAGTTCCAACATTCAGCTAATCATAAAAAAACCTTGCAGCCCTTCCAGAAGAAGTGAAGCAGATAATAACAGATGCCTTCACTTTAATGGCTGCACGAACCTAAAATATGCATTAAATATGCTTATCAGGATTTTGCATTACTGGAAAAAGAAAAGATTCAGGTTTAGAAAATGTAACAAGTAGGGGTGTAAACCAGCAAATGCGCTCATGAGCTACTAGAGACTGTAAAGATCAAATTGAGACAAGCCTAAACAAGCTCAAGAGTGAGCTTCATTGACTGAGCTTGACTAGGCTCATGAGACTAAATGAGTCACTTATATATATAAAGACAAATATTGTACTTAATATGATAAATATATATATTCCTTATTAAATATGGTATATATACTTATATATGTAATTATGAAAAAATAACTAAATCATATATCATGTTATATACACGATATTATAATCACATATATATATAAAAGATTATAAGAGTATATATATAAAATAACTATATTTTAATCGAGCTCGAGCCCCAGCTCAAGCTTTAGACATAGAACTTGAAATGAACAAAACTCAAGCTTAGACAAGCTCTGGCTAGGCTTGGGCGCTTGGCTACACCTCTAAATAAGAGCAAGAATGAAAGGATACCGCAGACGAAGCAATTGATTCCAGGTGTGTCATTGGTTCTCCAACATATTTGACAGTTTTCTTGAAATAAAGATCCTGGTTGAAAACCTTTTCTGCCTGTGAGTAACATCCAAAAAATTCATGCATTTCATTAGCAAAAGGTTGCGGCACAAAAAACAAAAATTAGACAAATTAAAATTCCAAATGATGAGATGTTACCTCAGCACAGATTTTACCAACAATAGATATTGTTTCAACAGGGTATAGTCCACGCAGCGTCTCGGCACCAAGAAGAATTGCATCGCTTCCTGCAAAAATTATGATGATTTATTTACCAGGAAATCTACGTCTTGACATATAGATTCACTGCAGTTAAGACAAGAAACTAACCGTCTAATACAGCATTAGCAACATCAGTTGCTTCTGCACGAGTTGGCCTTAAATTGTCAGTCATGCTATCCACAACACGAGTAAGCACTGCAGGTTTTCCAGCCATGTTACACTTGTAAAGAGCAGCCTTTTGAAATAAAAACACCTGCACAGATTATATTAGTCGGATTAAAGCTTGAACAAATGATAAAAGGAAAAGAAAAGAAGTCCCTAATAAGACGCAACATTTATAGTTTCAGTTCTCCACAAAAAATGTCAATAAATACCTTTTCTGGTGGAAGATCAATGCCAAGATTTCCACGTGAAAGAATAATACCATCTGCCTCTTGAAGGATCTCATCAAAGTGAGTTAGACCCTGTAGAATAAATTGAGATAATAAATATAAAGAAAAAAAGACTTCTTAAAAACACACAAAAACATATAAATAATTAAAGAAATAAATGATTACCTCCACATTTTCAATTTTTGCAAATATTTGAGTTTGACTAAGATCACCAAGTTTAAAAAGATACTCGCGTGCCTGCAATAGCATGTCAAAATGATTGGAAAAACTAGATAGAGTAAAATGGAAGGGGTAGCACATATGCAATATATAAATATAATGCCAAATCCGTAAAACACTTACTTCACGAACATCCTGCGCATGGCGCGTGTATGACAATGAAAGAAAGTCAATTTTGTTTGCAACCCCCCAAGTGCTAATGTTCTGAAAGAGAATATAAAACCATCAACAAAAGTTTCCAAACAATTAATTAGGTAGATTATAAGAACCACGGGAACTTTGGCCCAATGACTAGGTGTATTGCATGGTTTCCTCTCCAAGGGGTTGAGGGTTCAAGTTCCATCATGGACAAGTGGTGCAGATTTAAGAGTAGATTTGAAGTGTTTGAGTTCCGTGTTCATAAAATGGTAAATTATAAATGATATAACTAAAGAAAAAAGTTAAATTACTAAATAGCCATCATTTGTTCATTGTACTTCAAAGATAAAGATATAAGATTCTTTATATGATTACAAACCAAACTAGAACTTAGATTAGTAGACACTACATGCAATTATAACAGACTTCTTATAATTCAGTGATTGAGCACTATGCTTGATGATTGAATTCCAAATTTTTATGTGATTGTGTAATAAGCTTTTAGACACAATTTCCTTTTAATAGACCTCCCTAGACAAGAACATAGAAACATAAATTTCCTTAAATTGAATCAAAAGTTGTATACACAGGCTCACCACTTTATCTTTTTCAGTGAGAGTAGGCAGATCAATATGAATTTGGGAGGCATGGAGAGTAAACAAGGCCCCAGCTAGAGTTGCAGAATTCTTTATCTTGCAATCAACATCATTCCCATCCATTTATCAACCTGCTCAAATCCAGTAATGAACAAATCATACTTCCTTTTCTTGACAGAAATTATGCTTTCAGAATTTGATTTTGCATGATTTGCTTATTGGGTGCTGTGGATGTGTGAAAAGTGTATCTTGTGTTGTAGTTTATAAAATAAATGTGATAGAAAATCTCATACCTCCAGCCAAACAGAGGTGGTTTCACTTCCTGTGAACAAGTATTGGCCAACAAAAATGGTGTCGCCCTTTTTCACAGCCTGTAAAGACCACATAAACAATCTAATAAGCATATAGGGGCCACTAAAAAGGGATTAAATTTAACCAAGGCCACACACATGCGTATGTATTTGGATCATATAGGCGTACCAGAAGGCAAAACTTCAAGAAATGTTATGGGTTCTATGGTAAATTTTCACATTAAATAAAAATGCTAAAATTAAGTGAGCTACAAGTTGTCATAGTTTCCTTGTTACATGGATGATATCAATTACCTAAATTAAAAACAATATAGAATATAATAAGAATATATATGTAAATAATAATAATAATGAGAAATTAGGCAAACCCATCCTCAGTTCCTCACCTTAGCTAGTCCATCAAAGTTGATTGGCAGTACTTGAGAAGAAGCTTCCTGACCTTTGTCAGGGGTCAGAATAACATTATCATCCTGTTGGAGAGAAATGGCCTTCTCACTCTTATTAACAACCTGCATCTCAGCACCAACTGTATCGAGCATTACCTAGAAACAAAAATGAATTACTTTAATGTGACTAAGATAAAATAAACTTGTACCTACATTAATTCAACTGAAGTAGGTTAAAAAGAAACTAAAATGAAGGTTAAAAAGAAACTAAAATGAACATACAGCACAAAGTTTCTTCGTGCTCTTGATCGCGGTCCTCAGATTATCCAAAGTTTCCTGGTGATACTGAGAATCTCCCCATGAAAAATCAAATCTAGCAACTGAAACATCCACATCAAGCCATCAATCAAACCACCACAAAAGTCATCCAAATTAACAACACAATAAGCGCGGTCAATCAATAGATTTCACTCAGTCATTCCTGACCAAAGGAATCAGAGAAATCTTCGAATTTCTAACGGATTCCAAGTTTATCGTGTAAATTAAAAATCATATCATTCTGCCGTTTAAATAACACAAAGTCTAACATCACTTGCAAAACAGTAGTCCCTACATAACATCACTACACGAGTATTTCAAATCTTCAAATCGATCGTATTCATACGAATCCACACCACAAAATCACAAACACGTGACCAAAAAACAAACATACCAGACATGCCAGCGTTGAGGCAACCAGAGATAATCTCCACAGAACGTGAACGAGGACCTAACGTTCCAACGATTTTCGTCATCGCAGGGAAGAAACTCTGCAAAAATTTAAACAAAATCGCGATTTCTTCAGAAATAACAGATCGTTAACCGTAAAACATACGCATATAAATATTCATATCAGATTACATGCGATCGATTCAAAATTAAACACAACACACACAAAATCAGATCGATGAATTGAAACTAATCAATTATGAGATTAATCGTACTTACAGCTTTCGAAGGCTCGAGGATCGATGCCATTCTGATAGGCTCTTCGAGAAGAAGGTGATTTGAATGCATATCGACTGATTAACAACAAAAACTATTGCAATATGAGATCGAAAGTGGTGATTTGAGAAGAATGAAAGGGGAGATTTGGTTAAAAAGAAGAGAATATGCTGAGTTGAGTTGCGAGTTTTGTTTTCGAACACGTGAAAGTAGGAGAACCCGGTTTTTTTACAAATCAGCCATTTGGTTTCGTTTTCCCCAAGTCAATTGTTTTATCTAGGTTTTAACCCCTTGCAGCGGCGTCGTATGTGATGCGATATAGTATAAAATACAATCAATCTAAATCGTTTTTGAACTAAATTTACGTCGAGACGTAAAATAACTCGAACTTATAGTGCGTCTTTCCCAAAAGCAACGTAAACCGTTAATAAAAAACCCAAACAAACCATCAAGTTTAAAAAACGAAGTCTCAATCTAGGATGAGACAGATTCATCCAAAACCATTAACAAAAGAAAAACCCAGAACAAATCAAGTGAAATGAGCTCAACATAAACTTTTATAGGAAAAATCCCAAACACAGATCAAACCAGCAAACCATTAATCAAAGAAAACATCAAAACAGACCTCAAGTAAAATTAGCTAAAGATTGGTCTCAGATGAGCTAGGCTCTTCATCATCGACACACGTCTTCTCAAACAGCATCCAAAACCACAAATCAAAGAAAAACTTATAACAAACCATCAAGTGAAATGAGCTCAAGCTCAGTCTCAGATGAGCTGTATGATAAATAAAAAAGATAAATTAAAAAGATCAAAGAGACCATGCGCCGGAAGCAGAACCGCAACCGGCCGAACTTGTGGCGGCGCAGATGTCCGAAGACGACAGGCCAAGCGCGTCGCCGTAAACGGCAAGCCAAGCGGCCATCGCCCTCCGCCGGAAACAGAACCGCAAGCGGCCAAACTTGTGGCGGCGCAGATGTCCGAAGACGACAGGCCATGCGGCATCGCTGGAAACGGCAAGCCAACCGCAACCGGCCGAACTTGTGGTGGCGCAGATGTCCGAAGACGACAGGCCAAACGGTGTCGCCGTAAACGGCAAGCCAAGCGGTCATCGCCCTCCGCCGGAAACAGAACTGCAACCGGCCAAACTTGTGGCGGCGCAGATGTCCGAAGACGACAGGCCATGCGGCGTCGCCGGAAACGGCAAGCCAAGCGGCCATCGCCCTCCTCCGCCGGAAGCAGAACCGCAACCGACCGCGCATCTCTAATGTTTCTCTCTCTAACCCTCTCTCTACTGTAAATCAAATGAACAAATCATCCCCTTAAAAGAAAAGAAATGGTGGGCCTAAGTAAACACCCACAAACATTTGTGGCAGAAATGGAAAGCGAAAAAAGTATACTGATCCCACCGACATCTTGTAACAAAAAAAAAATGTGGCAGAAATGGAAAGCGAAAAAAGTACACTGATCCCACCGACATCTTGTAACAAAAAAAAAAAACCACCACCACCAACCAAAGTCTTTAAATAGAATAATAATTACACGGATAACATAATTACATAAATATTTAACATAATATGACCAAGCACAATCTCAAGATGTTGATGTTCTCCACTTACAGATGATCATGGTTGAATAAGAGTCATCTTTTATATTCATGATCAATGTTACAATTGCACTGTAATAACACCAAAAATCACAGCAATTGTTCCAACAATAGCCTGCACCATTACATTATAAGTATTATAAATACATGAGCTCAATCTTGCATATAAATATGGCCATTTTGTAACACGGCCACACGAGATGTAATACATAACTAAAACACTTGTATAAAGTGATGATGAAATGTGGTGCTTGAGAGAAAGATCACATAACCACCTTTTGTATAATATTGTAGCTATAGGAGCAGGTACTTATGCAGTTTTTGCAGTTGTATTTAACAATGTAATGAGAAGTGGGAATATCTTACAGCAATTAAGCAGGCGATATATCCAGGTTTCTCGCGGTGATTATATCTGGCACATATTAGAATGAATGCTCCAACATACCAAGGTATATCAGCCAGGAAGGAACCAAGTATGAACCTTTATAAACATTTTGGCCAAGATGAGATCAAATTAGCACATCAATAGTCCTAATTACTTGCTAAACCATGATCAATGGTAGCTTAATCAACTCCAATTAGCATTCAAATTGTTTGTATTTGAATAGATAACAACTTACAAGAACCAGCCTACACCAATACCACAGCATGGAAGTCGCCTCTCTCTTACGGGTCTTCCTTCAGCAATTGCATAACCTTGAAAACCATTGATCATATCAAATACAACACCAATTTAAAATCCAAAATAATTAAGATCTTGTTTAGGTGAAAATTAGGGGCATGATTATGCAATATTATCATTGTCACTTCGTGTGTTCGTTACTATCACCTTGATTTGATTTCTAAAACCAAAAAGCTTTACCACACCCACAAATTACATATCTCTCATCTGATTTACATATAATCTTTTTATAATTTCTCCATCCTTTAGGTTGAATTACATGTAAAACCTCCTTACGGACCCTAATTTTGATCAAATATGACCTAGAACTACATTAGGCACGCCCTCATCACCCTGATGTGTTTGTTGCTCAGCGCCTTGTGCATTGGGCGCGCATCAGGGCACCTTTTGAAACCAAGCCTATCAAGTTTCAATTAAGCCACCGGAAGCTACACCTACAGTTCTTAAACTCAATTACTACCCATCATCATCATCATGGTTTGCCACACAATTAATTACTCATTTCACACACACACACAGAATCTCATATTGATACATGATCCAATCTCTCTTGAAAGTGATGTCACAAACTTATCATATAGTGATTTAGAGATGCAGACAGCAAACTCCATAGATCGCATAACTGTATATATCCATCTATATAATAAATTGAATACAAAAACCAGCATTTTGCACTAATTGGCACAACAATTGCAACCAACAGCGTTACTACATAATAAAACCTAACTGAGAAAGCCTAATAACAGTCTAATCAAGAGATCAACTAATCATCCACATTAACATCACAAACTAATCTCATCAAACGAAACTACTTCAAAACAGATCAATTCAAAAATCAAAATCAACAACAACCTAAATAAACTAACGAACACCGATCAACTACGATACCTGTAACGGCCTGATAACCGTGAACGTAATGGCTGACTGACGGACCACCGGAGGCTCCGGGAGGAGGCACCTGCTGAGGAAACCCGATGATCGGCGGCAGATGCGGTGGTGGATAGTTGTTTACGCCTTGAAAAGTGCCGTAATGATGAGGCGGTGGTTGCTGATCTTGATGGTGGTCATGGTGCTGGTGGGGGTTGTAATCCTTTAATGATTCACTCATGATTGTTCTGTAACCCAGAAGCAAAACATCTAGATTTTGCAGGATAATGCTGGAATCAAGTTTCTTGATTCAAGAATCACGTGGGTTCTTGTTCTGTGTTGGTCAATTTGAGGATTAGGGTTTTGTTACGGAGCACAAGATTGTTGTTGATTGGGGTTTTGATTGATCTTGAATGGGGAATAAGCTGGGGAGGAGGAGACAGTGTACAGTGTGCATAGTTGGTACGGTGACACTGTAGCCACCGACCAAAATCTTTAATATATATTATAATTTGAGACCTAAAAATATGAAAAGTCATAAATGTAGTTTAGATCGAATTAGAGGCTGTTTGGGATTGCTTTTTTAAACAGCTTTTAATTTTTAGAGGGGTGAAAAGACTAAAATGTCCCTTCAAAAGTCCTCAGAAGTTAAAATTTTTAACTTCTGGTGATTTTTTGAGGGATATTTTGGTCTTTTCACCCTCCAAAAGTCAAAAATTGTTTAAAAAAAAGCAATCCCAAACAGCCCCTTAATTACACGAAAAGTTCCTGTGTTATGTTTAAATTTTGGTTTCGGACTTTTGGTCCCTCTGTTTGTCGTCGACAATAACCTTCATTCTCTCAATCAATTTCTGTTACGTTTGATGATGTATTTGTCTGAAAATTTAATTTCTTAAGGTTAGATATTAGAAATGAAATTTAAACATAGAAGGACTATCTATGCTATAAATTTTAATAACAATATATAAGAGAAATTGAACCGGTTTTTTATATACCATTCATATGATGAAAACAGATGCATATAGCACACGTGGCAAGAAAAGAGATATTTTGGTTCAATGGTTCGTGTCACAAACTGTTCGTGAGAAAGAAACGGTTTTTGTGGAACATGATATTTTGTAGAGCAAAGTGGCAGATGTCGAACCAGTTAATGTGAAGATGGGGCCCGGAGAATTTTTTTTATTTAGCATACACACGATATCTATCTTTATATTTATAATTCTTTTAAAATCATCATATTGATATAATGTAGAATATATTTTATGTAGATAACGCTACTTATATGAACTAGTAATCATCATCTGATGGACTACTTTTATGATTTGGGATCAATTGATAAAACTTGCAGTTCTGCGTACATAACTCTTATTCCTAAGTCCAAGAATCCAGTGGGTTTAACTGATTACAGGCCGATCACCTTGATTGGCATCATCAGTAAAGTTGTCTCCAAAGTCCTTGCGAATAGAATCAAGAAGGTTCTGAATTCCGTGATCTCTGATACACAGTCGGCTTTCTTACGGGATAGATTTATCTTGGATGGGCCTCTGATGCTGAACGAAGTCTATGGGTGGTCATGTAAAAGAAAGAAAAAAGCTTTTATGTCAAAAATTGATTTCGAAAAAGCTTATGATAATATGAACTGGGGTTTTTTTGATCTCGATGCTTGATCAAATGGGTTTCCCAGATAGATGGAGAAGGTGGGTGCAAGGTGTGTTGGAGTCGGCTAGGTCCTCGGTCCTGGTCAACGGGGCTCCTACTTTCGAGTTCCAGTGTGATAAAGGCCTTCGTCAAGGGGACCCACTTTCCCCCTTTCTTTTTCTGATTGTAATGGAAGCTTTCACGTCTATTTCAACAAGGCTTGTTCCGAAGGAGAGTTCAAGGGTATTAAAGACACAAGGACCGGTTTGGATATCTCCCACTTTCTTTACGCCGATGATGCTTTAATTCATGGAGAATGGTCGAGAGATAATAATGAGAAAACGGCTCGCCTGTTTTGGATTTTTCATTTGTGCTCCGGTCTCAAGATTAATTTACAAAAGTTTCATTTTTTGGAGTCGGCGTGAGCAGCGACGAAGTCAACGATATGGCTGGAATTCCTGGGTGTAAAATCGGAGCCTTCCTGTTTGAATACTTGGGTATAAAGGTGGGAGCTAATATGAATCGTATCTGTCACTGGGAAGCGGTCGTAGATACGGTTCGAAATCGCTTGTCTACATGGAAAGCCAACTCTCTGTCTATGGGGGGTCGCCTTACCTTGATCAAAGCGGTTTTAGCTAACATTCCTATATACTATCTATCTCTGTATAAAGCTCCTGTGCAGATTACGAATCAAATAGAACAGTTGATGAGGAATTTTCTGTGGGCCGGATCTAATGAGTTTAAGAAGATGCATTGGGTGGCTTGGGAAGTCGTTACCTTGTCTAAAGCGGATGGTGGTTTGGGTGTGGCTAGATTAGAAGACGTCAACAAGGCTTTGATCACTAATTGGGCATGGCGATTCAAAAAGGACCCAAATAGTTCATGGCGTCGGTTAGTGGAAGCGATTCATGGTGGGCACGGTAAGTGGGATTTCCTTCCCGTGAACAACGGTCTCACTGGTTGTTAGAAAACGATCGTTACGTTTGCTGGTAAAGTGAAGCTTGGCGGCAAAGGTGTCCACAATATTGTTACTGGTAAGGTAGGTAATGGTTTACAAATCTGTTTCTGGACCGATAAATGGTTCGGAGAAACCTTACTTATGCACAGGTGGCCTAGTCTTTTTCGGTTGGAGTCGAATAAACGCTGCTCTATTGCGGAGAGGATTTGTTATCGGAATGGAGAGTATGTCTTTGTTGATAAGTGGCGGAAAGGTATTAGCTCAGTGGCGGAGGTCTCGGAATTCAGCGATCTGCAGCGTATGCTCCTGTCATGTAGCCTCTCGGATTCTGTTGACAAATGGTGCTGGGAAGTGGCGGACGATGGTGTTTTTTCTGTTAAAAGTGTTAAAGCAGCTCTCCGATCCGATAGGGATGTTTCCAGAAATCAAAAGATGGTTTGGACCGGTTGGATCCCTCTAAAGTTAACTTGCACTTCTGGCGCTTAGAGATAGACCGGTTGCCTACCCGGAAAGCGTTAGCGAAAAGAGGTATCAATGTCAATGATATCTTGTGCCCTCTTTGTCAATCGGTGGAGGAAACCTCCTGTCACTTGCTTACCGGCTGCTTGTTGCCGTGTGGTGTTTGGAACTTCATAGAGAAATGGTGCAGATTGGATCCGGTCATCCTTTTTGATGTTAAAGATATTATATGCCTGGCTAATAAGGTCAACGGTTCTAAATGGAAGAAGACTATTCTTAGGGGTATTGCTATGACTACTTGTTGGGTGATTTGGAAGACCCGTAATAAAGTGGTCTTTGAAGATGTTCCTCCGAGGGTTTGTGATATGATAACTTGTATAAAATCTTGGTCGTTTTTATGGTTACGTAGTCGCTCCAAGTTTAAAGATATTATTTAGAAGGATTGGAGTAGGTATCCTATGTATATGTTGTAATTTTGTTGGTTGTGGTGGGCCTCGGTTTTCAGGTCTTATTCGTTTTTTATGAAGTTTATCTTTTGAAAAAAAAAACATAGCAAAATGTAGTATGAAGTATGAACCCAAACAAATATCACTTTAGTCAAATATTTATTTGACCATCCGACGTGGCAAGGGACCCTTCAACTTGATGTATGGGTCTGCTTGTCTGGTTCCCGAAGAGCCAAACAAACATAAATTCTGTTTCTTATATTATGCGAAGGGACTTTTTTTATTAATTGTTTTATGGGCTGTCAATTTAGGATTTTGTTTCTTCGATAAATACATGTATTTTTTTTTCAATTTATGATTATGTGAAGTGATTTATATGATCATCTTAAAGTTCTTAATGATAACCAGCTAGTATAAAAGAAATTGCACGTCTAGTAAACATAAAATATCATTCCTTTACAAAAATATATAGTATCATTGTAGTTTTAATTTTTCATTATAAAATCTATTCTTTTATTAATAAAAGTCTCTAAACTTGTTTAAACTACATGTAATTTTTTAAATAATAATTTGATAACAAGTTATAGGTTTAGTATCATAAAAATATCATCAGAGTATTTACTTTTTCACGAATAACACTTTCACTCTAATTGTATTAAACCAAAGTACACAAACTAGTCTAAATTGTATATACTTGTGTTTTTCTTTCACTGCTAATTTTAATACTGATTTGTTAACTGTTAAGTTAGCCAATATTTGATGTAACATTTCATAAATCCACAAATGAAATCTTATATATTTTTATTTTGATAAATTTTAAAGTTAGCAGGTCATTATTTATAAAAATATAATTTACATGTAATTTTGAACAATTCATTGATATTAAACAATCAAAACCCAGTTTGGAGTTTAGTCTTATATGATTGCGACTTGCGTGATCTTTGATGTATTCTTTTTTTTTTTATGTGAACCATGTTGCGTTGTGTTTGTATGTGGTTGGACTTCTTTGATCATCATATATTTGATGTGTCTCTGTAATCGACTTTGTGTGGGTCTAATAGATATATTGCCTGAAGTATAACCAACTAGTCGAGCTCCATGTTCCTATCATAAAACAACCGCATGCCCTGAAACCTACAAAAAGTTGATTTTTTGATACGCCTGTAAAGTTGACTCACTAAAACCCTTGTTTTAAAAACCCCAGTGACACAAAACCATAGCTAAGAAAAAGAGTACATCGTGCATCGTATATAACTAACAACATACTTCCAGATGATGTTAAATCGACACTTCATGATCTATATAATAAACTTATCCTACTAGATCAGGGTCTTAGGTCAGTTAAGTTGTCTCATTAAAAGCGTTCATAAGAAGATGCAAAGGGATAAAGAGTGCAACGTGTTGGATTAGAAGCATAGCACATATGCTAATCAATACGTTACCACGTTTCATGATATTTTCAATATACATCGATGCGATGATCACACTTAAGTATGGTACTTCTAACCCATGTATGATAGTTTAAATATTGTAGATGTAATACCTCTAGTTGGGTAGAAGCCTCACGATCAAACGAGGGTCCATGGGCAGCGACCCTAGTAGTGTGGTCCAAGGGATGGCGGCCCTGGTAGGGTCCAATATGCTAAAGCCCATGGTTGGGACCGATGCGGACCACAACAAAAAAAGATTGCAGGCTACAACAAAAGAAATTACGATATGGACCGCACCGTGGGAGGATAAGGGCCACAACGTGCAAGTTAAATAATCAACATGTGTACCGCATGTGTTGTGATGACACATATCAATGGATTAACACATGGCCGGCGACTTAACGCTAAGCGAACCACAACGTAATGTTGCTGCGGGCTGCAATGAATTTGACGGTTCAAAAGCAAATGGGGGAGTAAAAACGTGTCCCTGTTGGCCGCCTTAAAGCATGTTGACCACAAGGGTTTCTCGTTGCTAGTCGCAATGGGTCCCGATATGATCCTATAAATAGAAACCCGATTTTAGTAATTTTCTTCACTCATCTGCTTGATTTCCACTCTATGAATGATTATTGAACCCTTGAGCATTTCTAAAGCTTCGCTTCGCATCTAGTACCTTTGGGTAAGGTTTAAGTTTGGTTTAGTATATATATTCGGCTCGAGAACAGGGTTTGGAGGTCATGAATGGGTTATGCAGTGGGTAACTTGGTCATGAATTACGCATAGCCTGATCAACGATGCTTAAATTTTGACAGGTCACCCAAAGGTAACTTTGATAACGATTAGCCATTTTTCAATCTTATTCTTATTTCATCGTATAAGCATGTATTGATAACCGATAGAAATTAATGATTATTATTCCTCTCGTATATCCACAACTAGATTTATAGCTCATTTGAGTTATCATGATTGTTTTACAAACTACAATATACTTGTCTGGTCAGTTGGTAATAAACGAGAATGCCATAACATGCAGTATGCTGGTGGGGGTATATTAGATCCATTATACTTACTGGGGTGATATAGAACTCAAGGAGGGTTCATAAATGTCAAAAGGGGATTTATTGTGCAGGAATACCCAGCAGGGATGAATGGGCCTATGGAATGGCTATGTCCTCGTATTACATTCATACTCAGCCATTTAATCGGGGGACGTGATACATGCGTCAATAAGTTGTTATGAAAGTCATGGAAGACACATAAACATACATTGTACCTTACGACTGAACATTTCAAACAAGATAGGGAGTTAAAGATACATAACAAATGGTTATTGATTGAGATGCAACAAGATTGTTGTTGTATTTTGCTTACATTCGAAACTAAAAAATATATTATTTTAAGATTTTATACACAGCAAACACATTCTGTTAACCTACATTCTGTTAACCTACATTCTGTATTTGAATCAACGACTACACTAAAGCGTTTGGTTGGAAGGAATGGAATGGAATGGAATGGAATTGAGAAACTAGTATAATTTTTAAGTAAAATTATGTTTGAGTGGGTAATGAAATGCAAAATCCAAGGGAATGTTTCACATCAAATTCTCTTGGTTGTGTGATTTCAAAATCCTTCCACCTAGAGAGGGAATTTGAAATCCCACAACCAAGGAAATTTGAGGTGAACATTCCCTTTATTTTATATTTCATTAACCACTCAAATATAATTTTACTTGAAAACTATACTAGTTTCTTAATTTCATTTCATTTTATTTTATTCCTTCCAACCAAACGCTCCCTGACACTACACCATGAATGTTTCACGACACCAAATCCTCTTTTAGTAATGTTGATAAGGAAAAAAGAAATTCTTTTTGCAAACTTAAATACCAGGTCAAAAGCCACTGAAACCAATTCAACTCTGACCCTCAAACTTTGATATAAGTTTCAAATTTAACCCTTAAATTTTCAAACTTGAATACTTACTCCTTATAGTACATATGATATGCACTTTTATCTCAGTTAATATTTTTGCTAATTTGATTTCTTTTTATCAATAACATTCGTTTGTTAACATTTTTTAGAAAAAAAAACAACTTTGTGGACGTGTTAAATTTTTTTACTTTAAGTCTTGATATAATTTTTATTAAAAAATAATTGAATTGAAAATAGGGTATTTTTAAGCTACCGTTGCTTATATCGACTTACGATAACATGTTTTCATACGTTTTTTATGTGGCGAATCACCAACACTTATAACGAAGCTCGCAAACAAACATGTATCACGCAGACTTAATTTTTTTCCGAAAGAGAAAAAAAATTTAAATCGTAAATGCAAACCTATATTGAAACGTACAATGGGGTCCAAACATTAAACACATGTTAAACGTATGACCACACTAACGGACCCGTTATACAGCGTGACGTTTCTACTTTCTACCCTCACAAACTCCCGTCTTAACTCCGGTATAGTTAACGGTATCCCCAAACTCAAACTTAACGTCGTCTCCACACCAAACCCTAACCCTAACCCTAACGCTAACGTCCTCCGATGGCATCTTCCGACGACGATTTCCCTCTGATCACCACCACCACCGTCACCACTGCCACTACCGCCACCACCACCGTCACCCACCAACCAAACCCTAACTTCCGCCACCAGCTCGCCGCCACCGCCCACCTATTAGCCTCTCAGGCGACTCCGATAACCGCACCACCGCCACCGCGAGAAGCCAACGGAGAGGGGTACGGAGACGGCGTGTTCTGTTCTCTGCCGGTGGCGGTGGTGGTACCGTACGAAAACGACTCCGATCCGAACAGATCTAGGGCTAACGGTGCACGTAGCGAGAAGTGGAGCGATCGGGAGGAGCTTAGCGACGGAGGAACACCGTATAGTTATAGTAAGAAAGCGAAAGTATCGGCTTCTTCTTCAGGTGGTGAGTATAGGAAGGATCGAGAGGAGTGGAGTGATACTGCGATTGCGTTTTTGTTAGATGCGTATTTAGATAAGTTTTTGCAGTTGAATCGTGGTAATTTGAGGGGACGTGATTGGGAAGATGTCGCGGCGATTGTTAGCGAGAGGTGCGAGAAGCAGACGAAGAGCGTGGAGCAGTGTAAGAACAAGGTGGATAATTTGAAGAAGAGGTATAAGTTGGAGAGGCATCGCGCGATGAACACGAATGGCGCGAGTGGTGTGAGTCATTGGCCTTGGTTTAAGAAGATGGAACAGATTGTTGGGAATTCGCTGCCGTTGAAGGCTGTGTTGGGGGAGGAGAACTCAGGTAGTGGAATGAGTAGTCCTGTTAGACAGTCTAAGAGGTATGCAACTTTGTTAACTGTTGTTATTTGTAGAATTAGTTATGATTTGTTTGAAAGTGAAGATCATTAGCTGATTTACTGAATTGAAGATGATTATATATGATATTGACTTGGTGAATTGCATTTCGTTCGTAGTTCAAAGGGTGATTGACTTTTAAAATTAAAATAAGACATTGTTGCCTGACATGTGTTGTTTTAAATTCCAAAGCATCTTTTTTTTGGAATTGCATTGCTGAAAACTGGAATAAAGAAACACCGAAGAATTGATCTTAGGATATGTTGCTCATACATGAAATTTTTTTATCCAAATTCTATGTTTTCCTAATCATTTGAAACAAAAAAACTGGTGTTATGGTTTAAAAACTGGTTACTTTATTTAAAATGTGTGTTTATATGCTACTGGGCTTTGGAAAAAGAAAGATCTTAAATTTAACTTGAAAAACTGGTGTTATGGTCAGAGCAGTGGAGAACATCATCATAGAGGGTAGGAAGAGTAGAGGAAGACCTAGGTTGACTTGGGAAGAGAGAATTAGGCGGGATATGGTACAGTTGCACCTCTCTGAGCACATGATCGATGATAGGAGTGAATGGAGGCGTAGAATCAAAATTAAGGACTTTAGTGGTCCCTGTAGCTAGGAAAGGACTTTGATTATTTGTTACGGGACATGATGTGTATGTAGTACGCTTGGACATTTTTAGGGGAAACTTGTTGCTTCCCTGATACATGCTTGTTCATTTTATACTTGCTTTTGGTGATATTTCAATGTTTGTTGTATGATGTTTGATTATATGTTGATTATATGCTTCCCTGATGTGTGCTGTACCATATACCATATATCACATATCGTATGTTTGATTATATGTTGATTCATTAGCGTCACTGCTTCTGCTATCGAGCCAGGGGTCTCTTTGGAAGCGGTCTCTCTACCTATCTGGATAGAGGAAAGACTTGCCACCACCTACCCCTCCCAGACCCTGCTCTTGAGTGGGATATACTGGGTTTGTTTGTTTGTTTGTTTGTTTGTTTTGATTATTGCTTTTGGTTTGGCGATTTAGTCATTAGAAGTATGCTTTCTGCTCTATTATGGTCATTATTAATGTGTCTTGGGTTATTATTGTTCTATATAGGTCACAAAAAGCATATTTCGTTTTTCTCCTGCAATAACTGAACAAAAAAAGACTTAACAAATTTCTACGGAACCCAAAAACAACATACTTTTCATTACCAATGCTGAACAAGAAACATAGCTATAATGACCAAATTGTAACACAAACAAGTAGAATGACAAAAAATGCTTTATAAGTGCCTTGTATAGTGTAGCTGTATTTGAAATCATTTGTTTGTAACGAGTGTAATGGCACTAGCTGCAATCAACTGAATCCATGGTCTACTAATGTATGTTACTATGTTATATCTTTGCTAGAAGGTGTTTGATACTATATATGCCGGCTGCTACTACATATTTTGTAATTAACTATCAGTCTATCATGAATTTTGATCTTGTTCCTGGTTGATATTCATCTGAGCAAGTAACCAATTAATGTTCTGCAGATATGCAACATCGACATCTAGCCCAAGTTGCCAAATCACAACTATAAAGCAAAAACCAGTAACAAATGCTAGATGGAGGAGAGTTGTTTTTAAAATTAGTGGTGCTTCTCTGGCTGGAACTGGTCCTCACAGTGCTGACCCAAAGGTATGTTTATTCTAATTTGGGGCAATTTTTCGTATATATTTCTAACCTTTAAAAAGTTTATACACACCCTTATAGTGTTTATGAAAATCTAACCCTTTTAAAAACACAATAAAATATCATATTTACCCATTCTGTAGTAATCAGAATATAGTTTGTTACTTGCAACAACTTGTTTCACTGAATAAACGAAGTGAATGTCATTTTCTGTAATGATTAACGGGAAAAACATTTGTTTTTTCCGTTTGTTAATTTGGTGAAAAGACTTTTGTAAGTAATTTATTTCTTTATTTACTATCTAATGTATTAAATATAGTATACTTAGTGTTTTGAAAGGATAAATACGATATTATGAATTTTACAATCCACATATGAAAATTTTGACTTTTTTTAAACAATATATACAAATTACTCTTTAATTTCTTTCTTGGTATATCATCCAAACTTTTGAATTGGTTTGTTCTGTTCTTTAGGTGGCCATGCTGATTGCTAGAGAAGTATCTATGGTTTGCAATCTTGGGGTTGAGGTGTTCATTTTTACGCGTATTGTTATCATCAGATGCACTTTTATAATATGTAAATTTTTTGAATGCGATCTGGAACGTGCATGCCTCTATTTCAGGTGGCAATAGTGGTTGGTGGACGCAATTTCTTTTGTGGAGACACATGGGTTACAACTACTGGTATGGATAGAAGCACTGCTTGTCAAATTGGGTAATATTATTGTTTCCAGATGCTCTGATTATGATTTTATGATGATATACTTGTATGGATTAAGTTGATATATTTAGTTGATGCATAAGCGGTTTTATTTAAATGCACAAACATATGAATCAGTTTCATATTATCATTTAAAGGTTCAAAATTACATGTGTCCTAATTTTATGATATCATATCATATTTACCCATTATAATAAGTAAAAAAAAATCAACTGCTTATAACAGTTTGTTTTATTGAATAAACAAATAGGAAAACGGCATTATTACTACGAATCATCTCATTACTTAATGTTCTACTTGTTTATTTAATGAAATAATGGTCGATATTTGCTTTTTATTTATTTACCATGGAAGGGAAGGGATCAAATGAGAACTCTTTTTTTTTGTGAGAACTCTAGGAAACAATGCGAGCCACTAGTTTTCAATTGCAAAATAGTATATAACGAAAACATAATAAAAAAAATTAAAATGAAAAATAACGTAAAAAATTAAAAATAAAAAATACACAAAAATGTTTCTCTCGATTCCCTCTTTCATAAAAAAAGTTTATAAAATATAAAAATAAAACTCGTTTTTTTACTAAATTCGTTTACACATGTAACGGGAAAATATGACATTTTTGGAGTTTCGAAAGGTTCAATATGATATCTTTGAAAATTTAGAAGAATATATATGGAACTCCCCTAAAGATACAAGCTTCTAACCATTTTAGACTACCGAAGAATACGAAAAGTTGGAGTGTTGGTACATTGTGATGTTGATGCATTTATCCAGCTGTACAATTTTCTTGATGAACAATGGGTTTGCATATTTTACCAGTATGATGGCAACTGTGATGAATTCCATACTAATCCAGTCAGCATTGGAGAAATTAGGTGTTCAGACACGTGCCCAGTCTGCATTATCAATGCCAGAGGTTTTTGAACCATACAGTAAGCAAAGAGCAATCCGACATCTAGAAAAAGGACGGGTGGTTATATTTGGTGGTATTGGGGCTGGCACTGGAAATCCACTCTTCTCTACCGACACAGCTGCTGCCCTTAGAGCTTCTGAGAGTATGGCCTGCATTTTTTTATATTCTATTTTTCTAGACGGCCAAAATTTGATTACCATTACAAAATTACAATATCTTATTGTCTACCTTTTTAAGAACAACTTGGTCTATGATATCTAATTGTGAGAAACTGCATGAAATAGAAACAAACTTTACATTCGTTCCTGATTTTAGTAACCTATGCACAAAATAGAAATCAACTCGCATATTATTACGAATTTTAGCAATCAAGTTACGTTTGATAGCATATTGTAGCAACCAAGTTATTCTTTACTGATGTTTCAAAAGTTACTTGAAATATATTTGTTACCATTTATGTGTTATGTGTACATGTATCTGCCGCATGACTTCTGAGTTCTGATATGACATTTACTAATTATATCTGATATTTACTTCAAGGAAAGTCATTGTTTCAAACTTTTAAATAATTGTTAAAAATAAAATTTCACATAAGAATTTTTTTTGCTTATGTGCATTTGATGTGGAGGCTTGCATGACGTCAAGTGCCACGCAGCATATTTGAAGTTTAAAAATACGAATTTAAACAGTTGATAGCTTTCCAAACTTGTCTATAATTTTTTTTTATTATATGTTCTTCTCACATAAGAAATTAGCACACATGTAGAGGCTTTCATGAAATCAACTGGTGTCAAATTAAAATGAGTTTGGTTGCTAAAATCAGTAATAAACGTATGTTGATTTCCGTTTTATGCCTAACTTAAAGTTGGTTGCTAGAATCTGGAAAAAACTCTAAAGTTCATTTCTATTTTGTGCATTATGCGCTCCATATATTTATAATGTAATAACAACTCAAAAAGAGTAGAGTTGTAAATTAATAGTCTTTAGTTTTCTTGCAGTTCATGCGGATGCTTTTATTAAAGGTACAAATGCAGATGGTGTATATGAATGTGACTCCATGAATAATGTCGCATTTGAGCACATTTCCTTTAGGGAGTTGGCTTCTAGAGGTGCGTCACCGATGGACATGATGGCCGTGACATTTTGTGAAGAAAATGGAATTCCTGGTTGGTTTCTTCTTCTCCCTGCCTTTTCTTATAATAATATTGGGAGTTATATCTTATACCAATAAGTTTAGTTCTATCTTTGCTGTGTATGGGTCCCATCCTAATTAGTTATTAGTGCCAGTCTCAACCCATTCACTTATGAACGGGTTGATTAGCGCTGTGGTTTTATCATCGCATATGTCCTATTCTCCTAATTCTGTTATTTACCCAATCAACCTATTAATAAGATGTAACATAGTAATTGACTATAGTTTTCTTTTTCTAAGTTGGATAAAAAATGTTTGTAGATCAACCAAATCCAATGTGTAACCAAATACGACCCATTTCAATCTAGATCTTTTTAACCCTAAGTATGACCTGTTTCAATCAAAATCCTTTTAGCCAGTAACCACCTCGCCCCTCTTTCGATCTCTGCAATTTATCTTAGTATCATAGGAATGTGACACACCATTTATTTATTTATTTATTTTTTGCAGTTGTGATATTCAATCTCCATGAGCCTGGAAATATATCAAGAGCATTATCCGGAGAAAATGTTGGCACATTAATTGATCAAACGGGAACGACCGACTAATTTATATGTGTGTCTTGTGGTCAGACTCACCCATCGGCCCGCCAATTGCTTTAGCCACCCCCCTCTTGTATTTGTTGTGTAAATTATTATCACCATTGTCTACATAGATGTCTTAGTTAGAGTGTTGTAATATCTATAGTTGAGTCTCAGCTGTAATCGGGTCTTGTATCATTGTATGTGGACTGTGATTGGTGATTCTGCGCACATATCGCGCTTTTGATTGTCAATCAACCACAGTTTCTAGTATGATGTGTCTTTGTATCAATTCGTTAATACTAATATTTGACTTGAGTGGTTAAAACTGATTTATTTGACAAAGGCTTGCGTCTATGGTGGATTTGGTTTTACAAGTTTTTTTTATCAATATCACACACGAAGACAAACAAGCAGGTTATACATACTGTATCTAATACGTACAAGACAAACGAGCAGTTTATACATACTGTATCTAACACGTATATTTGAGTAACATAATTCTAAGCGTGTTAAAGTTAATATTGATGTATTTGATTCAATAGTGTTTTGGTTCATCGAATTTGTCTCTAAACCTGACATGATTGTCACCCATTAACTAATCTGGTTTAATATGTTTTCTTGTAAATGTTGTTTTCGTGATTTGTGGTGGTGCCAAACATTGCCCACTAATTTCATGTGACATACACAATTTTTTTATGTTTTATATATGTATCTAATATTCAAATGATGTTATTTCATAACGATAAAACCCGTAAACAATACTTCTAGGCGTTGGCTTAAAAGAAAAAAAAAAATACAACTGTTTAAAGTAGAAGCTCATAGCCCACGCTACTTGGGCTGTTGTGGGCTTGTTACTGGGAAGAGGCCTGATGAGATCTTTTTGCTGCTAGTTTGGGTTTCTTTACACAGCCTTTTTTTTCTTGATCTTTTTGATGTATTTCAAATAATTTAGCTTTATGTTTACATACTTTAGAGCATTCACATTACATTTCTAATTTTTATTTTTATACTTATAATAAAAATAACTACTTTTTCTTTCTTCTTTTAATTAAATAATATTTTTAACACTTTTATTATTATCTTTTCTCTCTCCTCCACTCACAACCACTTTCAAAAATATTAAAAAATTTATAAGGGTTGAACAGTAAATCTTCAAATTTACAGATGAACAGTAATATTATCTCTCTCATTCACTCACAACCACCCAAAACCATATCATATAATTTAAAGACTCTACTCACACATTTTTAAAGAACGGGATGCGAATGCTCTTATGGATTACAAATGTATTTTCAATGTTTTCAGTTCGGATTGGACGTCGAACCGGACGTCTACTGGTTTGGTGATCGGACCGAGCGGACCGGACTTAAGAACCGGATGACGTCATAATTATATAGATAGTATATTATATATAGTTATATATAATCAAATATAAGTAATTTATATATGATTTATATATATATTTTATAGTTATATATATAAACTTAACTATATTTGTATATCAAATTCCGGTCCGAACCGGTCCGGTTTCCCGGTCCGGACCGGTCCGGTTTCCCGGTCCGACCACCAGTTTGGGACGAACCAGCCGGTTCGACCAGTTCAAAAAGAATCATAGCGGACCGGACCGACCACCTAGACGATCCCCGGTCGGATCAACAACCGGCCGGTCCGATCCGGTCCAACAACATTGTGTATTGTCACAAAATCTTTAAAGATAAGATTGATTTATAAATATATTGAAAGTCACTCCGCTGATGTTACATCTATGTGACAATTGGGAAGATTTAGAGTTGATGGCTTTTACTTTAATTTTGAAATAAATATATTCTTTTTGTGAAAACTATAATTTTGAAATGGTTGTATCAAGTGTTGTTATTATTATGAGTTTGTCTGGTTCGAAGTGGTTATATATATGAGAATTGAAGGGTTTGAAAATCCGTTTAATAAGAAAACATTTGAATTGCTTTATGTGTATGAGAAATTGACAATGTGAAAGAACATGAAAGTTTTGCTAACGTAATCCGTATATCTAATCTTTTAAGATTGAAGATGGAAACAAGAAAGATTAAAAGTTGCATCGATAATTGTTGACAGATGGTTTTCTTCAATAAGGCTTGTGAAGTTGGATTTGTCCAATCAAATTTGTGATAAATTTATGAATGATTGTTGCTTTTGTTTCAAAAAATAAAAATATTTTTATTCAAATTCTTGTCTTTTATAATTACATTAAAAATTAACCTCCAGACATATAGCCTAGTTGGTATAAGGATCGGTGTGATACAGCCTTAACTAACAAAAAAAAATTAAAGATAAAATCATACAAATGATCAAAATATTTTCTATATATTAAGATTATTGTTAAAGAAGTTTAGTGGGCATTTTATATACTTTACCGCTTTCTGTCTTCAAATTTCTTCCAAATTAGTGAAATTACCAACCACCTTTCTTTTTATGATTGAGTGCACTACATGTCCCATGTGATATTATATTCAAGGTTCTTTTTTTAAATAAAAAAGGTTAGATGAATCAATTCGCGCTAATAAGAATTAATAAATGGCACACTTCAAACATCTCGCGTTTAAAAAAGATATGCCTTTTATTATACTAGATGGATGCCCGCGCAATATGACAAGGACAACATTTAAATCTGGTATCTGTTTCTAATTTTTATTATTTTTGTAATACTCAGAAAGTTTTTAACGTGAGAGATTAAAGATATAGCTAAAATCTTAAAACTTTTTTTTGTAGTCTTAACAAGTTTTTAAACATGATAGATTTAAAATTTAGCTGAAATCTTAAAACAAATTAATTTTTTTTGGTTTATGGATAGATAATATAAATTTTTATGTAAGTTACAGTAAATGTAAGGTTATTATACATATAAACTTTACCCTAAAATATGGTTGTATATTATACATATAATAAAGTATTTGTTCTTAATTTTATAATTTCTTAAAATACCCATCTTATATGTTTTATATATGGTATAAATAATCAAAACTTCACTTAATTTGCTCACACGAATGATATAAACTTGCTCATTACTTATATCTTTCTTTTATGTGTGACATGCACTTCGCTGCATATTATTTCTCTACCATATTCGTTGCATGCTTATTCGCTACTTGCATAACTAATTACGCGCAATCCATACTGCTTATTTCGATTAAAGAAAGACTTTGCTACAAGTATAAAGTGAATAAAGAAGTGGATTGTGTGAAGTTGATGTAAACAAGGTTCTATAAAGAAACTCATACTTTTTCATTCTACAAACAAACGACAATAAGTTTATGCATAGAGTTTTAATGTAAATTATTGGAACACAAATTGATATAAATATGTCAACTTGGTTTCAACTACCACGCAAAATCAAGCAACTAATTACGGTTCAAAAAAAAGGTATGATCAAAACCTTTTAAGTGATGATGACAATAGCCATCTGTTCATATTTTGAATTGGTCATATTTTTGGTGTAATAAGTACAAGCTATAACTAATAAAGAGCAATTAAATTGTTTCTATTTGTAGACTTAATATATAAATGAACAATTTTTTTAGTTTGCAATTGTTACCATTTTAGTTTTATATCTTACTTTATTATTTATATATGTAGCTATTTATCATTTATTTAGAGAGATATTCATTACAATTTACAAAGTTAATTTTCAAAACAAACCATAAGAACTGAATAAGCAATTATATCTTCTATCTTTATTTTTTCTCTCATTCTATTTCTCCCTCATTATATGTCACTAAGAGTTCTCTATTTGACATTATTTTTTAAACAAACAAATCCAGTAAATTTCTACTTATAACAAAAACTATTGATAAAAATGTTAGAAGAAAACCTTTCTCTATCCTAATATATAAAGGTTGCTCTAGTGGAGACCCCACGATTCGAAGTAAGTATTTGTTTAGTTTTTGTATTAAACAATATATATGTATACACACATTTATAAAAATTACACTTTCTTTTTGGTTTGAGTGAATATGAAGTCAAATGTGTAAAAGCACGAAAAGCAAATAAATGGAGTAAAGTGAGGTCCCGGGGACACCATCATTTCAAGCGTGACACAGCAATACTCACTTTACTTTATACCTCCCAACTTTTATTCTTTTACTTTAAATATATATTCAAAAAAAGTAATATTTAGATTTTAAATTCAAATCTTAAATTAATTTACTTGAAAATTACATTACGATATTACAAACACATAACAAATGATAGAAAAACCAAGCAACAACATAATTAAACGGTTGATATTTGATACACTAAGATGTAAGAACCATTCAAAGGTCAATCCGTCGTGACAATCGAAGGCGAGATCGAGTTACGAGACTCGTCGTAGTCTTCACCTAACGGTGACTGCTCGACCCGTATCTCTTCGATCATCTTCACGACTTCCGCCATTGTGGGCCTCTTTTCGGGCTGGGCCGCTACACAAGTCATTGCAACATGAAGCATTGCAACAAGCTCTTCTTCAATATTCTTGTACCTTAATAACTCTTGATCAAACACTTCCGCAGTCCACTCATCGCGCACCACGGACCGAACCCATTTTGGTAAGTCCACCGTTTGTTCATCTTCCTCGACACCTACGCGAGAAGGTGATGTGTATTGATTTGGAGCTCGACCCGTTAACATTTCCAATAGCAAGATCCCAAAACTGTAAACATCTGCTTTTTGTGATAATCGTTTGGTCTCAAATTGCTCGGGTGCTTTGTATCCTCCTAGTCTAGCTGAGGCGTGGGCCGGGTTCAAAAGTAGCGATAGCCCAAAATCAGAAATGCATGCGTTACCGTTCTTGTCTAGTAACACGTTTGATGATTTTACGTTTCCGTGAGGAATTCTTGACGTCTTGTATTCTTCGTGGATATGAGCGAGTCCTCGAGCCGCTCCTAACACCAAACTAATTCTTGTTGTCCAATCTAATGGAATTCTTCCTGGTCCCCTATTTCCTGTTAACATACAAAACCTCAAGTCCGTACTCAAAATGTTCATATCATCAATGTTGACAAGTTTATACCAAATCTATCAACATTAAAGAATTAAAAACTTAACTTCTGAACGATTAAATGTTAATTCGACTAGAAATTAATAATAATATCAGTATGGGTTAGGAAGATCTAGAATCATGATATGATCATCAATATCCAAGTTTTGTCTAACCCAAAACTAGTTACTTTGAATTAAGTAAATCTCACATAAAACCCTATATCAAGAAGGTGAAGTTAAATTTGATTCAAAAAAAAAATTCAAAAAACAAAAGGGACTTGATGCAGTGGTTTTTACTTTTTAGGTGTGTAAAAGGATGTCTCTTCTTATGAGGGGGTGTTTGGGATTCCTTCTCAAAACAACTTATTGACTTATTAACTTTTAAAAAAGTTAAAAGGTCATTTTATAGTGTTTGACAATATGATGATGGTTTGACAATATGATGGTTGTGAGGGAAATAAGTTAATAAGTTAGTCCATACTAACTTATTAACTTATTGGAAAAGTTAATAGGTTAATAAACTGTTTGAAAAGCTTAACCAAACACCCCCCGAGATCGAGAGTTTGATCCCCTCAGCAGACAATGATGTAACATTAAAAGTAGATTGGATTTTTATTTAAAACATCATAGAATTCAAGAAAAATAATTATGGGAGAATTTGAAGGTTAAAAAATGTTAACTTGTTTCTATAGCATTCACATCCCATTCCATATCTTTATCCATATAATTACACTAAAAATCACTACTTCTTCTCTCTCCTTTCAATTAAATAATATATTTTTATACCTTTTTCATTACCTTTTCTCTCTCCTTCACTCACAACCACTTTCAAAAATATTAAAAAATTTATAAGGATTGTACAGTGATTCTTCAAATATACCAATCCACAATAACATTTTCTCTCTCCTTCACTCACAACCATTCAAAATCATTCCATATAATATACCAAACACACTCACATAAATATAAGGCATGGGTTGTGAATGCTCTGAAACCAATCAAAATAAAAAATAAACATACCCAGTAAGTCCCACTCAAGAGCCAATCAAAAAACAAAAAAAAAAAACTAAGTTTATGATCGATATAGTATTAACATCTATCAGAAATGAAAACTAAGATCTAAAATCATAACATTCAAGTTCTAGATTTTGTGTAAAATCAAACTGGGTAATCTAGTAACCTGATCAACTAAATCAACATGAAACCTAAATCTAATCAACAAAGATAAAACTAAATTAATGAAATTCAAGAAGATGAAGATTGAAGCATGCAGAATTACCATGAAGCAGCAAATGCAAGCTCCCATTAGGAAGATAATCATACACCAGCAGCTTCTCTTCCTTGGCATAATAATAAGCTCTCATCTTCACCACATTCAGATGCTTAATCTTCCCAATCACATCCATATACTGCTCAAACTCCTTCCTCCCACAAGGATTCGCATCCTTCAGCCTCTTCACCGCCACCACCGTGCAACCGTCGTCCAGCACCGCCCTGTACACCGTCCCCAGCCCCCCTTTCCCCAGCATCTCCGCCGATGCCCTCAACAAATCCTCCAGTTCGAACTTCTTCTTCTTATCGAAAAACACCAGTTTGTTGCTTCCATCACTGTCTCCACCACCGCCATTGTTGGCGTACACTCTACTCTCGCTACCGTAACTGCTCCTACTTTTTCCGATCTCAGATCCGATCTTCGAACTCGTTGATGATCGGTTTCCGCAGTAATACGCGACCAAAAACGAAGCGATTACGAGGATTAGGATCGAATTCGCGATCACGATCGCTACGATTACGCCTGGATGTAATCCTCTACGTGTGTGTTTGATGATTGTTGTGGTAGGTAACGAGCTAGGGTTAGATTGTACCGTAACAGGAGGAGTACTTGCTGAACACGCTGGTAACGGACTAGATCCACAGAGTCCTTTGTTGCCGGAGAAGCTCGATTCACCGAACTTCTGAGATAAACTCTCCGGTAAGTGACCGTACAGCTCATTGTTGGAGAGATTCAGCTGCTGAATATGCGAAATTGATGATAGAAACTGCGGAATTTCGCCGGAGATCTCGTTGTTCTCGAGGCGGAGAGTGAGAAGACGACCTAATTTCGCAACTCCTTCAGGAATCGGACCTTGTAGGTTGTTATCGGAGAGATCTACACGTAACAGACGGTCGAGATACGAGATCTCCGTCGGAATTGCTCCGGCGAAGTCGTTGCCGGAGATGTAGAGTAGTTTGAGATTCGTGCAGTTGACTAACGGCAAAACGGTGCCGTTAAGGCGGTTGTTACGGAGGTCGAGGATACGGAGCTGATCTAGCGACGCTAGGGAGTCGATAGGGCCGCGGAGGTTGATCGACGGAAGGAGGACGGCGGTGACGCGGTTGTTGGTGCATTTGACGCCGGACCACGCGGCGGAGCAGGCGGTGGAGTGGGTGGTGGAGGAGAGGGTCCAGTTGGTGAGGAGGATGCCGTGGGTGTCGGTTTGGGATCGGAAGAGAGATAACGCCGCCGTGTCTCCGTCGCTGTCTGCGGTGGTGGTGAGTGAGAGTGACGGTGGCGATAGGAGGAGGAGGAGGAGGAGTGATCGGAAAATCTCCATGAGAGGATGAGGGGTGCGCGGGAAAGAAGGGTGATATAAGTGTGTTTTTAATAGTGAAAAAGAAAATATGAATTTTTTAATATGTTTTAAAAAAATATATTGGTGGTGTTTTTGAACAGGTATTTATATAATAGTGTTCACAATTCATTTTCAGTATTTATTTATATAATTATATTAAAAATTATTTTTTTCAATTAAATAATAATTTTTACATCTTTATCATTATTTTTTCTTTTTTCTTCTCTCACAACCATTTAAAATATATTAAAAATGTTATAGGGTTTGAACAGTGTTTTCTAAAAATACAAAAACAATAAATTTTCTCTATCATTCACTCACCACCACTTATAACAATATTATACAATATAAATAATACATTCATATCAATTTAAAGAACATATTGTGAATGCTCTAAGTTTGAGTTTAGTTGAATGTACCAAGTAAATGTTTTTTATTATAGAGTTTTTATTTGTTTTACATTAATATTCTTTCTAAATTCATGCAATAATACGAAGAGTAATTTTGGGAAGTAACTTTTATCTTTGTAACTAATTTTACTTTTTAACATTTATTTTATTAATTACATCATACAATTTTTATGTATATGTTTTGTTTAATCTTTGATCCTTTAGTCTAATGGTCATTAATTCGTATCGTAAAGTTAAGTTACTAGTTAATAGTTATCACATGAGGGCATATATGTAAAAAAAACATCCAACGTGGCATGATTCTAAAATGAATCAACATATTAAGGAAATATGATTAATAAAACGTTGAATTTAACGAGTAAAACCTTATATAAATTCTAATAATTTTATCCTCACTTTTTTAAGCTAGTTCTATAAACTTTTACTATTTCATAGGATTTGAACATCAATAATAAACTTAATAAATAAAAATTAAAATGCAAACCATGTGAAGTTATTTAGGAAAATATGATAAGTAAAACGTTGAGACTGACATGTGAAACTTCAAGCAATTTTATACGTTTTTATCATAACTTTTTTAAAAGTTTATATAAAAATTTATTGTATCATATAATTTAAGCATCAATAATAAACTTAGTATACATTAGAATGCATGGCACACTAATTTATTTAGATGCTTTGTTCAAATCAGAATGTTAATCCTATAAAAATTTATTAAATCATATGATTGTGTAAAGTATCTAAATTACTTAATGTGACCTACATTCTAATTTTTACGTATTAATTTTTTAAGGTAAATTAAGTTTAATATTAACAAATAAATCATACAATACAATTGTTTTTTTTGTTTGAGATGTTATTCGTTGATCTCAGCGTTTTACCGATTATATTTACCTAATACATCAATTTATTTTTTAAATATGCCGCTTGTATGTTTTTTTATACATTTACCCTCATATGATAACCATGTATGATTGTTCAATGTAATTAATAAAGATAAATATTGAAAAGTGAAATTAGTTATATAGATAAAAGGTTCTTTTGTCAATGTGAAACTAACCCATTTAGTAGAGTCTTTTGCCTTTTAGATTGAAGGTTCTGGATTCAAATTCAGACATGATATTTATTAATGTAATTTAAGAGTAGAGTATATTTGTCGTTAAAAAAAAATAAAAGATTATTTTATGTAATTCACTCTATATAAAATTAATTAGTTAACTTCTAAAATATTAATTGAAGATGAATGACTGTAAATGATAAGAGTTTGTATTGATTGCGACTTGGAAAGGGATGAGAGTTACTTTGTGTTTCGAGTTCAATTTAGAAAACAAGTGAATGAAAGTGAAGGATACTGCAAAGCATATGCGTTGTAGAGTTTGCTGTTGAAAACAATAAAAAGAAATGAAATGAATATTTAGTAATAATATTTTTTCGAACTTTTCTTACAAATTAGGAATGATTTGGCAAAGGAAGTGGCTAAATGCAATTATAAGACTTTACATTACCATTTTACCTTCACACCATGTGATAGACAAGAGAATAATTATAAAATTATATTTTTTTACTCATAAATTCGACTCGAGAATATATAAAATCTTTAATGTACTCTTTTTGTTCAAATTTTAAAATACAAAATTACATTATAACTTTTTATTTCTCTCCTTAGTTTCTTTTTCTTTCACTTATTAAACTCTGGAAGGTGAACGCAACGTTAAAAGATTGAATTTGTTTGAAATACACGTGAATATATTGATTTTTATTCTTTATAATAAGTGTATTTTCATTTTTTATAATAAGGGCATTTCAATTTATTCCATGAGTTGAAATGGCAAAAGGAAAAAATAAATAAATAAAAGGATGGATCCTGATTTTATTATTAATAGAAAATCAAATAAATACCGTATTCTATTTTATTATTCTTATAGAAATGAAATTCATGTAAATGTTTTACTACTGTTTTTATTTTACACTTACAAAGGATTTAATGCCTTGTAACTAATAAGTTGAATTACTTTTTGATATTGATTTCTATGTTTTCATTATTAGTTTTCTGTTCTTTATCATAATGTCGTAAGAAGAAACACTATAGATGAGAAATAATAAACAATCATTGCAATGCATGTGTAAATCTACCCATTTGTAAATTATGATTTACGATTTAGAAATATGAAAATTCTTCGAATTGATATTTTTTAGTAGTGATTTATCCGATGCTTAATAACGTTAGATTCATTAGCATTCTATATAAGCTAGTTTTAACCCAAAAAACAAATATGTTATTATAGATTAACAAAAACATAATATAGGTTAAGAATTTTAAAAATCCAATGTTACATTAAAAAACTCTTCGTAGTATATACAGTTAAATCTGCCGAGCTATGCTAGAGCTTATCATCTATGCTATTCTTTTTTTTTTCTTTTACAGCAACATCCACAAATCTTTAGGCTAAAATCACCACATTTTACACCCCGTAAAACTAGAATTTACAACTATTACAGCTGAAACCGCCCCCAATCCCTCAAGAGTAAACCAATTACTGGAAAAATTCATTGGCTCAACTCAAAGTGAGAATTAAACCCAATGACCTTTTAATATTTATATGTCATAAGTATCTCAAATTAACCGGTTGGGATAAGTATCATTAGTTAGAATTTACAACTATTTGATTGAATAGTATAGTAGTTACCATCAGAATATCCACTTAAGATATCATCTATCCTAATATCCTATATATACTTTTAAGTGTTTATAATGAAAAGATTTATAAAAATTGATAGCATATTAATATTCCTATAAACCAAGTTCTTAAAATTTATTTATATATTTTTGAACGAGAAATGCACGACCCTGCTTCGGAGGATAAATGTTATCTTAATCGGGTCACCTATCCGTTTACCAGTCGTGACCACACCCCCAACCCCCTCAGGAGAAAATCTATTGCTGAGAAAACGTACTGACTCAACTCTGAGCATTTGCTCAAACTGAGACTTGAATCCATGACCTCCCTTTATTTACATATTATTAGTATCTCATCTTAACAATTCGGCTAAGGATCATTAGTTCTTAAAATTTATTAATTGAAAATCATTCCTCAAATCATGAAAGATTGAAAGAACTCTCAAAAGTTGAAAAGAAGGGTGGTTGAAGGTATGATTAATGTTCATAAATTTCCCACATGGAATAGATAAAAAGTTTGCAAAAGCATGCTTCATCTTCTCTTACTTCCATCATTTTTAACCTTTTTTACCATGAAAATAATATATTTTCTAAATAACCCTCACAATTCATCATGTTAATCATATAATGATAGCATGTACAATATGATAACCACATTCATGTCTTTTTTTTTTTCACAATGCTAAATGGATCCGACCTCAATGAAAAAAGAAGGGCAAAACTTAGCTAAAATGAAACGTATTTTCTACTCACCAAGCTAAATAGCTAATGTCGAGAAATTTAAAAAAATTGTTACAACCTCAGTAATGGCGGGCGGATGGCATGGACCTTCACGTCAAATTTTTCTAGCAAAATTTTTAACAAATCCAAAAATCTACACGGGCAACAACCACTCTCCTCCCCAACTCACAGTCTTCCACTCCATCTTTGATGGAACATCCGTGTAGACGAACTTTCACCTTATGACCCTCAAAGTCCGTCGTCCGTCTACTACACCTTGACACCAGGTTAGACGAGGTGAAAAGCATCCCTTTATTAATATGCTTTGCATACATAGACATTTAGCGATCATTGATGGATTTAAAGAACATAATTTAAATTCAATAAAAAGATATTTTATATAAATAACCATTTATAATACCTAGATTACAAGTAAAAGTGAGGATTTTTTGAATTATGTTCACAATTATACACTTCTATTAGATAGATTTATTGTCATGTTTATTCCAACTTTATTTTATTTGTTAGTTTATAACTAATAACATGTGTTTCACTAAATTGTCATTCAAAAAACGACAGCTAACAAATGCACCTAATGTATATCCCTACCTGTTAACTTAATTGTGTCAAGCAAAGGGTTTTAACCTGTCCAGGTTTGGTTAACAAAAGTTAAAACTGGATTCACCAGTGAAATTGAAGACCGCTTCTTGAAAAGGTTAGACCGGTTTAAAAACCAGGTTGGAAACATATTTTGACCAATTCGGTTCGGTTTGACATGGTGGAAACCGTTTTCAGAGTATAGCATTGTAAACCAGTTTTAACTCTATAGATGGAATCAGGTTGGAACAGTTTCTAGTGAAAACGATTTTGAGTTCGTTTAGGTCAGTTCAGTCATCGCTTTCGGTTCTCGAATCAATTTTTATTTTTATCCCACCTCTATTGTCAAGGAAGGATTTTCAGATAAAGACAGATTTTGTACAAGTTGCACTAACGTTGTGTTGAGAAATGTATATATTAAACAACTTGTTGTCTTGGTTTGTAAAGAATAACTGTTATAAAATGATTAAAATTAATAAAAAATCGTTTTTATATAAGTGTGTAACAAAGATTAGAACTATGCTACTTTTTTCTATATTTAAATTTTAAAACAAAGTTATAGTTGGAACCAGCTTCTAACTATAAAAACCTATACAATCATCAATTTGTGAAAATAGAACAGAAAGAACATCCTATTAAAATCACAAAAACATATATTCGAACAATTCATTCAAATTATAAATTAAAAAAATCGCTATAAGATTAAAAAGAAAAGATTTGAAAAGAAATATTGTTGGTTATGCTTTAACTTTTACCAAAGGAAGAAGAATCTAGCCCAAAGCCCCAAAACATTCATACATCCCATCCTAGCAAACATAAATGTGCAACATAAATATACAATTCTTTTCTTCTTTTTAACACTTTTCATTGCATATAACTAATACCATTTTGTAAGGAATTATGTTTAAAAAAATTGTCTGCTGTACTGACCGACAAAAATACACAATAGTTTGCAACTAGAGTAACATGAAATGTTTGTCAATCATTAAAATGTAAATTTTTATCTAAAAAGAAAAAAAAAGATATTTACACCGTTTGTCATCCCCCTTTAGTTATTTTTATAAAGTTACACGAGTTTGAGATATAACATACAATGCCAATCGACCCATTGATAAGCAAAACAGGTCGTAAAAGCAAGCACAAACTAGAAAGTGAAATTATAAGATACAAGATGTAGAAGTGAAAATTTGTAGGGTTAATTTCCTAAAAGACCCTACATGCTTCATTTTTACTGTGAAAGTATGCAAAGTTTTTTCAAAGAACCCGATTTTCTTTCAATAAATTACCTCTTATCAAAAGCAAATTCAGATATGCGCGTGTCTGACCATTCCACGAAAGGTAAACACTCTGTTATCTGCAACTGGTATAGCATAAAGGTGTTTTTCTGAATATATGGAGTTGCAAATGGTTCCAAACATTTTCGATAACCCCGTTTGACAGACCATGAAATGCCTGTTTTGCAGCCAAACGTCGTTCTTCCAGAGTTTCAGGATTACTCAGAAGTTTGTCTAGATCTTCTTCTAGTTCCAGACCACCACTCACCTGTATCACCCATTGTGTTATATTACAAAATAAAAAAACTCAGCTATATTTTTACCACCAAGTTTTCATTGCTACAATGCTACCACCTATTACTTCCAGGGTGGTAAATTAACTAGCCGAGCTCAAGCTAGACCTCAGATCATTTAACTTAGATCCAAGGCTCGAGTGGCTCGTTTCATGCTCTATCTCTAAAGCTTTTAGCATCTTGTTTCGAGCTTTATCTCTAAAGCTTGAGTGGTGCTCGTAAGTAATGTTACAAGCTAGAGCTTGGCAGGGTTGACTCGTTATTATTTAACTAATAAAGCAATTTATTATGTTATTATATATTATATGTTATATCTAATAAATATTGTCATATTTATATAATAATGGGCTCATTTAGGGTCACCAGCCTAATCAACCTTGATTTATAAAGTTCAGGCTCAAGCTCATTCGTTAAACAAGCTCCAACTTTGGCTTGAGCACAACTTGAGCTTGTTTAAGTTCGGTTGATCTAAGCTTTTAACGAGTAGATATCAAGTAGCTCACGTAGGCTCAGCTCATTTACGCTCCTAATTGCAATTGGCACCAGATAATCGATACTAATAATTGCATATAAAGATAACCTGCTCTGGTTCATTCTTGATTTTAGGTAACCAACTTTTTTGGGCCATAAAAAACATCAACGTTTTTAACAAAAATGATCTAGAGTAACCAACATTTATCTTTCAAGTATCCGATTAAGGTAAGCTAACCCGGTAAGCTAGTAACAGGTCAAAATGATGACGTGGTGGTAACTTTTGACCCTGTTGCCGTTTTCATAGTATGTCACTTGGAATTTGTTTATGTTAGGGAACTAACCAAACTCACGGTTTGTTCTGGCCTAAAATAAGTTGGTTATGCAAAACATATATCAAACCAAAGTCATTTACCTTTTTATGCAATTAGCCATTAAAATTTACAAACTCTAGAGGGTAAGTACAGTATATGAATGTTAAGTAGAAACAATTAAAAAGCTTGGGTTAAGAATTTTCAGGATTCCAACCTGCATTACTGATAAAGGATTTAACCGTTGCATTGCCATAACCATATTTGAGAAATGACCAACATGTTGGCCTAACATCAGTAGAAAAAAGTCAAACATATAAGTTTAGAAACTGTAACGAAAAAAAGAAAATAAAAAAGAAATCGAAACTTTATGACACAGGCTTACCAGTCAAAACAGCACAGCCAGCAGCAGCAGCCTCGGAAATATTATGGCCAGCTAAACCAGGCAATAAAGAACCTCCAATTACAGCTATAGGTGTCAATCTATAAAATTGTCTCAGCTCACCTACATAATAATTTAAATACAGTACATTATTTCAGTAACAAACATAAAAAAAAAACTCAAAAGAAAAAGAGAGTGAACGCATGAATTGCAACCCAGCGTGTCCACCATGTAAATGCTTGTTTCAGATGTGAGTGAGTCACCACGGGATCTCAGTGCCACATTCAGCCCTTCTTTCTGCAAGTCCTGCATGCATCATCAACAAACAATATTGATAATTTAAAGTTATTGAAGCATATCTAATTATATTTAAGCTGGACTTGAATTTGTATATGATAATTTGTTTTTAGAAGGAACTAAGGAAGCAGTATTTTCGGTCAACCAAGTTTATTTTACTCCATAATAATAATGGCGTGATTCAACCCACACCTGTTTGACCCGTTACCAACTGACCTAACCCAACCATAGTGCCACCTCTAATATATTTTTATTCTCTGGTCTTACAGTTCTATCTGCCTTTTTAATCTTACTAATAAAATACCAAACAGGAAATTTGAAGTTATTATATTATATGGAGAAATTTGCAACAGATTCATACAAAAGCAATCTCCTGCCCAAAATATGGATGGCGAGGAACAATGATTGAAAGGATATTCGGGTGCTTCTGCATTAAGGCTCTGTGAACTGCAAGCACTACTGTAGAAAAACATATTAAATTCTTTTGTCAAAAATTTTCAGAGAAAAAGTGTTCCGGTCAACCCAACTTGAATCTGTCTTGAATTGTATCAAATTTACCCAATTTAACTCTAATGTACATTACCTTCTTCTTCACCCCTATGTATTGATGAAGCCATCCAAACGCATCTATCCGCAATATTTTCTTTTAACTTTTCCATATTTTCCATGTTGACCAACTCTTCGGTACCTGAGCAAGTCAACATCTATCAAGATCAGGCATTATCATTAGAGATGGCAAGAGGAGCGGGTCAAGTAACAAGCCAGCATGAGTTTCACTAGAATTGGGCCATATTTTAGTGTGGACTGAAAAGGCTTATGTCGAATTGACCGCTAGCACCCTTTTATCCAATTTCTTTTTCTTTTTTAAAACAAGTAACATGTTAAACTATGACTATGAAAGTAAAATATAATAAGATTGCTAAACATGAAGGGGATAAAGAGAAACCTCCTTTGTTATTTGTTTATTCTAGGAGGGGGCGAAATGAAACTACTAAAAGTGGCTAAGAAAGTTTGTTAGGATTTTGTTAGCATATATAGGAGAGTAAATGCATGGTGTGAGGTATGTGAGAATATTGTTACAATCGGTTTGGGCTCCCTTGGTGGAGATAGGGTTTTCCCTGGTTCATCTTTTGATAATAAACTCTCCTTTTGATTTTGAATTCATTGATTGTTCTTAAGTTGTTCTTCCTGAGTGTGTCCATCCTTATCATTGGTCCGACCTGCTTGTTACCGGCGACCATGGTATCCAATTCAGATCGTTTGGATGCGCATGATCATCAATTAACCCAGCTTCAAACCAATGTTACTGCAATGCAATCGTCAATCGATAATGTTCATTCTGAGGTTGCGAATCTGCAGAAATTGATGGTTTCGTGGATGAATAAGCAAGAGAAACGACCGACGATGTCGGATTCGTCCACACCACCGTCGGGGGGCGGTGTTGTTTTCGACACTCCCGAGACAGGGGGTCCTTCGTCCCCTAAATTCACGTCTTCTGGAACGGATCTTTCCAAACCAGAGATGCCTTGGGCAGTCAAGAAGATTAAGCTACCAGAGTTTCAGGGTTTTGACCCTCAAGGGTGGATTAAGAAGGCTAACCTTTATTTTGATATCAATTCTACACCAGAGGACATGCGCATTCGGCTAGCACAACTTAGTATGGTCGGAGTCGCTCTTCACTGGTTCACCATCGTCACTGAAGTCACACCGTCGTTGTCATGGGCTGAGTTCCAATCGGAGCTTCTCAAGCGGTTTAGTGGTCTGGAGATTCATAATCCTTATGAGCAATTGGCTGCGATTCATCAAGGTGAGTCGATTTTAGATTATATTGATGATTTTGAATACTTGTTGTCTCTTGTTCCTCGGCTTCCAGAAGCTCAAGCATTAGGGTATTTTATTGCGGGCCTCAAAGATGATGTCAAGCAGCGTGTGCGGTTGCAACGCCCTCAGTCCCGATTGGACGCCATGTACTTGGCTAAGGATGTAGAAGCAATGTTGCGTCCGTCATCGGCGTTAGGTTCTCTCTCCCGATTCCGATATGCAGATAAAGTTGGGCTGCATCACTGGATGGACTCCTCATATCATATGGGCCGAGGGGATGTAACGGGCCCAATTAAAGTAAAACCACTGGACCGACCCAGTCCGAATCGTTGGGAGGGCCCTAGGGTTTTTAATCCATCTCGATCGGGAGCAAATGTAGTTTCTCCTCCTTCTCCGATAGTTCAGAGAGATAGAGGAATGAGGTCTCTCTCACGACCGGAGTATGAAGAACGTCGACGTAAAGGATTATGTTTTCGCTGTGGGCAGTTGTATGGGCCGGCTCATAAGTGTCCGGAAGGACGACTTCGTGTTCTTCTGTTAGGGGAAGACGAAGATGATAACTCAGAGGGCTCCAACCTTGGCCTTGAGGCACCGAATAGTCCTAAGAGTTCCACAGATTTGGAGTCTCCGACGGGTGAATGCACTTCCTTGGAATTGGATGGGGTTTCGACTGCCAATGGTGGGTCGAAGACTTTAAAATTGGAAGGGGTGTTAATGGGACTTCCGGTAAGTATGTTAGTAGATAGTGGGGCTTCTCACAATTTTATCTCAAGCCGTCTCGCTCATGCTCTGGGACTTCCGGTGGTTAATTTTGGGGGTATTCGTATCAAATTAGGTGATGGACACTTTGTGCTGGTCTCTCAGCGGTGTATCGAGGTGGAGATTTCTATTGAGTCTTGCACTTTTAAAGTGGACGCGTTGGTTTTTGACACGGGAAATTTGGATATGATATTGGGTATGGATTGGCTTAAGTCTTTGGGAGAAGTAACCCATGATTGGAAGAATGCATGGATGAAATTCACTTACCGTGGCCAACGGGTATCGTTACATGGGGCGTCTTCCGATCAACAAGGCACAGCAGCTCTGCACCAGTGGTTAGCTGTGGAAGATGATGTTTTAAAAGGGGATGTACAAGCCTCGCTCCACTCTATCGAGACAACTCACTCCCCTATGTTGACTGACAAACAACAGTCAATCTTGCACCACTTACTTGATGAGTATTCGATATTGTTCACTGAGCCTACTGGTTTGCCCCTAAAGCGTATACATGATCATGGAATCAATCTCATCACTTCGGCTCCCATCGCGGTTAGACCCTATCGTTATCCTCATGCGCACAAAACAGAGATTGAAAGGCAAGTGCAGGAACTGTTAGAATTGGGTATGATCCGACCCAGTCGGAGTGCTTACTCGAGTCCAGTTATTTTAGTGAAGAAAAAAGATGAGTCTTGGCGGATGTGTGTGGACTATCGAGCTCTTAATAAAGCCACGGTTCCTGACTAGTTTCCTATTCCGGTAGTCGATGAATTACTCGACGAATTATTCGGAGCGAAGTTCTTTACAAAATTGGACTTAAAGTCGGGGTACAATCAAATTCGAATGCGTGAGGATAGTATTGATAAAACAGCTTTTCGAACACACGATGGCCATTACGAATACCTCGTTATGCCATTTGGCTTAATGAATGCTCCGGCAACTTTTCAGGCTACTATGAATGATGTTTTTCGTCCCTTATTACGTCATAAGGTAGTCATCTTCTTTGACAATATATTGGTTTACAGCCCATCATGGGAGTCTCATGTGGAGGATTTACACTTGGTATTCCAACTTCTTAAGCAACACCACTTTCGAGTCAATAAAAAGAAGCGTTCGTTTGCTCAAACCACTGTGGATTACTTGGGGCATGTGATCACGGGCGAAGGTGTAGCGATGGATTCAAGCAAAATTGCAGCTATTCGTGATTGGCCAATTCCTAAGAATATTAAGGGGTTAAGAGGATTTTTGGGATTAACCGGTTATTACCGGAAATTTATCAAGCATTATGGGAGTATTGCCCGACCATTGACCGATCTTACCAAGAAAGATGCATTTTCTTGGAATGAAGCTGCTCAACAAGCTTTTGTCCAGCTCAAGAATGCTCTGAGTTCGGCACCAGTTCTTGCCTTACCCGATTTCAACTCACCCTTTATAGTAGAGTGTGATGCCTCCGGAGGAGGGATCGGGGCAGTGTTGATGCAGTCTAACCGTCCCATTGCGTATTTTAGCAAATCTTTGAGTGATAAAAATCTCGCAAAGTCAGCTTACGAACGCGAAATGATGGCATTAGTCCTAGCCATACAACATTGGCGCCCTTACCTCTTGGGTTCTCGTTTCTCCATTTATACCGACCAAAAAAGTTTGAAATTCCTGTTGCAACAACGTGTATCCACACCGGACCAACAGAATTGGGTCGCTAAACTATTGGGGTATAACTTTGATGTTTTTTACAAACCTAGTCGGGAGAATCGAGCAGCGGATGCTTTGTCTCGACGGATGGAAGATGGAGAATTCATTCAATGCCTATCTGCTCCAATTTGGGTACAAGGAGCTTTACTAATCGATGAAGCTAAGGCTGATCCTGGTATCCAGCAGTTAATTACCGCATGCAGTTCCGATCCATCAAAATTTCCGGGATATGCAATCAAGAATGGATTACTTTATTTTCACAACCGTTTGGTTATTCCAAAAGGCTCTAAGTATATTCCCGCCCTTCTTCATGAGTTTCATTCGGCGGCTTCGGGAGGACACTCCGGTTACTATCGTACATATCGTCGACTGGCCGCCAACCTTTATTGGCCAGGAATGACGACAACAGTAAAAGAGTTTGTTCGCAATTGTGATATTTGTCAGAAATGTAAAGCAAGCACCACGGTTCCGGGAGGTTTACTTCAACCACTCTCCATTCCGGCGGCCATTTGGGAAGATATTTCAATGGATTTCATATCCGGGCTACCGTTGTCGAAAGGATACAATGTTATCATGGTGGTGGTGGATCGTTTATCTAAATACGCGCATTTTGTTCTTTTAAAACACCCTTTCACTGCTCGATCTGTTGCAGAGGTTTTTGTCAAAGAGATTGTTCGCCTTCATGGAATTCCGAGTACGATTGTAAGTGATCGTGATCCATTGTTCATTAGTAAATTTTGGCAAGAGATTTTTCGAGCACAGGGAACGAAATTGCATATGAGCTCAGCTTATCATCCCGAGTCGGATGGCCAAACCGAAGTAATCAATCGATGTCTTGAATCTTATCTGCGGTGCTTTGCAATCGATCAACCTAAAACGTGGGCGTTATGGCTGCCATGGGCGGAATTTTGGTACAATTCGACGTTTCACGTGTCTACCGGGGTCACTCCATTTGAAACAGTGTACGGACGATCTCCTCCATCGGTTTTCTCATATGCCATGGGTGAGATTCGAGTGGAAGTTGTGGCACGCGAACTACAGGATCGGGATGAGGCTCTTCGCCAATTAAAGGATCATTTGCCAGTGCCCAAAACTCAATGAAAGTGCAAGCAAACAAAAAGCGAAGAGATGTGAGTTTTGCGGTGGGGGAATGGTTTTATGTAAAATTAAAACCATATCGTCAATCCTCGGTTCACACTCGTATTAATCAGAAGTTGGCTCCAAAATATTTTGGCCCTTTTCAAGTCTGTGCCACAGTTGGTCCGGTCGCATACAAGTTGGAGTTACCGGACTCGTCCAAAATTCATCCAGTTTTTCACGTTTATCTCTTGAAAAGAGCTGTGGCGGATGCGGCAGGGGTCACACTACCACCAGAATTGGCAGCAGATTCGGAGGATGTTTTAATCCCTAAAGAGGTATTGGCGGCTAGAATGATTCAAAAAGGGGATGAGGCAATCGAACAGTGGTTAATTCATTGGCAAGGGCAGTTGATTGAAGAAGCCACGTGGGAAGACAAAGATTGGATAACGGGTCAATTTCCTAATATCCGTCTTGGGGGCAAGACTAATTTTGAAGGCGAGAGTAGTAATAAGATTGCTAAACATGAAGGGGATAAAGAGAAACCTCCTTTGTTATTTGTTTATTCTAGGAGGGGGCGAAATGAAACTACTAAAAGTGGCTAAGAAAGTTTGTTAGGATTTTGTTAGCATATATAGGAGAGTAAATGCATGGTGTGAGATATGTGAGAATATTGTTACAATCGGTTTGGGCTCCCTTGGTGGAGATAGGGTTTTCCCTGGTTCATCTTTTGATAATAAACTCTCCTTTTGATTTTGAATTCATTGATTGTTCTTAAGTTGTTCTTCCTGAGTGTGTCCATCCTTATCAAAATATCACTAAAATAATCTAGCCCCGGTGATTTAGGAGCTTATACGCATTATAACTAGACTTGGGGCTTTGCCAGTCAAAAAACAACAAAATAAAAACTAGACTTTGGGCTATTTTCACCCAGTTTCCCTTTACCCAAACTTGTTGATTCGACCCATTTGGCATGTTTGGGATTAAACAAATCCCAAATTGACCCATTCAAAACAAAATGAGTCAAAATTGCCATCTCTAATCATCATATATTACATGCCATAATTAGTGTTCGCTGCTGCACAAAAACATCAAACCAATTATGGTAGGTGATTGTCAATAAAGTCATAGGACATACCAAGTTTTAAGTCACCAGAGAAGTTAATGATAAATGGTGGAGCTTGCAGCAGCTGAAAATGAATTGCCTGAATATTGCTCTACAAAAGGGAAAAAATACATGTGAATTTTATAACATATCAATGAATTCAATAGTGAATTAAGAAGTACCAGTGGAAGTATTAATGAGAATTTGGACATCATCAATGAAGCAAGTAGCCGAACTACAGGTCTTGACCAATTATTGAAGGATTTTATTGACATTCGAGCATTTATTAACGCTAGCATAACCTGCAGATTGGAATGAAAACAGAATAACCTAACACAAGAACTTTGGTAACCCAAAACTGTTTTCTGCAATATAAAAATTAGAATGATATTAAAAGGTAAAAAATACTTACGCCTTTTGCTGAGGCACCAAGAACAAGATTCGGCCACAGTTCATTCTCCACTAGCACAAGAGCATACGGTTTCCAGTATTCAAGAAAAGCATTCACAGCAGCAGGCGTATCAACTGGAGCAAACTGACATTTTGTTATTGCTTTGTGAAGTATATATACAAAGAGACAATCTACAATACCTAATGATGGAGCCGACAAAACAAGATACTAACTAACTTGTAAGTACTTTGTAACAAACTATTAAAGATGAAACAACAAAAAAGTATTTGCACTAGAACGAACGTTGTGAAAGATCTTCAAATGGCAGACTGTAATAAGGTTTAATAATACTGAATAAACCTGATACACCATACTGAAAACGTGCAAATGGAACTTGTATATACAAGAGAATATACCTGATATATGACACTACGAGGAAGCAAAGTCCTGAGTACTTCACTGTACCAATGATAAAAATATCACTCATTTACGTACAAACAACATCAATGGTAGAAGTTGAAATTAATAAGGCCTTTCACATAAACCTAAGTGGTTGACTACCGGTATAACATCTCCTTCATCTACTTCAAACATTCAAAGCGATAAACTGATAAAACGTCTACAGAAAATAAACAGTTGATTCTTACAATGCAGATGCTGTAGTTGTGGTCATCAAAACAGTCACATCAGGTCTCCGTTCAACACATCGCTTAATCACAGGAACCACACACATTCCTTCACCTGTTTCCCGTTTTCACAAACGTAATCAACTCATCAACATCATCACACTTATTTATTCCAAAACAACAACAATAAACTTTCAGAAATCAAAAACAATATTATTCGATCATTCGTATAACCTAATCGATTATTCATAATAACAGAACGAGAAGTTGTAAAACCTAGGGAAACAGCGTGAAACCATATAATTGAACCAGGAGGCCGAGGAATTGACGGTCGACCGAGACGCTCAGGCCACCGGAGAGGATGCTCAAGTCGTCGGAACTTACGCCACCGGAGATGAAGATTTATCACCGGCGATAGACCGTAGGTTATAGCTTTGTAGATCATGTATACCATTTCACCTCCTTTGGTTGCCCCCATTTTCGAATTCATATACGACTGAACTAAAGTCGGTCTAGAGTTAACAGGTGTGGAATGGGTGTTTTGGATTTTTTTTCAAAACTCGAAGGGATAAAAAGATAAAGGCATCAAAAATCATCAGAAGTTAAAAAATTTAACTTTTAGTGAGTTTTGGAGGGGTATTGTTTGTTTTTTTACCCTTCCAAAAAATCAAAAGAAGTTTCAAAAAGCAATCCCAAACACCCACTAAACCTAACAAGACCAGTGATGAAGTGAAAAAAATTAACTTTTAGTGAGTTTTGGAAGGGTATTGTTTGTCTTTTTACCCCTCCAAAAAATCAAAAGGAGTTTCAAAAAGCAATCCCAAACACCCACTAAGCCTAACAAGACCAGTGATCGAAATAGCTTCAGATTTGACGGGTCGTCCGAATTATGAGCAATATGACATGTTTTTATATAATTTATTAGGTTAGGACTCATGTACAACATGACTGATGAAAATAATATATTATAAGATTTCAGATTTAAATTTAGATTGACTCTATATGTTTACAAGGTAAAATTAAAATATACACTAAATCTATAAATTATATATTGTTAATGTAAAAAATTTATTAAATAATATAATTATTATAATTAAGTTGAGATTAGAAAACAAATCAATTCTAGATATTTGAGAAATGAAACGATCTAAAATAGAATGAAAGATAGTAAGGTCAAAACCATATTTGAAGGTTAAAAAGTTGATACGTTTTTAATCGTTGTTTCAAAATTTAAGCATAGTATATGTTCATTATCAAAATGCTAAAATATTAAACATTTTCACTAAGCAACGGCTTATGAATAAAAAAATATTTATTTTCATGAAGATCATTTTAAATGTTATAAATCTTATGTTCTATACGTTGGGTTGCATTTTAATATCTTGGAATTACAACAGAAATATTTTAATTACAAAGTTAAGTATTAAATTTTTTTAAGAATAAATATAATAAATAATTAAATTACATTAAAATGTACTTGTTAATCCATAAATATATTTCACTTTTTTTGTAAACATTAACTTTTTTAAAAATCAAATTCCTTTTACTATAATTGTGCGGTCATATTTCTTTTCTTTATGTCAAAGTCATTCGAAAAGATAAAAGATTTATAATTTTGTTTTTGAAATAGTTTCATAAAACAATATGAGTAAACAAAAAGCTATAATTTTATCTTTAAGTCCCTGATTCACCTTTTTTTAGTTTTTCATTTAAAAATACAAAGATGATTTTAATCATATTTATATCAATTCTTTTTTAAATAATGTCTAAATTCAAAATTTACTATAGTATCAAATTTTTATTATCTTTTGTTCACAGATCATTGAATTTTATTTCTGAAACAAATTCCCATTTTATGATATAAATTGTATATAATAAATGATAATTTATCATATAGTTTTGATTATGTATTGTCTTTAACTTAAATATAAATATTAATTTTTAGTTTTAATTTAAATGAATGACAATATATTGTATTTTTATTGTAAAAAAGTGTTATTTTCGAAACAGTTATTTTCTCAATATATATAAAAATTTTAAGACAATTTAAACATTAAGAAATTCACGTATAATAAGTAATTCAATACTCTTACTTGATATCAAATTTTAATATGCAAACAATTTATAACTTAAAATATACCAATTTCTAATATGAAAACTATTTAAAATATTAATTATCGTAAGTGTTGATTGTTTTTAAAATGATTGATAAATGTATTTTTTTAATTAAAAATTATAGCTTTCAAAATTAAATGCAATCACAATTTAATAAATTTTAGGCGGGAAAACTCAATTGGGGAGGCTCTCGTTGATTGTCACGTGTCCGTAGAATACCTTGTTGGTTGCCACGTGTCTCTAGAAAATCTTGTTTTATTAGATGTAGTAGATATAAAATTAAAAACATACCTTAACAAAGTTTTCATTTTTAGCTATGCTTTGAAACCAAGTCATGTCGACTTAACATTATATATCATTGTGACGGGTTTAGTGATGTTTTATAAAATCCCGATTTATCATTTCAATGTGTCGTCTTTTTCTATTATGACGCGGTTTTTTATATCAACATTATCACGTGGATTTTTTAATGGTTCCTTTTGTATATAAGTTATGAATGTTATTAACAAGCAACAAACATGAAGCGCTTATTTATATCAACATTATGATATGAATTTTCTAACAGTTATAAAAAGACTTTTTTATATATATAGATCATTACACTGTTAGTGTGTATACATCTACATAAGCCATGAATAGTAATATGGCCCACTTTATTTCATATTATTATTTTTTTCTAATATTTTAATATTATGATTACTTTTTTTCTCTTATAACTTTTAAAATATAATTTTTATAAATCTTCAAATACACCGTAATAAAGTGTTTATTCGTCTCTACGATCCTATATAAATTTTGTTTGAAACCGACTCGAGTAAAATTATAAGTATATCGCGATGACATGTTTATTTTTAGCTATACTTTGAATCTAGATCACCGTCGACGTCACATTATACATCATCGTGACGTGTTTTGTGATGTTTTATAAACTCCAAATATGTCGTTTTTATGTGTTTCTATTTCGACTTATGAAGCTCTTATTTATATCAACATTATGACATGAATTTGTTAATGACATGAATTTTTTAATGAATCTATTTATATACAAGTTATGAATATTATCAACAAGCATGCCGCAGCGCACATATTTGCGACCGTCTCGTTTTGTTATATGGATTTTCATATGGTATCAACGATGTTTAAGTTTTGTTTTTTATATAAAGTTAAGTATGTTATCAACGTCCTTTTCAAAACACAAGTTCTTGGCAACTTTTAAACATTTTTTACTCAACTTATAGACCCCTTAAGCACATGAGTTCACGACAATATTTTAATGTTAGTTTTTTATGACTTTTCGTAATCACTGAAACGCGAGGGTCATAAGACAGTATGAAAATAAACTATATCAAAAATATAAATATGTTATAACAATAATAATAATTGAGTTGATGAAGAAGATGAGTTGATAGAGAAAAAAACAAGATTGTGCTCAACAGTAGAGAGGAAAATAAACTGTGCTCAATTTGATGAAGAAGATGTGATTGATTTCACCAGCTCGCATATATGCCTATATATATACACATAGCACAAAAAAAACAAAAGGGGTGGGACCCATATGTCTGCCATTATAACACTCCCCCTCAGACATATGGTCTAAACATTTCTCTAATGTAATATGAGTGGATATGCTGCCTTATTAAAAACCTTGCTAGGAAAAACCCATTGGGATAAAAACCATAGCTAAGGGAAAAAGAGTACAGTATATAGCTCCCCCTCAAATTATCATTTGTGTACATGACGCATCCCGATATTATAAATGTGCTTTCTGAAGATTGTTGTAGGAAGCGCCTTTGTGAAAATATCTGCGGAATTATTGGTAGACTGAACGTATCTCATTTCAACCTGACTATTTTTAATAAGTTCTTGAGTATATGAGAAAAATCTTGGGGGTATATGTTTTGTTCTGTCACTTTTGATATACCCTTCTTTCATCTGTGAGACACAAGCTGTATTGTCTTCATAGATTAGAGTTGGATTGTTATTTTTCTCTAGTCCACAAGAAGTCAATATATGTTGTGTCATGGATCTCAACCACACATTCTCTAGAGGCTTCATGTAGTGCAATAACTTCAGCATGATTTGAGGATGTTGCAACAAGTGTTTGTTTTTTAGAACGCCATGAGATTGCAGTTCCTCCGTTCATAAATACATATCCGGTTTGAGATCTTACTTTGTGAGGATCGGATAAATAACATGCATCTACATAACCAACTAAACTTTCTTTTGATTCGTTAGAATAAAATAAGCCTAAATCAACTGTTCCTCGAAGGTATCGAAAAATATGTTTAATCCCATTCTAGTGTCTTTTGGTAGGGGATGAACTAAATCTTGCTAGCAAATTAACTGCAAAAGAAATGCCAGGTCTTGTACAGTTAGTAAGATACATAAGAGCTCCAATTGCACTGTGGTATGGTACTTCTAGACCAAGTACTTCTTCATTTTCTTCACAAGGACGAAATGGATCTTTTTCAATGTTAAGCGATCTACCAACCATTGGTGAGCTTAATGAATTTGCCTTGTCCATATTGAAACGTTTCAATAGTCTTTCGGTATAATTTGATTGATGTATAAGTATACCGTTATCCATATGTTCAATCTGTAAACCAAGACAATATCTGGTTTTTCCAAGATCTTTCATTTCAAATTCTTTCTTTAAAAGAATAACTGCTTCATGAATTTCCTTATGCGTACCGATTATGTTCAAATCATCAACATATACTGCTATTATCACATATCCTGATGCTGTCCTTTTGATAAAGACGCATGGACATATAAGATTATTTGTGTAGCCTTTACCTATCAAATAATCACTCAAACGATTATACCACATTCTCCCAGATTGTTTCAATCCATATAATGATCGTTGCAGTTTGATTGAATATATTTCTTTAGACTTCGATTTTAATGCATCTGGGATTTTAAAACCTTCTGGGATTTTCATATAAATATCATTATCAAGTGATCCATATAAATAAGCTGTAACTACATCCATAAGACGCATTTCTAATTTTTTAGAAACTGCTAAACTGATTAAATATCTGAAAGTGATTGCATCCATAACAGGGGAATATGTTTCCTCATAGTCAATTCCTGGCCTTTAAGAAAAACCTTGGGCTACAAGTCTGGCTTTATACCTTGTAACTTCATTTTTCTCATTTTCTTTTCTTACGAAAACCCATTTGTATCCTACAGGCTTTACTTCCTTAGGTGTAAGTATAATAGGCCAAAAAACATTTCGTTTGTTAAGTGAATTTAATTCAGTTTGCATAGCGTCTTTCCATTTATCCCAATCATGTCTATTACGACAATTATCTATAGATATTGGCTCAGAATCGTCATCTTCATTCATAATCTCACTGGCCACAGAATAAGAAAATATATAATTATTTTCTATTTCATATCGGTTCCATACTATATGTGTATGACCACAATTGATTGATAATTCTTGGTCGTTTACTTCTCCCTGAGGGAAAGTAGTATCATTTACATTTTCCTGAGGGAATATTTTAATATTTGAATCATTTTCTTTATGGTCAATTTCATTTTCAGTACATTTTCTTTTTCGAGGATGTTTATCCTTTGAACCGACTGGTCTACCACGTTTCAACCGTTTCTGTGATTCATTCGCCATATTATCCTTTTGTTTGTCGGAAATCTCAACTCGAACTGGAGCATTTACAGCTGGTATATAAGATTTTGTTACCCTTTTTGTATCAGTAAATGCATCAGGCAATTGATTTGCAATTTCTTGTAGATGTACTATCTTTTGAACCTCTGTTTCACATTGTTTTGTTCTAGGATCTAGATATAACAATGAAGGTACACACCATGAAACATCATTTTCTTTACTTTTATTTTCTCTCCCTAATGTAGGAAAAACTGTCTCATCAAAATGACAATCAGCAAAACGTGCTGTAAAAACATCACCTGTTAAAGGTTATAGATATCCTATGATAGAAGCGCTTTCATATCCAACATATATTCCCAACCTTCTTTGAGGTCCCATTTTGGTGCGTTGTGGTGGTGCAATAGGAACATATACTGCACAACCAAAAACTCTAAGATGGGAAATATTTGGCTCTTGACCAGAGACAAGTTGTATGGGGGAGTACTTGTAACATCTCGTATTTTCATTAAATTAAAAGTTAACTTTGTTTATTCTTATAAGGGTCATTATTGACAATTATGAAACTCATATCTTATTCTTTTTGGTTATCACTAGCTTTTATTATATGAAAGTTAAAATAAAAAAAAAAAAAATATTAAATAATATTAATTATGTTAATATTAATAGTAGTAATAATAATACAAGTTATAATAAGGATAATAAAATAATAATATTAACAACAATATTAATAGTAAAAATAATAATAAGAAGAAACTTAATGATCTTAAATTAGAACTAATTAACTTAGGGGGGGTTAGTTGTCATTTTAAAACTTAAAATAAAGGTTTTATGCATAAAATGATAATTTTTGAAACTACAGGGGGTAATCCTGTAAAAACCCAAACCACCGCCCCCCTTAACCCGTTTTTCCGGCACCTTTCCCGGCCAAGATCCGGCCGGCTCCGGCCACCTCTTAAACGTCAAAAATTGGTCGTTCTTGATCCCGAAACTGTTCCAAACCGTTCTTGAACTCTATTCGAACACCATTAAGAACTTTGAATGCGTTTAAACATCGGTTATGAACCCAATCGAATGATTAACCGAAACGTCTTAAACCCCATAGCCGTTCAAGCCTTAAACACCAATAATAACTCAATTAATTCAATCAGATCAAACGTTTATCTATCTATAATCAAACACAGTCCTCAATTGCACCTGAAAACACAAGAAATCCCACCTTCGATCACCCTCACTGTCGCGAACCTGCAAATTAGTCGAGGACCATCTTCCAAGCATCGTGAGACGAAATTGGCAGAGGGCTTTGCATCAAGACCCACATCCGAAACTACTCTCAAGTTTAATTTGATTAACATCAACATTTGATCATCGATTGGAACTGAGGCAATCGCGACCTGTTCTTGAACCTGTTCTTCATTGATTCAGTCACAAAACGGGTAATTAGATACATCATTTTGTTCGTATTTACAAGGGGAGTCAAAGCCCCATGTTTGTTTCCTTTAACACAATCGAATTGCCATTCAATTTGTTGATCAAACGATCTAGGGTTCTAAGGGAATGGGGGAAACTGGTTAGTTATGTTTAAAACAAATCAAAACCAAGAAAAACCGCGGCTCAGAGCCTTGGTTCACTGGTTCCACACTTGACTGTCCACCTGGAGGTCCCGGGTTCGAACCCGGGCACCTCCATATATTTTTTTAAAGGCTTTTCAGCCTTAAAATAATTATAAAAAATTCTAGAAAAATATAAAAATGATGTTTGTAAACCTTAAACATTTTTTAAAGACACCACATAATTTTCTGTAAATGTTTCAAGATTTAAATAATTAAATATCTTTTAATAAGATATTATAACAAAGGTTAATTTAGGTTATTGCTTATAAAATGGACTTTAAATAATAGTATAAATTGATAAATTATTATTGATCCAAACGTTCGTTTCAAATAATATGGTTTAAATTGTAGTTATTTCTTTTAATTATAAAACTTTGTTCTATACATTTTCCAAGTTATTATAAACGTTATTTTCACATCATGAATTAAAACATAAATATATATATATGTGTATATATATATAAATATATGTATATATAATTTTCAAGAAATCATGAATAATTTTCAATTTTTAAAGGTAAGTATTTGACAAGCCCCCAAAATCCACTTAAAACCCTAGTCCTCGTCGATTCGTTAAAATCATTACTTAAATCTCGTAAAAACATATATTTTAGGTGCATTGTGAAGGACTACGTTGAAACGACGCGCGTTATTATTTTCTTATTAATCATCCAATAAATATTTATTTGATCAAGTGAGTTTCCTTGCCCCTTTTTATGCTATTTCACACCGTTTTGGGGTGAAACATGTTACATTATTCAACATACACTTATAAACGTTTAGATCTTATAAAAGCACATGCAATTCATACTTTTATTTTGTCATGGTTATTTGTGTTATTGTAAGTCTTATAAGAGTTACATATATTGTTTACAATCATTAACTATTGCTAGCCTGGCGACGTCTTAGATCTTTGGGCCTGACAAGCCTATTTGGTGCTAAAGTCGATGTATTGCCGACTCCTAGGAGCCGTATGCTTGTGCACTAGGGAACCAAGTACACTTAGCCACTCATATAAACATATAAACTAGTCGAGGTTTGATTGTACTATATGTGCTTTATAAACTTGCTAACTCATAACTTATGACATGAATTGCTACATGAAATCCATGGTATATTATGTATGTGAAACCCTTGGGAACTCACCAACTTAATAGTTGACCAGTTATTTTTAACATGTTTCAGGAAATGCCCACGCTTGAAGTCATCATTTGAAGCTTGCAATAAACTAGGATTTGGACCTAGTTAAATGAATAAAATGCTTATGTTATGTTTTGTATTGTTTGGAACATTTTATATTTGAGACTGATGAATGTATTTCATTTGAAACTTATGATAATATTATTTTCATTTAAGGATAGCGTTATGTGGCTGTGAACAATCTTAACCCTCACACTTCGACGATTCCGCCGTCAAGGTTGGGGTGTGACAGATTGGTATCAGAGCCCATAACTATAGGGATTTAGGTTATTAGAAATGGTGACCTAGACTATAGTTTATGCATGAACCACATAGAATAATATTATTATTCTTGGAATTATATATTGTTTGCAAGCTACATAATGCTATGTCCCTTATGTGCAATTTGATGCCTTAGCATAGGATTGCCTAAACATTTCTACATGTCTCCCAAAACTTGCATTTGACTCTTAGACTCTCCCCAAACATGAAATCTCTTAATCTTATTCTCGACAACACGTGGAATCGTATACTTATGCTTATGACTTGGATCTTTAGGCGTTATGTCTAATCTATATAAATCTCATCAAGGTTTTGATTTCATGAACCTAAGAAATATTGTGTGACACATAGACACCTGTATTCTGGATTTCCTGGCAAAAAGCCCTCGGGCTAAGGCAAGCGTATTCGTATAAATCTCATTGAGGGGCCCGTTACGCTACCTGGGGATTTCTGGGATGAGTGATAAACTATGGTCAAAATACACATATCTCTAAGGCAAATGGGTCAATTCACCTTGACGTGTCAACGTTTCCAAATGGTAATGCGTTACCAAAATGGAATCATTCTGTGTACCTTACAACCCTTAGCTTGTCTTTGTCTAAATTACTGTCCTTTGTTATTCTCATTCCTGTAACTAACTCATTTTGTATATCTAGCATGTCTCGTCATCATGGAAAGCGTGGAAGTTCCGACCGTAAGCTTGCAGCAATGATTGCCCGACAAATGGCTGCTGTACTCCCAACCATGGTTGCTGAGCTTAATAGCACCCTGATGGCTAATAGCAACAACAACACTAATGGGAACAATAGTGGTGCTCATGGAGAGAATAACAACAATCAACAAGGGAACACCTGTACCTGCACTTTCAAGAACTTTAGCTCTTGCAAGCCCACTAGTTTTAGTGGCAAGGAAGGAGCCACTGGTCTTCTTGAGTGGTTCGAGAGTATGGAGAACACTTTCGTCAACTGTGAGTGTCCCGAGGCACTCAAAGTTCGCTATGCCACAAGTATGCTACAACAAAGGGCACTTACCTGGTGGAATAGCGAGAAAAGAAATCGAGGAGCTGATGCTATTTTAGCACTCACTTGGGAAGAGTTCAAGACCATTGCCATCGCCAAGTTTTGCCCAAGGAGTGAAATACAAAAGCTTGAGGAGGAGTTCTGGAATCTAAAACAAGACGGTGGTGATCACCTAACTTATTCAACCAGGCACCACGAGCTGAGCATCCTGTTGCCTCACATGGTCGATACTGTACCCCGTAACATTGAAAAATTCATCAAGGGTGTACCACCCCAAATCCAAGATGCCGTGGTGGGTAGCCGACCCACAACCTTGGAAGAAGCCATTACTATTACCGCTCAACTCACCGAGAATCATATACGAGCGGGCACCATGTCTGTGAAGGGTGCAAAGAAAGTGGAAAGGGCGGTTACTGAAGCTATTAAGGAAACCAAAGCTGAACCATCTTATAACAACAACAACAACAATAAGAAGCGCAAGTTTACGCCAACACGCAATTATGCTGTGGCTGCACCCAAACCACCTCAAAGACAACTGGTACCTACGGCTACACCTGTGACCCAAGTGCCTGTGGTTGGGGCTTATGCTGGCCTTCAACCTATGTGCAACACCTGTAAGTATCATCATCCGGGGAACGCCCCGTGCCGCATCTGTACCTTATGCGGCAAATACGGTCACTTGGTTGCGGTTTGTCGTCATGCACCTAACAACGCCACAACTGTCACCAATCGTGCTTGCTATAATTGTGGAGATCCTGGTCATATGCGTCCACAATGCCCTCGTCTTGCGGGTAATGTTCCACAAGCCCGGGGACGTGCTTTCAACATCAATGCTAATCAAGCACAAGCAAACAACGATGTGGTGAACGGTATGCTAAATTCAACCCTAACGTTTATGATCTAAGTCTTTTTCATACAATACCTATATCACTAAATGCCTTAAACCTTGAACAGGTATGTACCTTATTAATAACACTTATGCATACGTTCTATTTGACTCTGGAGCCGATAAGAGTTTTGTTTCATTAGAGTTTGAACCCGTACTTGCTAAGCCACATACGAAACTAGAAAGACCTCTCACCGTTGAAGTTGCCGATGGAGAACCGATCACCGTGGATGTCGTTATCCGTGATTGCATCTTAAGTCTTGACACCCACGATTTTCTTATTGATCTTATCCCTATGAAACTTGGGAGCTTTGACGTCATCATTGGTATGGATTGGTTAGCCAAACACCATGCCGAGATCGTTTGTTTCGAGAAGTGCATCCGTATACCGTTATCATCTGGGGATACTCTAAAAGTGTTCGGCGAAAAATCTTCCAAAGGGCTTAAACTCATGTCTTGCACTCAAGCCCGAAAGTGTTTAAGTAAGAACTATATGGCGTTCTTGGCTTACGTGGTCAACACAAAAGTCAAAGGGAAAGAACTTAAGGACGTTCCGATTGTCCGAGACTTTCCGGAAGTATTTCCCGACGACCTTAGTGGTTTACCTCCGTGCGTGAAGTTGAGTTTAAAATTGATCTAATACCGGGAGCAAACCCGTGGCTAAGTCACCGTATCGACTTGCACCATCAGAAATGCAAGAACTTTCTAGTCAACTTCAAGAGCTAACCGAGAAGGGTTTCATTCGTCCTAGTTCTTCGCCTTGGGGTGCACCTGTCCTCTTTGTGAAGAAGAAAGATGGATCGTTTCGTATGTGCATCGACTACCGTGAGCTTAACAAGCTTACCATCAAGAACCGCTATCCTCTTCCTCGCATCGATGACTTGTTTGATCAACTTCAAGGAGCGGCTATATTCTCGAAGATTGATCTACGTTCTGGATATCATCAATTACGAGTCCATGATGATGACATCCCTAAAACCGCATTCCGTACTCGTTATGGGCACTATGAGTTTATGGTGATGCCTTTTGGTTTAACCAATGCTCCTGCTGTCTTCATGGATCTTATGAACCGAGTATGCAAACCTTATCTAGATAAGTTTGTGATCGTCTTCATTGATGACATACTTATCTACTCCAAGACTAACATCGAGCATGAACTGCATTTACGACAAGTTCTTGAGTTGTTGAAGAAAGAACAATTGTACGCGAAGTTCTCGAAGTGTGACTTCTGGCTCGAGGAAGTTCAATTTCTAGGACACGTGGTGAATAGCCAAGGAATTCATGTTGACCCTGCAAAGGTGGAAGCTGTGAAGAATTGGTGTGTTCCCACGACTCCAACCGAGATTCGTTCTTTCCTTGGTCTTGCTGGTTATTACCGGCGATTCATCGCCAACTTTTCAAGGATCGCGAAGCCTCTCACTTCCCTGACACAAAAGAATAAACCATTCGAGTGGGGGCCCGAACAAGAAGAAGCCTTTGAAGTATTAAAGCACAAACTGTGCAATGCTCCTATCTTGACCCTGCCCGATGGAAACGATGATTTCACCGTATATTGCGATGCATCAAAACAAGGCCTTGGTTGTGTTCTTATGCAACGAGGAAAGGTCATAGCCTATGCATCGAGACAATTGAAGGTTCATGAAGTGAATTACACAACACATGATCTCGAGCTTGGTGCTGTTGTTTTTGCCTTGAAGATTTGGAGACATTACCTTTATGGTACACAATGTATAGTCTACACTGATCACAAAAGCCTTCAACACGTTTTTAATCAAAAAGATCTCAATATGAGACAACGTCGTTGGGTTGAGTTGATTAGCGATTATGACTGTGACATTCGTTACCATCCTGGGAAGGCAAATGTTGTGGCCGATGCACTAAGTCGAAAGGTTCATAGCAAGATGGCCTCGTTCCAAGAAATTCGCGATCGACGACAATGGTTTGACACCTTGAGGGGATTCGATATTGAAATTCGACTAGATGTCAACGAGGCTACTGTACTGCTACAAAACTTGAGAATAGATAGTGACATCGAGTCTAGTATCTTGGAGGCTCAACAAAGGGTTCAACAAGAAGGAAGAATGAAGGATGAACTGGAGCATAACCTTCTAACTCAACTGGAGACGAAACCTAATGGGTTGATGTATTTCGCAAACCGAATTTGGGTTCCAAATCGTGATAACCTTCGTACCCTTGTCATGAACGAAGCTCATCAAACTCGTTATTCTATTCACCCTGGCTCCGACAAGATGTATATGGATCTGCGTGGTCATTATTGGTGGCCTGGAATGAAGAAAGATGTAGCGACTTATGTAGCTAAGTGCCTCACGTGTACGAAGGTTAAAGCCGAACACCAACGTCCAAGTGGATTACTTGAGCAACCCGAGATTCCTGTGTGGAAGTGGGAACACATATCCATGGACTTCATAACCAAGCTGCCCCGAACCTCTCGAGGACATGATAGCATATGGGTGATCGTCGACCGATTGACCAAATCGGCACATTTTATACCCATACGTGACACTTACAAGACATCAAGGTTGGCTCGTATATACGTTGATGAAATTGTAAGTCGTCATGGGGTACCTCTTCACATCATATCCGACCGAGACGCTCGTTTCACTTCGCACTTTTGGTCGTCTATGCAAGAACTCTTGGGTACTCAATTGGATCTAAGCACGGCTTACCATCCCCAAACTGATGGTCAAACCGAGCGAACCATTCAAACCTTGGAGGATTTGCTACGCCTTTGTGTCCTAGACTTTGGTGGTGATTGGGATACGCATTTACCGCTCGCGGAATTTTCGTATAACAATAGTTACCACTCGAGTATCAAGATGGCACCATTCGAAGCACTTTATGGTCGTAAATGTCGTTCACCGATCTGCTGGACCGACATTGGTGAAAACTTTATCACTGGTCCTGAACTCATACAAGAGACGACCGATAAAGTTTCTATCATCCGAAAGAACCTTGAAGTGGCAAGAAGTCGACAAAAGAGCTATGCTGATAAGCGACGTAAGCCATTGGAATTCCAAGTTGGGGAGATGGTTCTTCTTAAGGTTTCACCGTGGAAGGGTGTTGTTCGCTTTGGAAAGAAGGGTAAACTGGCTCCAAGATTTGTAGGACCTTTCAAGATTCTGAAGAGGATTGGGAAAGTGGCTTACAAACTGGAATTACCTTCCGACCTTAGTGGAGTTCATCCTGTGTTCCATGTCTCGAATTTGAGGAAGTGCCTAGCTGACGAAGGTCTGCATGTCCCGTTGGATGACATCCAGATCGACGAGTCATTACACTTTGTCGAGAAACCCGTGGAAGTTATGGATCGCATTATGAAGAGGACTAGAACTACCACTACCCCAATTGTCAAGGTTCGTTGGGAGAATAAGCGTGGAGCTGAGTTCACTTGGGAACGTGAGGAGCATATGAAGAAGAAGTATCCGTTTTTGTTCGCATAGTTACATTTTTCTTTTAATTTCGGGACGAAATTCTTTTAAGTTGGGGAGACTGTAACATCTCGTATTTTCATTAAATTAAAAGTTAACTTTGTTTATTCTTATAAGGGTCATTATTGACAATTATGAAACTCATATCTTATTCTTTTTGGTTATCACTAGCTTTTATTATATGAAAGTTAAAAATAAAAAAAAAAATATTAAATAATATTAATTATGTTAATATTAATAGTAGTAATAATAATACAAGTTATAATAAGGATAATAAAATAATAATATTAACAACAATATTAATAGTAAAAATAATAATAAGAAGAAACTTAATGATCTTAAATTAGAACTAATTAACTTAGGGGGGGGTTAGTTGTCATTTTTAAAACTTAAAATAAAGGTTTTATGCATAAAATGATAATTTTTGAAACTACAGGGGGTAATCCTGTAAAAACCCAAACCACCGCCCCCCTTAACCCGTTTTTCCGGCACCTTTCCCGGCCAAGATCCGGCCGGCTCCGGCCACCTCTTAAACGTCAAAAATTGGTCGTTCTTGATCCCGAAACTGTTCCAAACCGTTCTTGAACTCTATTCGAACACCATTAAGAACTTTGAATGCGTTTAAACATCGGTTATGAACCCAATCGAATGATTAACCGAAACGTCTTAAACCCCATAGCCGTTCAAGCCTTAAACACCAATAATAACTCAATTAATTCAATCAGATCAAACGTTTATCTATCTATAATCAAACACAGTCCTCAATTGCACCTGAAAACACAAGAAATCCCACCTTCGATCACCCTCACTGTCGCGAACCTGCAAATTAGTCGAGGACCATCTTCCAAGCATCGTGAGACGAAATTGGCAGAGGGCTTTGCATCAAGACCCACATCCGAAACTACTCTCAAGTTTAATTTGATTAACATCAACATTTGATCATCGATTGGAACTGAGGCAATCGCGACCTGTTCTTGAACCTGTTCTTCATTGATTCAGTCACAAAACGGGTAATTAGATACATCATTTTGTTCGTATTTACAAGGGGAGTCAAAGCCCCATGTTTGTTTCCTTTAACACAATCGAATTGCCATTCAATTTGTTGATCAAACGATCTAGGGTTCTAAGGGAATGGGGGAAACTGGTTAGTTATGTTTAAAACAAATCAAAACCAAGAAAAACCGCGGCTCAGAGCCTTGGTTCACTGGTTCCACACTTGACTGTCCACCTGGAGGTCCCGGGTTCGAACCCGGGCACCTCCATATATTTTTTTAAAGGCTTTTCAGCCTTAAAATAATTATAAAAAATTCTAGAAAAATATAAAAATGATGTTTGTAAACCTTAAACATTTTTTTAAAGACACCACATAATTTCTGTAAATGTTTCAAGATTTAAATAATTAAATATCTTTTAATAAGATATTATAACAAAGGTTAATTTAGGTTATTGCTTATAAAATGGACTTTAAATAATAGTATAAATTGATAAATTATTATTGATCCAAACGTTCGTTTCAAATAATATGGTTTAAATTGTAGTTATTTCTTTTAATTATAAAACTTTGTTCTATACATTTTCCAAGTTATTATAAACGTTATTTTCACATCATGAATTAAAACATAAATATATATATATGTGTATATATATAAATATATGTATATATAATTTTCAAGAAATCATGAATAATTTTCAATTTTAAAGGTAAGTATTTGACAAGCCCCCAAAATCCACTTAAAACCCTAGTCCTCGTCGATTCGTTAAAATCATTACTTAAATCTCGTAAAAACATATATTTTAGGTGCATTGTGAAGGACTACGTTGAAACGACGCGCGTTATTATTTTCTTATTAATCATCCAATAAATATTTATTTGATCAAGTGAGTTTCCTTGCCCCTTTTTATGCTATTTCACACCGTTTTGGGGTGAAACATGTTACATTATTCAACATACACTTATAAACGTTTAGATCTTATAAAAGCACATGCAATTCATACTTTTATTTTGTCATGGTTATTTGTGTTATTGTAAGTCTTATAAGAGTTACATATATTGTTTACAATCATTAACTATTGCTAGCCTGGCGACGTCTTAGATCTTTGGGCCTGACAAGCCTATTTGGTGCTAAAGTCGATGTATTGCCGACTCCTAGGAGCCGTATGCTTGTGCACTAGGGAACCAAGTACACTTAGCCACTCATATAAACATATAAACTAGTCGAGGTTTGATTGTACTATATGTGCTTTATAAACTTGCTAACTCATAACTTATGACATGAATTGCTACATGAAATCCATGGTATATTATGTATGTGAAACCCTTGGGAACTCACCAACTTAATAGTTGACCAGTTATTTTTAACATGTTTCAGGAAATGCCCACGCTTGAAGTCATCATTTGAAGCTTGCAATAAACTAGGATTTGGACCTAGTTAAATGAATAAAATGCTTATGTTATGTTTGTATTGTTTGGAACATTTTATATTTGAGACTGATGAATGTATTTCATTTGAAACTTATGATAATATTATTTTCATTTAAGGATAGCGTTATGTGGCTGTGAACAATCTTAACCCTCACACTTCGACGATTCCGCCGTCAAGGTTGGGGTGTGACAGTACTTGTGATTTGCATTTGGCCTTATACGAATTAATGATCCAGCATGCAAAATTGCATGACCCCAAATAGACACAGTGAGTTTTGTTCTCATTATTAATGGTCTAGCTATTAGCTGGAGACGTTTAATTAATGATTCCGCTAAACTGTTTTGTGTATGTACATGGGCAACTGGGTGTTCCATGACAATTCCAACAGACATGCAATAATCATTAAAAGCATGTGATGTGAATTCTCCCGCATTATCAAGCCTTACCCTTTTAATTGTATAATCAGGAAAATGTGTTCGTAATTTAATAATTTGAGCCAAAATTTTGCAAAGGCCACATTACGAGTTGATAATAAACATACATGAGACCATCTGCTGGATGCGTCTATTAGGACCATAAAATATCTAAACGGTCCACACGGTGGATGAATTGGTCCATATATATCACCTTGAATTCTTTCAAGGAATATTGGTGTTTCCTTTTCGATTTTTAGTGGCGAAGGCCTTGTAATTAATTTTCCAAGAGAACATGATGTACACAGTTGCATTTTATTTGCTTGGGGAATCCTTTGATTTTTTAATGGATGTCCATGTGTATTTTCAATGATTCTTTCATCATTGTAGATCCGGGATGGCCTAATCTATCATGCCATATGTTTAACATACCAGGATCATAATATTTCTCTTTTATTGCCATATGTGCTTGAGGCACATTTATATATGTATAATGCAATCCAGAATGAAGCATTGGTATTTTTTCCAATATGTGATTTTCCTTCACAATATATAGATATTTCTTGTTACCAACAGTTCTTGACTGGGTATCATATCCATTTTGATATATATTTTTAAAACTTAATAAGTTTCTTGTTGATTTTGGGGAAAATAGAGCATTCTCTATTAAAATCTTTACCATTAGGTAATTATAAATTTGTTAACCTTCAATCAAGTCCGTAGGACCTGATATTATATCCCTGATGTCGTTTCAATTCATAAAATATTTTCGATATTTAAGAATAGTATGTGTAGCACCACTATCTGCTATACATAAATCTCCATTACTTGTTTGGTTTTTTGCTCTATTGGAATTCATTTTATTCTTCAATTATAAGAAAAATAATAATAATAAGCACATATAATATTATACATTTAAACAAAATATGTTACATGAAAAGAAAGAAATATATTACAAACATAATTAAACATAATTATAATAGAAATTATTATTATTCAAAAGCATTTAAATTTCTCCATCATTGAAAAAATCCGAGTGGTGTAGTTCCGCGTTGACGTCATCAATTTTATCTACATGGTTCACTTCTTTCTCTTTTAGAGATGCTTGATATAATTGACATAGATGTGAAGGTGTGCGACAAAGTTTCGCCCAGTGGTTATTACTTCCACATCTATAACACGAACTATCATTAGTTTGAGATGTTCCAGCTTCATTTGTGAACTTATTTTGCTGGTTAAACTTGTTACTTTGTGGTGCGTTTCGTCCACGGCCACGACCACGACCACGACCTCGTCCACGGCCTCTATAATAATTGTTGGTCGACTTGAACAAGTTGTTATGACCACTAAAATGGTTTTTATTATAATAACCACGACCACGGCCGCGGCCACGGCCTCGACCACGAACTTGGCCTTGTTCCCATTTTTCAAAATTATTAGCAACATTTGCTTTTGGTATTGCTAGCGATCCTGTGGGACGAGTTTCAAGGTTTTTCATAAGCAGCTCATTATGCTTTTCTGCTACGAGGAGATATGCATTGAGATCGGAGTATTTATAAAACTTCAACAAACGATATTGTTGAGCCAAATTAATATTTGAAGCATGAAAAGTGGAATAAGTTTTCTCCAACTTTTCCTCCTCGGTAACATGATGCCCACAAAATTCTAGTTTTGAGCATATTCTATATAAAGCAGATGTGTAATCATTTACTTTTTTAAAATCTTAAAACCTCAAATTGTTCCATTCATATTTGGCAGTAGGAAGAAAAACTTCCTTTTTATTATCAAATCTATTTTTTAAATCCTTCCATAACCCACATGGATCATCATAATTAAAGTATTCATACTGCAATAATTCATCAACGTGTTTATGGATAAACACATCAGCTTTAGCCCTTTCTTCTTCCGAACATTGATTATTATCATTTATTGCTTCTAATACACCAAGTGATTTTAGGTGTCTCTTGATATTTGCTGACCAAGATATATAATTTTCCCCGGAAATATCGAGAGCCATAAATTCAAGTTTTGATAGATTCGACATTTTTCTAAACAATAAAATAGATATTAGAATTAATTTAGCATTATAAATAAACCTTTTAATAAATGTTAGTAATCGTTAGATTAGATATATGTTAGATGACATAAAAGTAAAAGTTAGAAGCGTAAATAAATGTCAGTTAACAGAATAATAAAAGTTAGGAGCATAAATAAATAAACGTTAGTTGACAGAATAATAAAAGTTAAAAGCGTAAATAAATGTTAGATTAGGAGCATAAATAAATGTTAGACATGTTAGTAGTCCCAACTGTTATATTTATTAGTAGTCCCAAAAATTATAATTTCTCCATAGCAAGAGGTACACTGCACTTATTTATCATCATAGTATTTATATATTCAATTTATATATATTTATGAAAAAAACTTACATTGATTGTTATGACAACTTCTTCTTTATTGATCTTCTTGGTTGAGCACCTCGTGCTGATAACGTGTTATAATAATAATAATAATTGAGTTGATGAAGAAGATGAGTTGATAGAGAAGAAAACAAGATTGTGCTCAACAGTAGAGAGGAAAATAAACTGTGCTCAATTTGATGAAGAAGATGTGATTGATTTCACCAGCTCGCATATATGCATATATATATACACATAGCAAAAAAACAAAAGGAATGGGACCCATATGTCTGTTATAACAAAATAAAAATAAAAATAAACTTTCATTATTTTAATGGTTTGCCATTGTCGGTCAAACTTTCAACCTTTGGTGACATGGGCCATGATAAAATAAAAAGAACCAATCATGCTTCAAGAACGTGGAAAATCACTTTTGCTTTTTGACGACTTTGACTTTTGGAAAACTAAAGAAAGAGTGAAAGACTTAAACAACCACCGTAAGTCCGTACGTTTTTTTTTCCTTCTCTTCAAATCTTAATATTTTATTTACATAATTTTTAATTTATCTTTTTATACAAATTTGTTTATTGATACAAATTTTAAAAAAATAAAACTAACTTACACACACTTTAAATACATATTAAGTGTACTATAATGTTCGTCATGACACAATAACACCCAATCACATGAAAAGAAACAAATTGGTTATACATTTTAATACCGTTAATAGAGGAGCACAAAACGGTTTGAGCCTAGAAACCGGTTTTGTTTAATATCTAGTTCGATTCATAATCAGCGAGGTCAAAACTTGTTCGTTCAGTTTGTTGACCAGCTTTCACCGCTAAGCTAAAAGGCCTTTGGCATGTTACTCATACTTTTACTTGGCATGTTTTGATCGACCCGATGCTTTTGCTTTACATAAAACTTATATATACTATATATAAAGCATATGAGAGGGACATTTTAAGATACCATAAAATTAAGAATAATTACCTCATTTAATGCATTAATTACAATCACTTTTGAGAGTAAAATAATATTTATAACGTTATTTACATATTACCCCTTACAATTAGTTATATAATAACCTTACATTTTCTAATATTTACATAAAATTTTAAATTATCTACTCCATAATTCAATAAAACTGAATTTGTTTTAACATTTCAGCTATATATATATATATATATATATATTAAAATATGACGTTTAAAAAACTTTTGAAACTTAACCGTAACCTGTGTTTTTTTAAATGTTTTGATGTAAATTTTTTTAACCGATCCGTATTTTATGAGGTACAATAAGTTAATGCGTAAATGTACAAGTAATCATGTAGAACACATTTATTTAGTGTTTTAAATTTATAGTTTAAAAACATATTAAACTTTTGTAAAACTGCTACAAGAATAATAAAATATTTAAAAACACGTGTCGCATGTAAAATGTCGTCCCGTCGCATGTAAAATGTCGTCACATCGCATTGCGTGGGCACCGTTTTAGTACTAAAATATCAATAAAGTGAAATACATCAAAACGTCTTACTTGTTTTTAAATTAAAACATTATAAACTAAAAGCTATTATAAAATTGAAATTTCAAAAAAAAGGCCACTTGAGTGTAATAATCAAAAGTAGGTAGAAACTTATACTCACCAAAGAGGAAAACATCATCACACAATTATTCATTCTATGTCTCAAGTCTCTCATTCTCTCTGGCTCTAGTTCTTCCCTTAAGAAAATATCATTAGGATTGTAACAATTAGGATATTCAGATCAAATCAAAACTCAAAAACCATGGCAACTGAAGTTTCGAAAGGCAAAAATGTCGATGTCAGTGAAGCTGAAAAAGAAACAAGAACCGGCTTAAGAATTTCAATGGACAAACTTAACCTCGGTTCCAAAAAGAAACTTCTTGTGCTTCCGCTCAGTGGTATTTTCGTTCACCGAGCTCACCGTCAGCATCCTAACACCATACCCAAAATCCGTCAGCCGGATTTCTGTTCTGGAAATTTTATGGGTAAGTAAATATAAATATAAATATAAATAAGTTTTATATGTGATTTAATATCAAGATTCAAAATTAGGTTCGTTTTATTATAGATTATAAAAAAACTAGTTTTAGGTCGCTATGGAGATCGACCAACAGGTGGCCAGGGGTCGGGTCTAGTATTTTATTATTAGCTCGTTTTGTTTTCTTTTTGCCTAAGCTAGTAACATTGATCTAGTATCCATTTATATTGTACTTGTACTTATAATTGATCATCACGAGTGAGGCTGATAGCAATTAAAAATTTATACTGGTTGCAATCCGTGTGTGCTACCTGAATCCCTAACAGTAAGCTTGTTGTACAACATTGTGATGTTATGCACAAATTTATCCCCTAACAAAGAGTGTGCCTCAAGACTACGTCTCATGCATTCTTTTCGTGTGAAATATGGGTCGCGGCTGTGCATTTTGAACAACATGCCTCGGCTCGCTTATCCGGAATGAACATTCTTTTCGTCTAGGCGTGCTTTTTAAAACCAAGACTTTTCAATATTTTGAATCTTAGAATTCTGCTCATTAATTCTTAGATAACTCAAAGGTTTTGGTCTCAGAGTTATAGAAACAACCATTTGCATAAAGACAACCTTTTGCATAAATTTGGGCTTTAATTCTTGAATTTGTATATATAGTTTACAAGAGGCCATACGTTGAAGGGTTTTTGAAGTTTTGTTTTCAGAGATTTGAAGTTGGAATTTGGTCATCAGCCAGAGAGTTAGTATTTATTAGTTTTAAATTACTCATTAATATATTATTACATTTTTTAAACAAAAATGTGTCATCGATCTTTTTTTCAGACATAACATAGATGTAGTTCTCGACTATATTATGGGAGATCTCCAAAGCAAGCTATTGTTTACTTGGGTGAGTTTAAAATCATACCAATTTTCTTATTAATTTACTATTTTTAATTATCATTTATGATGGTTTTGATGTGTTAACAACACTTCTTAGGATCAAACTCAATGCACAGAGACAGATTTCATGTGTTTGGACAACAAAAATAAGCCGGTGTTCTTGAAAGAACTTAGTCACATATGGAAAAATTATGATGGAAAATACTCTGCATCTAACACGTTGTTGATCACTGATCCTGTGAAAGCCCTCCTGAATCCTGTATCAATTTATACTATAAATACTTATTTCCTATACATGTGAACGCGCACATCACATATGATGCACACGTCTCTCATATGACGCGTGTCGCCTCTCATATGATGCGCTCACACGTCTCCTAAAACAACATATTTATTGAACAGAAATGTATGTTTTGTTGTAGCCAAACACTGGGATTTTCCTTAAGCAATATGATCCTGGAAACAGTAGGGATGATTTTCTAGGTAAGTTCATAGCTTTATAACTTTATTAGTTTGTTTTTGTATATATTTTCGGTCAGAATATGTGAAGTATTTTAAACAGGTCCGAAGGGTGAGCTTCGGGTCTTCTTGGATGGGCTTGCAGAAGCTAAAGATGTGCAGACTTATGTGAAAGATCACCCGATTGGCGAACCCGCGATAACACCATCTCATGCTGATTGGGACTACTATTTCAAGATAATAAGTTCCTTTGACAAAAGTAACTAAGTCATGATCTACTGATTCAGAGCAAGAGGGTGTTTGTTTAATGTGTTTCTATGTAATTTGATTGCTAGTTTGTCTTTTCTTTTTGTTTGATGTTATCTGAATCATTCAGAACAAGGGGATCTGAAACTTATGGCTCTAAGTTTGCTTTTATAAAAAAATTTGTTGATATATTTAATCAACAATTGAGATTAAAAAAATATGACCCTTTTACCTATCAAATTCAAATTTCAATACATAAATTTTATTGAGTAGTTGGAGCTCATAAGGTTATGTTACAAAAGGAGAAACACCACTTTATTAAACTTTCATCCTTAAATACATTAGGGTTCAAGTTTTATAATAGATAAATGCATGATTTAAGTAGTAGAACTAAATAATGTGTGAATTACTTATTAAAATGGTAGTTTGTAAGACCCTTAATAAAATAAGAAAATTCATGATTTATTAAAGAAAAATGACTAATAGTTTATAAGATTTAGTAACTTTGACAACATGAAACTTAAGCAATATGATCCTGGAAACAGTAGGGATAATTTATTAACGTCAAAGATGCATCAAGCCAACTATATCACTTTACTCAATCAACATATGTAACCCATGTTATAGGTTGCAAGATAATATTTTTTCAAATACAATGACAATGTTAAAACTGTAACTCCCGTTCGGGTTTAGAGCTAACGTGATAGAGAGAAATATTAGTTATTTGTAATTTATTAATATGCAATCCTAAAATCACATAAACTAACCTTGCAATGGTCTAGCATAATAACATATTAACAATGTTCAATTCAATCATTCTCATAAAATTTAAGAATGACAATGGGTTGGGTTTGGAGCGGGTATTAATAATCCCAACACCATTCTCGAATAGAAAATTGTGTTTCATATCCGATTAAAAACTTGTCGGATAGTATCGGGCATTTACCTGTCGGGTATCAGGTATACCCGTTAAGATTATAAAAATTATCAGTTGAGTATGCCTATCAGATATCTATTGAAATTAAAACATCATATAAAGCTATATTTGCATATACATATTAAATAATATTTTCGGTTAATCCTTAATATTTTTTTTTCTTTATGTTCAACTACTACTATCTATTTTAAGAGTTTCATTATTATTAACTTTGTAAGATACCTGGTGCATGCAATGATAGGAAGCTTAATAGATTATATTAACATAAAGTTATTGACTTAAGAGATAGTAAGTAAATAAAAATAAAAAATATAATTATATATAATAATTATTAAGTAGAATAAATTTAAAAAAAGAAATTTTTTTTGGTATATAATCGGTTAAACGAATATGCTTAATTGGATAAACGAGGCTGCAATGCAATCCCATACCCTCTCATACCCGCTTACCCAATCTCATACCCGTCTCAGATATATCATGTTTCAAGTATTATTATCAGTTTCGGGTTTCATTGTCATCCCTAGTTAAATCATTATAACTATTATCTAATTTGAACTAAATGTTTAATTCCTCACATTCCCTTGACCACCTATTGTTTGTATAAATGATCTTAACCATTCACCTCTAGAACGAGAGAGGCGTTTCACAACTTACTAGTTACCACCATGATATACAATTAAATCCATTTATCATCTTAATTATATATTACCTAATTCAATCATTACTTCAATTAAAGAAACTCAACAGTTGAGTGGGAGTTAACATGATCGTTTATAAAAAAAACAGTTAATTAATGAGATCTCATGCGCATCATCTTCTTCATATCCCAAAGGCCACTTCCCCCTTCTATAAATCACATCAAATCAAAATTCAATTTCATCAAAAACAATGGCAACCAAAGACTCCAAATCAAGAACACCATTGTTGCTTCTGATGATAACTCCATCAGTACAGAAGAAGATGTTGAAAAGCATGCAGAAACCAAAGAAGATAAGAAAGAGGGAATCATGAAGAATGTGGTTGTTGCTGATAACACTGATTGTACCAGTGATAAAGAAGATGATGATGATGAAGAAAATGGAACTGATTTAGGTTTATCTATGGAGAAACTTAACCTTGGTCCCAAAAAGAAGCTTCTGGTGCTTCCTATCGGCGGGTTTCTCGTTCACCGTGCCCATCGTCGCAGGCCGAAAACCATCCCCAAACGTCGTCGGCCGGATTTCAGTTCTGGAAATTTTATGAGTAAGTAAACGATATTGCTGTTTTAAATGATTATGGGTTTAAATTCTACGATGTATATAAGAATAGAAGAAGTAAATAATATTATTTAATTTTGATGTGTGTTTATTAATGTGTTTATATAATTTTTATGTATTTATACAGTTTACAAGAGGCCATACTGTGAAGAGTTTTTGAAGTTTTGTTTTGAGAGATTTAAAGTGGGAATTTGGTCTTCTGCAATGGAGTCAGTATTACACATTTTTTTGTTTATTCTTTATATATATTTATTTATATGTTTGTTAAATTTTTAGTTATGGTTTTATCAGGCATAACATAAGTGGAGTTTTGACAAATGTAATGGGAGAACTAAAAAGCAAGTTATTGTTCACTTGGGTGAGTTTAAAAATTCTTTAATTTACAAATTAGATCAATTTACTTGTTTAAAATCACTTGATCATGATGTTTTTGATGTTATTGACAATTGTTAGGATCAAAATCAGTGCACAGAGACAGATTTCATGTGTTTGGACAACAAATACAAGCCAGTGTTCTTGAAAGAGCTTGATCATATATGGAGGAAAAAGTATACTTATTATCCGTGATCTGTTGGTGAATACTCTGCATCTAACACGTTGTTGATCACCGACCCTGTGAAAGCCCTTCTGAATCCCGTACCACTCTATACTACCTTTTTTATATGTGTGTACACACGCGTGTCAAAATTTGAAACTTTTTTAATATATGTTCGTTGATGTTTTATGTTGCAGCCAAACACTTGTATTTTCCTTGGGGATTATGATCCTGAAAACAACCAAGATGATTTTCTAGGTAAGTTTATAAATTTATTTGTTTTTTTCTAATGATATTTTCGTCTGAAAGATGTGTGATTATATATGTGACATGTTTTGATCAGGTCCGAATGGCGAGTTGCGGGTGTTTTTGGATGGGCTTGCAGAAGCTAAAGATGTGGAGGCCTACGTGAAAGCTCATCGGATCGGTGAGCCAGCGATGACACCGGCTCATGCTGATTGGGATTATTATTCTAAGATAATTCGTGCTCATGGCAAGAACAACTAGTCTTAATCTTTAAGACAAGAGTTTGTCTTTTGATTACAAATTGTCTTTTCTTTCTTTTTTTTCTTTTTGGGTTTTTGAATTCAGACATGGTACTACAAGTTCAGGATCGGACACTCTTGATCTAAGTTTGATTGCATAAATAAAGAAATAAATTTTCAATCATAGTGCATGAATTGAAATACTTATCGAATGCAAAATTTCACATTTTATAATTTATATACTGTTTCTATCAATCCCTATGTATATTGTTTTCAAAATCTTATATTTATATTTTTGTGTTTAAACATTATAAACGTAAACAATATTATCATAAATATGTCAATGTATAACTGGAAGCTTCTATATGATAAGAGACTCATTGACAGCTTAATATGTCAATTTATAAGTGAAAGTTTCTATAGGAATGTGATCCGGACTAGGCTGGGGCGATGGGTGCAATGTTAAACTTTGTATGTTACACGCTCGTCGTCATATCTATTTTCTTTATGTTTATTCAGTTGTATTATGTCAATTTTTAACTAGTACTTGTTTATCATTTTTTAGATTATGTATTGTGAATAAACTATTTTGAGTGATTAAAGTATTAATTTTATTTTGTAAACGGTGTTCACTTTCTTACGTTGTTCAACAAAAGTTACCAATTACTATACCTTAATTGTAAAGGTAACATGCCACCAACCAAACCACTACATATTATATATTTTATCTTTGTATCAAACACAAATAGTTTCTCAGCTGATATGGTCGGGTGAAGTTCATCATTTCGAACCTTGTCGCCCACCATTTTATAGTGGTATACGTTTCGAACTACGTCTACGTTTTTAAGCAAATTTTTTTAAGAAATGAGTTTGGTCAATATGAACCATTTACGTGCTTCTTTTTATGCACGCGTTGAGTTTATCTATATTTCGACATAAGTTTGTTTGGAAACACGTCGAGTCTAATATATTTACTCTACATTCCAACATAAATTTAGTTTGAAAACGAGTCGGAACGATTAAGTTTATACTTTATTACGTCGCGTACAATACCGTCGCAGCGCGCGGCGGATAAGAAAGCTAGTTAATACTTATTTTGTGACGTAAGCTGCTAAGTTACTAGTACCTCGTTGCCTTTTTAATTTACCATGAAACGAGACAATTTAATTATCTATATTCTACACAAAAGTTTATATTGCCTCTATATTGTTTACCTTTGATCACGTATTTATATAATACTAATGATGAACTTAATTATGTATTTAGGTTTACAACTTATGTTTTATAGATTATACTTCACTTTGTTTTGTTTTGTTTTTACTTTTTCATTTTTAACTCTATAGTTTTTGTCTTTTATATTTAACCCGAATATAATTTTCATTTTCAAATTTGATCTCATATACTTTTAATCTTTTAAAAATTTTGTTTTAATTATGTCTCGGTATAAAATTTTCGAGTTAAAATATAGGCACATGCGTATGTGGTTTAACGGTTTTAATTATATCTCTGTATAAAATTTTCGAGTTAAACAGCCCCAAAGTAAATGAGAAAAGTAAACGTAAACGTTGATTTTTTACACGGTAAAAAACGGGGTAAACGAGAGGATTGTCAGTGACTTTAAGCATAAAGTACCGTACTTTTCTCTTTCTTAAATCTTAAGTGCGTAAGATAAACTAAAAACAAAAATGCAGCTGGCATAGCATCATTAGATCACGCTTATGAAAATTGAACTTATAGTGAACCAATTACTCTAGGTTTTGTTAAGATAAAATATTTATGACTAAATACCACACATTTGCCATACCAAAACCAAAGTCCGCGCCTAATGAAAATGTGCACACGATTTTGGTTTTAATATTGATAATAAAGTGAGTGAACATAAAATAAATGATTTGACATTGATTTAGTGGTTAAAGCTTTTACACTTCGAGGCATTCAACCCGGGTTCAAATTTTGCGTTTTTTACTTCTTTTTTTTTCTGGCATTTTGACTTTTTTACATTTGTTTTTATGAACTATTTCATTTACCTTGTCACTAATTTCTGTAACGAATTTGATGTAACGTTTTGACAGTTTTATTTTTTAATATAAATATTTATCAACTTTAAAAAATTGTTCTAGTATTGGTTTTTTAAACGGTGATTTTTTTCATTGCTTTAATGTTAAGGTACTAAATAGTTTTATTTTTTATATAAAGTTTTGAATTTTATTAATATAAATGATAACTTTACTCGTTATTTTTACTAATCTATACCGAGTTATATTTAGACGGCGAACATACGAAACAAGCCATAACGTGTGAGGAATCGACATGCTTATTCTTAATTTCTTATTAACATTTTAACGTCAAACCATTTTTTATGATCTAATCATCTAATGACACCAAAACAACGCGAAGGTTTTACTACTAGCATCAGTACAACCTACAAATAAAAAAAGAAATCGTATATGGTTATAAGTTTTAGTTTATTTTTGGTTATCGCGACCATTTCACCACGAAAACCGGAGGCTATAAATACCCCCGTCCCCAACAACCTACAAATACACCCATTCCCTCACTCAAATTGCTTCACTTGTTCTGAAATTTTGATCAATTTCTGCATTTCAATCTCAACATTGAAGCGTAATGGCAACAATCAAATCAGTAATGGCGCGACAAATCTTCGACAGCAGAGGCAATCCAACCGTAGAGGTGTGTTAATCTGTTTCCGCAGATTCATTTGATTGTTCAATCGTATTTCGTCGTTGTTCGTTTGAATTAAGATCGATAGACATGCACAATCGTCGATACATACGTTGATTACCATTGCATTATTAACAGATGTTAGGTTCTATTTGAAACAGTAGTTTGAGATCATCGTTAATCTGATTAGTTATATATAATATATGCGTTAGGCCGTTAGAGCAGTTGAAGCGAGAATTAAGTGTTGTTATGAGCTACGGATCGATAGATATAGACATGAGGCATTTAAAATCGTCAGCCGTTGATGCATATCTCGATTATTATTGAATTTTCAGCAAATGTTAGGTTTTCTGTGAAACGGTAATGGAGATTGTCGTTATTTTGATTAGTTTTGGCATGCATTGAGTGTTTGTGGACCTTTTCCGTTTGTATTAACCTAGAAATCGGCTTTTATATTAAATTATACTTTAGAAATGGAGTTTCTTACTGATTTGAAGTGAGATAGCTGATAAGAATCTTTTCCTGAACTTTGGATGTTGATTTTCATTTCATACAGGTGGATATTATTCTAGCTAACGGTACATGGGCTCGTGCAGCTGTTCCCAGTGGGGCGTCCACTGGTAAGATCTGTTTCTCTCATGAAATAAAACATTGCATTGGTCGGGTCTCTTCGACGGAGTTCACGCGCTTGGTTTGTAATTTGTAAGCAGCTAATATCTAGCTGGTATCTTTTAACATCATAATAGAATATGCATATAACTCCTGTTTTTTAGGTGTCTATGAAGCACTAGAATTAAGAGATGGAGGCTCAGACTACATGGGAAAAGGCGTCTCCAAGGTGAGCTAACTGTCCGGATTGATGTATCTTGTCTATTCACAACACATCACGTAATACTGATTTACGTTCACCCCTGCATATTATGACTAGGCGGTTTCCAATGTGAACACTGTTATTGGCCCTGCTATTGCAGGCAAGGTTTGTTTCATCAGCTTTATCCCTTGATATTAGCTTGAATATTATTAATTTTGGTGCTAAGGGCCAAAAGAGTGATGTTTTGAATCATATAACATATATGGTTTGAATGTATGTTAATTTTGTAGGACCCAACTGATCAAACCGGTATTGACAATTACATGGTTCAACAACTAGATGAAACCAAAAATGAGTGGGGTTGGTGCAAGCAAAAGGTATATTTCCAAAAGTTAAATTGATTTGTTTTCTTGTGAATGAATAATTTTATTGTTTAGCTTGGAGCAAATGCCATCCTAGCAGTGTCTCTTGCGATTTGCAAAGTAGGAGCCATGGTCAAGAATATTCCCCTTTACATGGTAACTTTATTATGAGGGATCTATGAAACTAATTTTTTTGCTATTTTAATCCAAGTAAATGGATATGTTTGATTTGGACTTTGTGAAGCATATTGCAAACTTGGCTGGCAACAAGAAGTTAGTATTACCAGTGCCAGCATTCAATGTTATCAATGGTGGATCACATGCGGGGAACAAGCTTGCTATGCAGGTATACGTCTTGATTACATATGATTTCTGTGATATACTGGATGTTTATTGACAAAGAGTTGTATTTTTTAGGAATTCATGATTCTTCATGTTGGTGCTTCGAGTTTTAAGGAAGCCATGAAGATGGGTGCTGAAGTATATCATAATTTAAAGGTTTAGTTGAAACATATTTCTTTATTTCCAATTGTAAATTTAAACTCTGCACCTTGGTTTGTGAATGCTAATCTTTTCCATGTTTTTGCAGTCTGTTATTAAGAAGAAATACGGCCAGGATGCAACAAACGTTGGTGATGAAGGTGGCTTTGCCCCTAATATTCAGGTAATCATGGTTTGAAATTGTCATATCATCTTGCCATTTAGTTTTAATTTCTTGATTACCTTTTAACATGATACTGTCATCTTGAGCTTTAGGAAAACAAGGAGGGCCTTGAGTTGCTGAAGACAGCTATCGCACAAGCTGGTTACACAGGAAAGGTGATCACTTAAAAACCACTCCTTACGATGGCATTCTTGGATGGTTGATATTATGTCCTGATTTCCTGAAATGATCAACCAAATTATATCTTTCTTAAATACTATTAACCAAGTTATACCATCTGGTTGAAGTCGCACAAAGTGTACTTTTAACGAATACAATCTCTAATAACTTTATTCATAAAGTTAGATTACTAGTGAAAGAAATTTACTTCCAACTAAACTAAACTTTAACTTTTCCTTACATAAAGTGTATCGGTTGACCTGACCCGCCTATTTCGACTCATACAAAAAGATTACCTATTTTACTCAGCCCGTCCATTATACCACCTCTACAAATCATACTAGTATATACACAATTCTGGACATTACATTCCTGTAGGTTGTCATTGGAATGGATGTTGCAGCATCTGAATTCTATGGAAAAGACAAGACCTATGATTTAAACTTCAAGGAAGTGGTGTGTTACTCATTTATATACGTTATTATTTTTATATTTAATAATGGGTATTTTCCTTCCATAATTGTACTCTGATACATTTGTTTCGTTGATTATATTACTTTATGTAGAACAACAATGGGTCTCAAAAAATTTCAGGAGTGCAGCTTAAAGATCTTTATAAATCATTTGTGAGTGAGTACCCTATTGTGTCAATTGAGGACCCATTTGACCAAGATGATTGGGAGCATTATGGCAAGATGACTGCAGAATGTGGTGATAAAGTACAGATTGTTGGTGATGATCTTTTGGTCACTAATCCAACGGTTAGTTTTATCGTTTTCTAACTATAAGAACCTAAGTTCTGGACTAACTGATTTTTAGTTAACCTTGAACATGTAACAAATAAAATATTATTTCTTGGATATTCAAATTGTGTTTTCAGAGAGTTCAAAAGGCAATCAGTGAGAAGACATGCAATGCCCTTCTCCTGAAGGTACATCACCAATCACCTCTTTTAAGTGACATTTTTAATAGATTTACTTATCAATGGGTTGACTAGGGTTATATTTTTTCCTCTAACGGGTGAAATGGGTAAAATCATAGTTAGCATAAAAGAAAGTGTGCCGGGTTGTTTGAGTTAAACCCAATGCGAAAAAAAGGGGTTAGGGTTGGGGCTAAACAGGTTTGGGTCATAAGGGGGTCGGCACGTTCACCCGTCTGGTTATTTGTACCTCATTTAGCTTGACCTGACCAACCCGTTTACAAGTAGCCAACCTGTTTAGTTTAGAATTTTAGAGATTAAACCTAAAACTAGAAACTCAACCACCATGAGATTATTCAAGCTTTTCTAGAATTTTTTAACCTATAAAAGTATTATGTTAGAAAGGTTAAAATAAATGTTGTAATCATTCACATGCTGATTATTATAAAAAAAATATTAATTACTAGCCCAAGAGTGTGTTACTTTCAGCTCAAACCCAACCCGACCCAACTTATTTTAGCGTATATCCAAATTTTAGTTAGCGAAGCTGCTCGTCATGCCATCTTAATCATGTACAACAAATTTTAATCAGTGAAGTAAATATTTCATTCTTCTTAAATTGTTTTCCACTCCTAGGTCAATCAAATTGGATCTGTAACTGAGAGCATTGAAGCTGTAAAAATGTCAAAGCATGCTGGTTGGGGTGTTATGGCCAGTCATCGCAGGTATACAAATATGCATTTTCATTTTTTTTCTCTACCATATTTTTTTATGAAATAATAATTTTATATGTGTCACAGTGGGGAAACAGAAGACACATTCATTGCTGATCTGTCTGTTGGTTTAGCAACGGTAATGATTGATATATAATGAATCAAATAACTCTTAATTATAAATAAGCCTATAATGATTATACGAAATACCAGGGGCAAATCAAGACTGGAGCCCCATGCAAGTCAGAACGTCTAGCCAAGTACAATCTGTTAGGATCAAATAGCTCAAACACGCGATTACACGAACACGAGAACAATAATCGAAAGCAATAAACGAGACACGAGATTTATAGTGGTTCGGTTACGTTGTGTAACCTATGTCCACTTGGGGCAACTAGGGTTTTCTTTTTATTGAGGTGTTAATTTTACAAGTACAAGAGATATGTGTATATATACTAATCTAGACAATTAGGGTTACATTTTCCTAATTCTGTCTATAGTAAATACCGGGCCCACCCGAGATGGGTCGGAGCCCACAACATAACACAATCAGGTTGGTTTTTCTCTCACTTTCTGGACACATTATATTAGAATGTTAATTGTGTGGCATGGGACATGTTATGGTAATTTTCATATCATGTCTGTTATAAGCTACGACCCATATTCTGTCCCGTACTCATCAAGTAATCCATACTCGTTCCCCACCGTGTAAAGGGTATACCTACCTAATTATATTCTTATGCGGTTATAAAATTTTATTGTTGTGTATATTACCAAAATTCGATCTCGAAATCAAGTTGATGTATCAAATACTTAACGGTACTCCTAACCATTTTAAGTTCCTAGTAACTTTTTTTTTATTTTTTAAGTTTATATATTAGTCGCGGAAAAATGAGTTTGACTAATCGGGTGGGTATATGGATATCATACCCCTAGAGACTTGTGAAAATTTTAAAACAATCACTTTCCAGGGCCATACCCAAATACCTAATCTAGAACCCTTCTCGAACGTTTCGAGTTTTGGGTTTTTTTTAATCAGGTTCGTTTTTTTTGTCATCTCTAAAAATATGAATTTTTGACTTTGACTTGCATAAATTTTTGTTCAGTTGTTAAGAATTGAAGAAGAACTCGGATCAGAAGCTGTTTATGCTGGAGCCAACTTCCGAAAGCCTGTAGAACCCTATTAGATTCGCTTTGAAGATGATGGTTGAATGTCCATCTAAATAAACAACTAAGATGAAGGGAAACATAGACCTCTCACTCATAATAATGGACATATTCACCTTAGGATTTTTGTTTTTTTTTCCTTTTTAATTTACAAATTTGTGATAAACAGGCTCGATCAATGAGGTATATGTTAGACATCAATCAATTCAATTGAACTCTTATGAGGGGTTTTGATATTGAAAACTGAGACTTAAAAACACAATTGACACTATCATTATATCATTGGTATGTTATGTGGGTCGTATGAGGTAATATATGAGATCATATTATGATCATAATGTTATATGGGACGTATGAGGCGTTATACTAAGTCATTAAGCCTGCATACTTATTAAAGTTGATAGATGTGACAATGCATAATAGTATACTACTAACAAGCTTGTAACACCTCAAGACGCGTATGATATGTAGTATGTATATAAAATCCTTTTAAAAACAAACAGGCCATGAATTCTTACACAAGTTGAGAGAGGTAATATTACCCTTTTAAAAAGATGAATTATGCTATATGATGGATTTTAGTGAATACATTTGTTTGTTTTGTATTATCCATGAATTGTTCTAAATGTATTATATGTAAAGAATGTTAACAATGGTTTTTTTTAATCTTTTATGATGAATAGCAGAATGTCCGCTTTGGTGACAACTATAAGAAATGAATAGAATGTCTTGACAGGTACGGTTGAAAATTGAGAATAAACAAATAGAATCAAAAGTCGAAACCTCTATCAAGAAAGAAACCGTCATGGTTTCATGCTTTAGTTTGTCGAGTTGTAGGTATAGATCAACTAAAATGAGGGCTTAGCATATTCTTTGAGCTTGTTGAGCTGACCAAACATGAACTCGGGTAATTTTTACCATATTTTGGACATCTACACAATGCTTGAAAATGGCAACCTATCATTTCTACACAATGAAACGATTCCCAAGAGTATAAATGGCACACAAAGGGCAACACAAAGTAAGTGTTATTGTGTTGTAATAATTATCAAATTACAAAGGTTTAAATTATCAAGATTCATCAAATTATCAAGATTCATCAAACTTACTGTTTTATCGTTGTACGAGTTTGTTCATAATTTTGCTAGTTTTTAGCGAGTTCTTTACCGACTCTTCTAATTCTTTTTACAATATTTTTGTTTAAAATCATATTACTCTTCTAACTACAAAAGTGACAAAATGTTGTATTGCATAACACGAGTTGTATGACATTACATGTTTGACATAACTAATAAACTTCAAAACGACACTTTAAGTTTCAACTAAACATGCCATTTACTTTGAGACCATTTACAATGGTCAACACACAAACAACGGAGGTGGTGGCTTGGTGTGCCCAGCAGCCTGTGGCCACACTACCACCCTAGTCAAGGCACCACAAAAACAACCAAACAATGTTGGACTATCACAACCACGAATACAAAGGAGGGTGTGTGATGAAACAAGTGTGTTGATGCGAGTAACGTGACGGGTGTTAGGGTGCGGCGATACCATCACAATGTGTGGTAGAGTCGTTGTATATTGTCTAACAATAATGTAAATATGTTCAATAAGCAAGTTACATGATTTGTTCACCAGTCCAACAACATGAATGATGCAACCATTTTATACGATTAAATATAAGCAAATCAATTGTCCATAACATAAAAGACACGACCATTTAATACGAGTAAATAAAAACAGTTTAATAACACAAATGACATGACACATTTAACACGAGACACTTAACGTGGTTATTAAATAAACACCAATGGTTAAGACAATGTAATATACTAAAATTAGAGTTAGCCGGTCAGGGATTATAAATTAGACAAGAAAATTTAACTATATTACAATAAACTATAATTAAAGTTATAAAATGACGTCACTTTAATAAAACATCCGTAAGCTATTGACACGTTTAACACGATTAGTTAAGCATGTTATACGTGTACTCAACAAACCCAACGAGATAAGCTCATCTAAACATGTATTAATCATATCATTAACGTGTAAATCCGCCTCCTCCAAATCATAACATGTTAAACTTGGTGTCGTGTCATTCGGGTTGACATTTTAATCGTTATTCAAGGAAAATAGAACCTACTTCATTTCTCTTTTGGCCCCTTTCCCTGAGAGATCACACAAACCCTAACCCTAGCCTCTGCAACTGGTGGCATTGACAATGGCGGAGCATTTAGCGTCGATATTCGGTACAGAAAAAGATAGAGTCAACTGTCCATTCTACTTCAAGATCGGAGCTTGTCGCCATGGAGATCGATGCTCGAGGCTCCACACGAAACCGAGCATCAGCCCTACCTTATTGCTGTCCAATATGTACCAGCGTCCCGATATGATCACTCCAGGTGTTGATCCGCAGGGACAGCCCCTTGATCCCACCAAAAGTCAGGATCACTTCGAGGTTCGTTCTCGTTACTCGTGTGATTTCAATCGTATTGTGTTTTTATAAGATAATTGAGTGGATGATGCTTGCGTGATCATCTGTTGTGGACAATCGTTTGCTTTTGTGTTTGTTAATTTATACATTTTGTAAACAGATGTTATGATCGATGGATAATTTGGAATATATGGCTAGATCGATAGGTATCGGTGCTGTTGTTCTAGATTCTGTATGATGAGTTCATTTATTTCGGTTATTAGAGATTCATCGTGTTGCTGATTTAGCTTGTAGTAAGGAAATCAGGTTTGGTTTGTTTTGTTTTGATTTTGATTGTGAAGCTACTGGCTGTAATGTCAGATACTAGTTTTTTTTTTTAGTTAATTTCAATTTTGCTTACTAAAGTAACTATTTTCATCCAAAATATTAAAAACATCGATTTACCATTTCAATTTCACTCCAAAAGTTTCATCATATTGGAAAGAGTTGAAACTTCTGGACTAAAATTAAAACAACTTATGAGATTTTTGGAGGTAAATTGAATTTTAAATCTCCAATTATTTAGTCAAATCTTGTGTTGATTTATTGAACTTAACTCTTTTTTTTTAAGATTTTGCGGTGGTAATGGTGGCAACCTGCTGGTGTTTCTGTTAGACATGTTACAGATTATTAGTTTATTTAGGACTTCATGGTGTTTGAGTTTGTGTACAGTTGTATGTGTTATGCATTTCAATTCATCTTGACTGCAATTTTGCTTATAATTTTCTTATCTACCTAGAGTAAATGATAAACTTTCAATCATGTTTATGAACCAGTCACACATGCTTCACTTTAAGCATGAGGGCCACTTGTAACCATGGTAGTATTTACGGCATCTTTCTCTAGTCATTACAATTTATGGATGAATGAGTGCAAAATTACAAACTTGATTTTATTCCCTGGCAAAAAAAAACTGTTTTTAACTGTGTGATGCTTTCTCTGTTTACTGTCAAATTAATGACTACGTGCAGGACTTTTATGAAGATCTATTTGAAGAACTGGGAAAATATGGAGAGATTGAAAGCCTAAACATATGTGATAACTTGGCTGATCATATGGTATGTTTGTTTGTACCAAAGTTTAAAAGTACGGAATTGAGCCTCAAGGCGTTTTCCCTTCGCCTCACGAGGCTTAAGCCTGAGGCGGAACTAAAAAATATATATAAAAATTATATATCTTATAAAAAGTAAAATACAAATTAATTTCATCATCATATTCATCAAAAAGATCAAAAACACACATTAAAAAGACATGGAATGTTTGAAACTGACACAAAGAGTCTAAAACATAAAAAAAAAAGGTAAAACCCCTGAGGCGCCCTTGAGGCGCAACTTTTCTTACCGCCTCAGTACCCTGAGGCGCACAAACATAATAACCCTTTGAGGCGTCGCCTCATACTCGTTTTTTGGGCGCCTCGCCTTGAGGCACGCCTTAGCCGTTTTTTTAAACCATGGTTTGTACACATAAAAATCAATTGGTTGTCAGTTAAACATGTAAGATGAAGTTTTTCACAATGTGCAGGTAGGAAATGTGTATGCACAGTTTAGGGAGGAAGAACATGCTGCAGCTGCTCTTCAGAATCTGAGTGGAAGGTTTTATGCAGGTATAGTCTGTTTTAACTTGATTATTCTAGACATGTACAATTGTGCATAAATGTTATTGCAACACACACACACACACACACTAATTCATGCTTAATTTGTTATTTTCAAATTGACATCCTTTGTTACTTTCACCGCGATATGGATATTGTTTTTTATGTATGTGCGCGACCTTTATTATCTTGTTTGAAAGGCTGGTATATGCTGCAAATGTAGTTAAAAAACTGAATTCAATATTATACCTATATTACGCCTAAGGATATATTAGTCATTAGATATTACTTAAACTGTTAGACTTGCAAGTTGCAACTACTTTTTAGTAATTTATTCCTATGCTGCTTTGTAATGTGGTTCATGCAAACATTATGGATATTTTCCTTTCATATTTATTTAGCTCTAGTCTATGAACTTTAATAAAGAGAGATTTTAAGTTCTACTGATATTACTACATATTTGTTTTTTTATTTCCATACTAAAATCATTTTTGTTTATCACTATTCGTTACTATATTTTCAAAGAGTTACTTACCTTTTTCCCTAGATCATCATATGCATCCATTTGAAGCAATTAAATACTCAAATTACGACCTTTTCATACGTTATAGATAATATATTGATCTATTTGAGGAATTGAGATGTCTTAACTTGAAATTTCTAGTATCATTCACTTAATGGTCCATACTTTTTTAGGTGTGCATAACACTAAGTTCATTATTAAGTTACTTTTATAGAAGAATGTTGCCTGACATAGATTCTATCATATTTTTCAGGTCGCCCCATTATCGTGGACTTTTCTCCAGTGACAGATTTTCGTGAAGCTACATGTAGACAGTATGAAGAAAACGTATGCAATCGAGGTGGTTATTGCAACTTCATGCATCTGAAAAAGATTAGCAAGTTAGTTTGCTTTTATACCCTTCCGATACTTTTCAACTCTCAAACTTATTGTTTTCACCTTTCACTAACTTCGTCATTGCATATTTTTCCTTAGAGATTTGAGGAGACAATTATTTGGGAGGCGTAGGAGAAGCAGAAGCAGAAGTCGTAGTCCACAAAGGCATCGGAATCATGATGACCGCCCATCAGGAGGCGGTCGTGGTGGTGGTTACTCCGATCACCGCCACAGTGACAGGAGCAGGAGGCCTAGAAGTAGGAGCCCAGGAAGAAGATCAGGCCGGAGCAGAAGCCAGAAGGGAAGAGAAACCGGAGCCCAGTTAGGGAAGGCAGCGCTGAAAGAAGGGCTAAGATTGAAAGATGGAACCGTGAAAAAGAAGCAAAATCAGCTCCTACAACGGATTAAAGCAACAACATTGATGGTTAAGGGTAAATCTCTGGATTGTTTTGTTTTTCAATTCTTGGTTTAAACGAGTCTAAAACTTCAATAAATTTGAAAACGTTTAAAAAATATAAAGCCTCACTTGGAAGATATGGCTTACTGCCGGCTTTCCACTGTGCAGGAGTACAGGTTGACCAGTCAAAAACTTTCTACTATTCTCCTCTTTACCCTTTTAAGGAAATTGAATAAAGATCACAAGAGAAGACAGAGAGGATTACTAGCTGCTAGTTGTCTATTCTCTTAAGTATGATTTTAATTGATCTTAAGGCGACACAGGCTTACTAAATTCCTGCAGCATATAAATTCTAGGGTTACAGGAAAAATTCTGTTAACTTTCATGTTTTTTTTTAGTTTAGTTTTGACCTGTTTACTTATGAATGGGTTTATTCGGGTTGGGTTTCATAAGAAAGGGGTGAAATAAATTTCTTTAGTTACAAGATAACACGTCAAATGCGTGAAAGTCACCCGAAATCTTTTTTCAATGCATACAAACTTCTAAAGCGATTCATTTAAGGATGCAATCCAACCAGACTCAACACTCTTCAACCCTTTATAAGAATGAAATGTTTTGACCCGAAACCCAACCCGCCCCATCTTTCCACCTTTATATTTTTCCCTTTCCAAAACAAGATATGCTCAGGTTTTTGAGCTTTGCAGGCAAAAATCTCCAGATATTATTATTTATATATAAATGCAGATTTTGATGAAGGAATTACATATGGTAATGTAGAGGAGTAGGCTTATAATTCTTCTAGTAATACATACAGGGGATTTGCATACTTTCATTATTTAAATTTAAAAATGTGATCTTACTTAATTTACTAGTTTTGCAGGTTCAGGTATTCTGGACGAATCCTTATTTTTTGCCGTTTATTATTTATATTTTTATACAGGTTGTCTTCTTGGTCTTAACCTTCGTCTTCTGGACAAGATGAAGTAAAGATGCCTATGTTACCAGAAGTTTATTTTTATGGTTTTCTTATTGACTGTATCAAGTCTGGTATTAGAATCATTACAAGATTTTCTTGATGTTTTCAAGAATTTTGATTGATCGATTGTATGTTTTTACAACGCATTTTGATTGAAAAATACTTGTGCACTTGAGTTGTGTTTGATGTGGATCAATTCAGGGGCGGAACTTGGGAAGAGGTTGTCAACGTACGCCTTTCTTTTTTTCTTTTGGTTGCAAGTTGAACGTATAATATGTGAATTTTGAATGACGCAACTCTTTTTTTACGATTGACGGTTGTTTTTGAAAAAAAAAATGCCGCTTTAGCCCATGTGTTGTTTTTTTATATAATTTTTTTATGTAAAGTAAGAAAGTAATTATAAAGTTATGTAAGACTTTAAATAAATACTTTTATGATAGTTGTGTAGATTATAGAATATTAGAGTTAAAGCTTAAATATGTAGTTAATTTTTTTATTTTCAACAGTTGTTATCTAAAAGGCTTAATATTAAGGCTACCACAAATCAGATTTTCTAATGCCCCATTTTCCAAAACCACATATTCTTAGAAAAATGTCTAATATAAGAGGTGATAAATTATTGTCTAACCGTGAACGATATCATATCTAATCTTGCAAAACATGACATTTTTTGGCCCATCCCGACTTTTGTAAGAAAACTACAAAATGTATTTTTCTTATATTTTAATGACATTGTATACTTCAACTATAAAAGGTATTTTTCTTATGTTTTAATGGCCCAACCCTGGTAACCTGGGTTTTGGTTTTTCTTTTTCAGTTTCATTCCGCCACAAATTAGGCTAATCATCATTTTGTCACTTACGCGAGTGCATACGCGCATCATTTGATCTAGTTGTTTCCATATGTCACACTCACTCAATCGTTAGATATTTTTTAAATATCTTTATATTTTACTTTTGTATTAATATGATTTCATCTAATATTGGAATCCACCTTAATCAGTCCAATTCTAACAATAAAGTTATAGCGCGATCAGTTCAATAACCATTCTAATATTCAAGACATTAGTTGAAAAGGAAACCAAAATCAAGTGTCGTGGAATAATGAAGCCTTTTGGGTGTTGGTGGATCTTTTCACGTTCCTTCTATAGTCTTGTTGATGAAGTGTTAATGAGCCAGTAATACTCGACGAGTATGCTTTGTTGCCTTTACAATCTATTAGAAAGAAGAATTAGTGCTTCATTTTTTATTTTCAGCAATACGTACACAAATCGAACTTTTTGGTTTTTTGGATTTCTTTGAAATCTGGTTGTGATTTACAAATTTGTGGAAGCATCATCTTGATTTTTGCACATATAAATAGGGAAAATCATCAAATTAACAGATCTAAAATCATGTGATACCTGTGCTAAAGTCGCTTTCTTCCCTTCAAAACATTTCTAAATTATGACATTAAATACTTAGTAATAAAGATTTATACATATCAACTTTTTATTAATTTATATTAATACCAGGTTAGAAACTCATATTATACGGATATAATAAAAATAAAATTAAATACTAATAAAGATCTAAAAGTTATAAAACAATATTTGAAATTTTAAATTAAAAAACAATAATATAAAAGTGGGAAAGAAAAAACTTAAAGAGCTAAAATTATAACATGTGACTACATTAATTACTAATCTATTAGAGATGTAAGTTTAATATATGTAAACAATTTGTTCTATACCATATAATAGTTATTTATTTATATGTTTTTATCATTTCAAACATTTCTTGCATATATGTTTTGGGTTTTATGTTCTTGATAGAGATGGTAGTTGTAACGAGGGGTTCAAATCAATATAAATCTGAAACAGTTAAAAAAAGGATGAAATTAAAGCAAATAAATCCAACAATATGTTCTGTTCACAATACTTGAAAACATAATTCTGGTGCCTTTGTTTCATACTAAAAACAAACCTGCTTAAAACTAACCTCAACAAAATCAGCCACCATCCTCATCTTTTCAAATCACTTGTCAACATTTACTTGTGCTTAGCCTGGTTGTGAGATTGAAGCGCGCTATCCGATTTGAAGGTCCTATGAAACAAACCATTACACAAAAATATATCAAAAGCTTTTCAATGAGATACCATGCTTCACAGTTGGGTGAATTTATAAACCGAACAAGGCACTTGAGCAAAACTCACAATATTAGTAGACCATTTTCAAGGGTTTTAAACATTTTTTAAGCTGGATTAGGCTGGTTTATACATTTTCAGTTGGCGGATTTTAATTGAACCCTCAACTAATGGTGGCCTTGATAGAAGCAAAGCAGGATAAAGGCCCCTAACATGTTCTAGGCGAGCGCTCGTGCACTTTTGATTACATATAGGGCTTATGTCAATGAAATAAACTCTACCACGGAAACTGACAGATTTACCAATATTTTGGTTGTTTATATTCTTAAACAAAATCTATAACATATGTTTTGTTTTTTAATTTTTCATAACTTGTTGGTTTCGGTTATAAAAGAACTGTTATTATATAAGTTAGATTGTTTGTTTCAATTAACCGTCAGCTTTATACAAGGGTTGATTGAAACTCAATTTAAATCAAATAATCATATCCTATATAATGTGAATCAAATAAAATCTCTATTGTTCGAAGCCCACAAGGCTTGTTACCTAGCTTCAAACACTCCATTTGCAAGCACTTAGGCGCATTTTTGGGCCAATTTCCGGTCAAACAAGCATGGAATCAACCTAAAACAGCCTAAATTAGCCAGAACAAGCCTAAAACACGTCTAAACACCTAAAAATGGTACTTCCATTCTATGTGCATCATTTGAAAAAGAATCGCTTGCGCCTAAAGCGTAAACCCAAGGCTCACCCTTTGCGCCTTGAGTGCGTATTGCCCCTTCGACAACTATGAAAACTAGTTCGTTATTTATTGAAAAAATATAACAGAGCTTCATTGAAAGAGAACATAAGATCGAAGGTAGGTTTTATTATTAATTCAACTTAGTTCAGTAATTTATACACGTAAAATCACAACTGAACCGTTCATTTCTTAATCAGCTGGTTATATCACTTTGGTTTTTTTTCATTACTTGGACTATGGTTCAGTTATTCGGTTTTCCTGCTCACCCACACAACCGTACTTGTGTAAAAAATATTCCCCATGCTTTTCAGTGGTAGGATTTTTTTAAAAAGAACTTGCTAGAAAAATAAGAAAACAAAACATACCTGCTGCAAGGCTTGCAAGAATATGCAGCATCGGTGGAAGCGGAAGCAGGGCTTTTCTGATTTGACTTGTTTGCTGGAGTTTTTGTTTGCTTTGCAGGATGAGGTGTCGCCACATGTCCTCCAGCTTTCTTGCCATCTGTCAAAGAAAAGCATATTCGAGAAAATGTCGATATGCAACAGTTCCAATATCATACTAAACTCCTGCTTTATCTAAATTTTGAACACATTCAGATTATTACCGGTCTTCTGAGGAGTAGACATCTTTGCCTTTTGTCACTTGCAGGGGTTTTCAATTCAGACTCATTTGGTCTCTTCTTACCAGATTGTTGCTAGAATAACAGAATAATTGATAAGAATTTTGAAATATTGTTATAAGAAAAATAAAAAACCGAAACAGATAATGTCACTAACCTTCTTTGGTGTCTCTTCATCCTCATCACTACTATCTTCACCATCAGATGAATCCTCGTCATCCTAAAATTACATGTACAAGTTTGTAACTAATAATTTGGTAGGTTTAGAGTTCATGTGAAATTGCTATCCAGTTTTTTGGCATTAAATAAAAAAACAAAAGCTTCTGAAGATGAGAATCGCATTAGAAGCAGCCTCTCTATCCTCTGAAACAAAGAAAGATCCTGCCCGCACCTAACTCTCCTCTAACCCGACCAATAGCTTTGCTATTAGTGGGATTTAGTCGTTGCAAATGTTTGTTTTAAAAACCTAAATCACACCCGCCCTCCCCGTTCCTTCTATTCTCATACCCGAAAAGTCATAGATAATAAGACACGACCTATATTACGCACGTTTTTTGTTTAACATCAAACAACTAAAAACCAAAACTTTTCAAAGAAATAACAATTCATATACATATAATTGCAATTGAAAGCTGCACACCTCATCTGAATCAGAATCTTCAGACATTGAATCACCGGCATCAGAGTCAGAATCATCTTCATCGTCTTCCTCATCTTTCTCAGGTTCTACAATCTTCACTTTCTGCTTACCATCTTTCTTCTTAGCTTCTGCTACTGAACTATCTTCTTTCTTAGCCACAACTTGGTTAACTTCTTTCTTTTCCTCCTGCTTGCCTGCAAACCCAACGTAAATGTTTTAACTAAAAAGAATGCCAATAATGGATATAAAATAAAATATATAATTATATACCATTAGCAATAGGAAGCGGAAGAGCATCTTCCTCATCAGAATCTAAACAAAACAATTAACATTCATAACAAGATTAAACTGAATAAAAATATAAAAAATAAAAAAATAAAAAAAAAATAATAGTACACTAACCACTATCTTCTGAATCAGTGATCACACAGCACAAAGGCAAGTTAGTCAAGGAACCAAACACTCAAATCCGATACCATCACAATTAGAACAAAAACAAAACAAAACAAAAAATTTAGAATACATATGCATATAAATATCTTTTCATAGAGGATATGAGTTATCATCAATAGGTTGGTCAGCTTTGTATCCATAGAAGTACACACTGCCATTCTTCCAGTTGTGTGACAGCTGGAAATCTTTGTCTATCACCAAGTCAAATAGCTGTTGAGGCAATCTCTCAGAATTAAGTGTTCCAAGAACAAGTTTTTTGTCATCAATGCTGATATGCAAGCAAACAGATTCATTTGTTTTGTTATTCTTCATTTCTCCAAGACAAGCCTGTACAATCAAAACCGTAGTTTGCTTTATATGATCAAAAAACCAAAAGTGCCCAATTTCATAGAGAGAGAAGTTCTATACCTGTGAAAGGTGTAAAACCTGGTCTTTCTCAAGGTTAACTTCAAATGGCTGACCACTTTTAACCTCAACACCTGCATAATATACCAATAAAAAAATTATGCAACAAAAGAATAACTACAAGAGCCCAAAAAAAGTGCAAAAACATTTGATTAAACTAAACATAATCAGGTAATATTCTGCTGAAATTGAAAACAAATGTTTAGATTTCATATGCTCCACCAACCATTTTTCCACAATAAGTACAATTTTGAATAAAGCACCAGCTGTCCAGCTCATATGTAAACATTCAAAAGGAATACTAGAAACATATGTAGAGTATCCTAGTCGTTACATTTATATTGACCAAATACACATAAATATAAATCATTAATTAAAGAAACAGCAAAGTAACTATGGATTCATATCACGTCATATTTTCTATAGATTAACTAACATAACTCTGTTTAAACAAACAGGAGGTTAAACAGACGCAAAATCATACCATATATACATAAATATAGGCCTGTAAATGAATCGAACGTTCATGAACTGTTCATGAACTGTTCGGCGGGAAGTTCGTTTATGTTCGTTTATTTAGAAAATGAACGAACATGAACAAAAAAATCGTGTTCGTTTAATTAAACGAACAAACATGAACACATGCTTTGTTCGTTTGTTTACGTTCATGAACGCTCGTTTATGTTCGTTCATTTACGTTCGTTTATGTTTGTTTATTTATGTTTGTTTATTTATATATATTAACATGTTAATAAAAGGGTATTAGGTGTTAACATTTGAAACATAAGTGTATTAAGTTATGCTAGAAGCTTATAAGTTTAGTGAGAATTTAATTTCCACTAATACACCTAAAAATTCCAAAATGATCATTTAAGGTTTTTTCTGTTTAGTTTTGTTTGTTTATTATTGTTCATTGATGTTCATTTATTATTGTTCATTTGTGTTCGTTTATGTTCGGGAACTGTTCATTTAGTTTCTTAACGAACAAACATGAACGAACACGAACATTATTATTTCTTAATGAACGAACATGAACAAAAAAACGTGTTCGATAATGTGTTCGTGTTCGTGTTCAGGTTCGGTAAAAGTTAAATGAACGAACACGAGCATGCTGATGTTCGTGTTCGTTCGGTTCATTTAAAGGCCTACAGAAATATAGTAATTAAATTAGAAGAGCTGTATCAGTAACTATGGATTCATATACACAAATATATGATCATCATGCTAAAAAACACAGGTGCTAATGCACACAAACATTATAATCACTTCTAAAATCATACTCGCAGCATTTTTTTCTACAGATTAACCAACAAAACTCGGTTTAAACAAACAAAAGGTTAAAAAACGCGAAATCACACCGCAACAACCTCCAAAACAACCCTAAGAACAATACGATATTCACAAACCATTCACGACTTGTACACTCATACTGATTTTCAAACCAAAAACGAAGCTCGAACCACTAAATCAAAACAAAAACTACAAAAACAGATCATATACACATAATCACGAACAAACGCATATGAAAATGATGCATAACATCTACATAAACAGAAAACAGATTCGTCATCTCGCTTGATGATAGAAGCCACGATAGGGCACCGATTTTCATCGGGAAAAAAGCCCTAACTACGGACATGAAAGAAGAGAGATATAAACATATGATAATATTATTGTGGAATAGAAAAACATGAGAATCGTTACCCCAAAACTCCATTGTTGCAGAAGATTCGAGAGAGAAGATGAGCGGCAAAGAGAAGTGTGTATTAGCGGAATTAAAAAACGTTAGGGTTTGAAGGAAATGAATACGAAGTTATAGAGATGGAGATATGATACGCTACATCGCAGACCATAGTAACTTTTCAAAAATTGAATTTGTCAATTTTAACAAGGATTATTCTTTTTTTTTCTTTAAACATATTAAACATGACTCGTTTCAACTCAAACTTTTTAACCTCTTTCCATCTGTGTGATGATAAAACGGTTGATGATGACCTTGGTATATATTAAGTCATTGTTTAGCTCATAGAATTTTCTGTAATCTACATTTGAATTAGAAAATTTTTAATTTAAATTTATGTTTGGTTGATATTACAAAATTTTATCACATTTATTAGAATTTATTTTTGAGTAAATTGTAATTTTCATACCTATATTTTGGAGTGTTAAAAGGATCAGCCCCAACTTAACAGTTTGCATACCTGAGTTTACGAATGCTAACACTTTACGTACCTCCGTCTAATTTTCGTTAAAAAATCGTTAAATCTCCCCCACGTGCTCCTCAGTGAGGGGCAAAACTATCAATTTACCAAATTTATTAATCTTTTAAGAGTGCATTGCAATTTCCATACCTGTTTTTAGGGGTGTTAACAGGACTAGCCCCAACTTAAGAGTTTGCATACCTGAGTTTACGATTGCTAACACTTTACGTACCTCCGTCCAATTTTCGTTAAACACCCGTTAAATCTTCCCCATGTGCTCCTCCCGTGAGGGGCAAAACTGTCAACTCATCGTGAGCAGCCTCTACAACAACCTCTCTCTACAAACCCTACATTTCATCCCCTCCCTCCAAAATCTCTCGTCGGAGACTCTCAAACTCACCGTCTCCCACCGCTGTCTCACCACCCTCAAACCCTACCCCACCACCCACATCAGCCACCTCATCGTCAACAACCACCGCCTCTATGTCGCCTCCGACGACCACATCCACGTATTTGACACGACGTTGTTCTCCCTCATCGACACTTTCACCGTCAACGATTCCACATCAGGTTCGTCAAACCCCTCATGTTTCATAACAGAAAAGTGTTCACATCTTATCAGGACAGTAAGATCAGAATATGTAAACTAACAGAACACAAACGACATAAAGATGTCGGAACCCTACCGACGGTGCAAGATTAATAAATTGGGTGAATTGAGAGTTTTGTCCCTCACGTGAGGAGCACGTATGGGAGATTTAACGGTTGTTTAACGAAAATTGAACGAAGATACGTAAAGTGTTAGCATTCATAAATTCATGTATGCAAATTGTTAAGGTGGGGCTGATCCTGTTAACACCCCTAAAATACGGGTATGAAAATTGCAATATACTCTTAAAAGATTCATAAATTTGGTGAATTGACAGTTTTTCCCCTCACGTGAGGAGCACGTGGGGGAGATTTAACGATTTTTTAATGGAAATTGGATGGAGGTACGTAAAGTGTTAGCATTCGTAAACTCAGGTATGCAAACTGTTAAGTTGGGACCGATCCTGTTAACACCCCCAAAACACAGGTATGAAAATTGCAATTTACTCTTTATTTTTTTTCAATTTTTTTACAATCAAATGCAATGTTTACAATTAACATTTTAATTCCACTAAAAAAATTATCAACGAAACTATTTATCAATTTTAACATATTCTGCGAACCAACAACCCCAAGTGAATATTAGAGGTGTTATATTATATAACAAATTGAGTGAAACAAAACTTATCTTTATATGAAACCATTTAAAAATCGATACACATCCTAGACACAATCTAATTTTAATACGTGTCTTTTATACTTTAAGACATAAACCAACTGATATAAATGACAGTATGCAAGCATTGTAACACTTTGATTGGTGATAGTATTGTTACCATGTATCTTATAAGTTCAGTATTGTTACAACAACATTGAATTAGGGGACTATCATGGCATGTATCCTTATCACAAATGCTTGCCGTGTGCTTTAGGATGTTCTTATCACCTGGAACTAACCACATAAATTAGAGGTTTTTACATGCTAGACACTCCCAAACATTGTACGAATGGTGATATCTCCTACACATTTTTTATACATTGAATAAAAACGTTTTGACAACACCAAATATCCTTTTAATGACCATTAAAAAGCTATCAAACAACCCCTTAGTAAATATTACATTTATCTGGTGTTGCCAAAACGTAGTCACATCACTGAATATTAGTTTTTCGTGTGTTTGTGTGTATTTATTCTTACATATTTGCATGCATATGTACACCATGTTAAATAGTTTTGTGTACATATACCATTTACATAAGATGTCTATAACTTCTTTTTCTACAGTCGTACTCGTTAGTCGCAACACAAAAAGCGAACATGTTTCTATGAATAGAATTATTTGTTACAAGTGTGAAGGGTACGCTAGAGAACTTAATAAAACCCTGTTGTACACCTAGATACAAATGGGGCATATATCCATTAACATTAGACTAAAATCAACGATAACTTTCGTAGAAGCTCACAAATAGTTATAAATTCATCATTATATCATTAGAATAAAATCAACAAACCGATGGCATCTGATATTGAGCTGGTTTGAAAGGATTAGTTTTTATAAAGGGCTTTGTATATTAGAAAGGATAAATTTGTCCAAAAGAAAACAAAATATTAAAAAATGACATACATGATATTTTGAAGTTTTATCGGATATATATGATATTTTGAAAGTTTATAGGGATATATATGAAATTCTTCCTATGTATTAAGTATTTTAATTATGTCACTCCTATTTTTATTTGTTATAATTAGAACACTAATATTTTATTTGTTTCAGCCATGTCATTAAAGTTTTAGGATCATGTCGCTCATATGTTTTTTAAGTTTTTAAATAGTTCATGAATTTATTTAAATAAATTGCTTTTATAAAGAATGTTAACTTTATATATATTTCTATTTTTAATAGTTAAAAATTTATGAATGACCTAATTAAAATAATTTTAAAACCTTAATTATATATTATATTACCAGCGGTGAGTTTAACTGCTGGTAGAAATAATCTTGACCGTTGAATGATCCTAAAATTAAATCCTGACCATTTAAACTCCATAGTTACGGCAGTTTCGAGACGGTTATCAGCGGTTTTTAGGCGGTTTACATCTACAGGTTTGAAGGGTGCAGTTGCTCTCAAAAAAATTACAGTTACCATTCATCCTGATTTTCGGTCAGTTTCTTACGTCGCCTTCCTATCCTCGTGGTTTAAATGATGAATCTCTCTTCCACTACCTATACAACAAATTCACCCATAATTTTGTAGAGAGCATTGGTGAAAATGGATGGTGCCCTAGAGTCTTCGCATCATAGGGAAGCATACGATTCTCATCAGCTCAATTCTCATTCTGATTCTCGCTCACATTCTCATAAGCTCTTGTCTGAAAAACGATTGAATCACAGGCGTGCTCAAACCTACGATTCAAGTTCAAACCATCAATTGGACCAAAATTGACCCAGTGAAGTGGAAGCATTCATTGGATGTGGTGTTGTAGAATCGGAGGAGTACGCCGTACGTGTCATGTTTTAAGAACCTTAAGCGACCTCATTCTACACACAGCAAGAGACCGAGATTCCCAAAATCAAGTAGAATTCCTGTGAGTTATGTCCTTCGATTTTACTTTTTAACTTTTTTTCCCTTAGTTGCTTTGCAAAAGTTGAAATTTTAATTTATTTTGTTTTGATTTTGAGTTGAAATTTAATAAGAATTGTTGATTAATGTTTTGGAATAGGAATTTGATGAAGGGTCTATACATTAGAGAATTGAGCAATTTCATTTTGATGTCCTATAAATTGTTGATTCCACACATACAAAATCAAATCAATAACTAAGGTATGCGAAATCAGATCGAAACCCTTGTGTGTTTTGTTCTTCAATTTTTCATTTTGGTCTCTCTTTTCTCACTTGAGTAGAAGTTCAAATTTTCTTTATTTGTTTTGATTTTTTTTGGAAATTTCATATGAAATATGGATTCGTGATTTGGAATAGGTCCTTGATTGTTGGTTTAGATGTTGAAGGTCAAAGGAAATTCATTTCAATTACCTATGAATTGTTGATTCATTGATTCATAAGGTAAGAACAGAAAAACCTAGCTATAACCTGAACCATTGTAGTTATATGCTATAACCTGAACCATTATAGTTATATGCTGAACATGAGATTAAACACTTTGATCTAATAATTTCTTTTGTTACTCTTACAAGAAGTTGGATGAAAAACAATACCAGTGTATGCATAATCAAAAATCTCAACTGAGCCTCTTCTCCATGACAATCTGTAAGCTATCTATATGTGTCATTTGCTATATGTGGGTTTTTATTGTGAGGTTCACACAATCTTATTAGTTTTTTATTGGGTTGCAAGATTTGTTGTTATTACAGTTTATATAATTTGTTGTAAGATTTTGTTTTATGGTGAAATTAAGCGAACACCTAATGTGAATCTCTAATCTAGGATTTTTTGCTAATATTTTTGTTATAGTTTATGTCAATTATTTTCATAAACAATGATAATGCATTTCAATATTACCATGTTTTGAGTTTTTTTATTTATTTTTCAAAGAGATGCTACTTTATCCTTTAAAGCACAAGCTATCGAGCTACAAAGACAACTTGCGCATCTACAATCTCAATATGACTTGCTCTGTACATAAACATCAACTTTAAATCAAGGGAAAATGGCAAGAGCTGTGTCTAACTTCTACTACTAAAAAACTATTAAGTACCATAGATGATAGTCTTTCTACTACTAAACAAACTATTAAGTACATAGATGATAGTCTACCAGCAAGAAACATGGTATGTCATAAAAATATTTACATCTATTCTTAATATGTTTTCTAAAATATAATATGATATGGATTAATGCGTAAATAGTTACGAGTGTAGTTATGTGACAGCTTGCTTCTACAGCACAAGAGTTGCCCATTTCCACCCTGGGAATGGTACTATTTCAACCCATATAAAGTATTTTTGGTTATATGATTTTCATATAGTACTCAAAAAAGTCATAATTTCATGGTTCCTGCTTTTTAATATGCAAAATATGACACATATTTGACATACTCCGACTTTCGTCTATATTTTCATGTTGACTCATCATGTATGAAAGATTAAATCAATGGTTCGTTAAGAAACTAGACACGATATGGGCCATCCTGGTTTTTTATTTGTGTTTTATTTTTTCTTAGCATGTTGGATCTTCCTGGTCTTTGCTTTTTTCAACATATACATTACTTGTGTTATTATAAACAAAGATTTACCATCAGGAATTTGTTTTTACATGTATATGTGCAAGAACAATTGATTTCAGAATATATGTATGGTATAAACAAATCTTTCTTATTGTTAGCCTCATTCAATTCTATTTTCTGATTTCAAACACGAAGTCTTTCAATTGATAAACTCAGACCTGCATACATTTTTTATGAATGGAATTGTATGCTTCATTCAAGTAATGCCAGCCTTCCTCTTACAAGACCTACGAAGGTGAAGTTGATCCACGTGGGAAATCGGCTAATCTGGAAATGAAAGCATCCAAAATTTAAAATGGATGGTGGGTTTTTGCATAATTTCTACCAAATTATTACATATCCTCTTATTAGTATTTTTCTAACTACACCTCCTTTTCTAGACACCAGTTAAGAGAAACACATATATTATATGACTTCCAAAATATATCTTATGATTTGCCTGCCTGTAAGGATGCTTTAAGAAACCTTTCTATCGATTATCTCTGGATGTCATATATTTCACACAAATGTGATAAGCAACTTTTTCATATGGGTCCAGGTCCATAAGGTCAGTTAACTCCAAGTACTTTTCATCCAAATTACTTGTATCTTCTTTGATAAATTATGAAACTTATAATACTATAATTATTCATTAGCGCATAACTAATACTTAATATATGAGAAGATGGGTGACCATTCAGAAGTAATTTGAAGACGCACAACATTGATACTCCTATCTTTAAATGTGCGGATTGGTTATGGTGGCCGGTTATTGTGTGCTTAGCTAGATCCAAAACCAAACCATCAATTAATCTAAGCCCTTGGCAATATTGGCGACCGAGAGGAAACATAAGATCGGCTATCAAATCGAACAGGGTCGGCCTTCATTTTCTTGCAATTTTGACATCTATTTCATCTATTGTATCATTGTCATTAGTAAATGATGATATTGAGCTCTTGGCATCTAACAAAAACATAGTTAAAACCAGTTATTTTTATTAAACTATCACTAGCAAGGTTGCTTCTATCCAATTTTATTTTTAGTTGCTTCTATCCAATTTTATTTATATTCACTGACAGAATTTGAACTTCTATACTATTTCCATTGATAAACAGATAACTTAATTGATGCATGTTTGCAATGTGTTTGTGTTATGCATTATTATTACTTTTCTATACTCTAATATGGTGCAATTTAGTATTGAGGAGAAATGTAACACCCCAACCCGGAGAGGCTGACGTGTCACTATTACAGATATCAAATCAAAAACCAAATCTATGATATTAAAGAGACGGTCAAAAGAGTTAAATTCAAACAAACCAGATAATCCGAAAGAACCTAATTAAGTTATTCATTACATCAATTAAAGTAAAATACAATCTTGGTCTTCAATTCACTCTTCACTGGTTTCCCGGATTATCCTGATTACCTACAATAAAATAAGGAAACACCAAAAAAGAAAATACGGCTGAGCCAAAAGTTGCTCAGTGACGGAAACAACAATAGTAGCGATTCGAAACATAAAATACTGATATCTGATACTGAACGGATAATATGGTATTGAAACGGAAATCTGATTCTAAACATATAATACTGATATTGAACTGAACGTGTAATACTGAACTGAACTGATCTACACGACGCGTATATACAAACAAAATAAGTCGTGTAATATAAGGAGTACCCAGAGCCGAAACTGAACTGATAAGTACATAGCTAGCTAGACTATGCACCAATGAGATGGTGTGTGGGCGTACACACATGATTCCATCCCCCGGAACTGAACTGATCTGAACTGAACTAGGATCGATCCATCCACCTCCCAAATATTATGGCCAAAGTACCACTCAAGTACTAACGTGTTAACGGAGACGCCGTGAACTATTTATAAACACCGTCACGAAAAGTGTCATGTCATTGACGCCACAATGACATGTCGGATAAGCTCGGGTAACAGAGTGCTAAATCAAATGGTAGTACAGCTACCAACATATAACGTATCAATAAAATATTCATGGGAACATGCAATAATGAGCACAAATTTATAAAATATATATTGCATGCTATAAGTCTCAATAAACAAAACTAATAAGTCGAACGGGTCAAAGCTGAACTATATAAATAATGGTATATGACTAGTAAAACTGAACGAGTCATATTAACGGAAACAAGGTATCAAAATCCGTACTACAAAGTAACGGCAAAGAATAAGATTTATACTAAGATAAAATAACCAAGAATCCGTACCTTATACACGAATGACAATAATTAGAAATAAGGTCTAGGCTCGGTTAACACCATGAGAACCTATGATAACGTAACCCAAATTATAGTTTGAACTTTCCTATTTTAGGTTGGAAAAATTCCAGTTCTGCCCCTGTCTGTTCGCACTCGTTAAAAATACTAAACAACGTTTACAAATTCTGAAAATCTCCAGTTTACTAGATTAGTGATTTTTGAACAACTTTCATTTAGAAAAGTTTCTGATTTGGTTTATCAAAATATGAGAAAAACGTGGATCTTTACAGCTGCGCAGAACTGCTAGCTGTTACGAAAACGACTGTTTGGAGGTCTAACCGAATGAGTTTTTTGATGTTTTATATATCAACAGATTCGGCTTTCGACGAACTTCGTCATGGACATAAGGTTTAACTGATTTGAATCTCTTATGAAAAAGTTATGGCCTCTGTAAGTTGGCTGTAAAATACGGGCCTAAATCAACTATTTAAAGTTTATTTTTAAACAAAATAAATTATTTATAACGTTTGTTAACAATATATATATAAGAATTGTTAAGGTTTTTAATAAATTAATTTACAAAAATTAATTAGGTACTTTTTATAAAAGAAGTCTTATATTTAATCTGATTTTTACCATTTATTTAAAAGAATCCATAAAAATAATTAAACTAAATGTCTTTGTTACATTGTTTTATAAAGGTTTAAATCTAAAGAAAATTACAGAAAATAAGGTTGATGATTTTAAAAATACACAGAGTTTATAAAAGGATTTTTATAATTTTTACGAACTTTTACATAATTTTTAAAGGTTAAATAGGACTTTAAAAAAATATGGCAGGGGCTCGGGTTCGAACCCGTGACCTCATGCCCATCCCTATTTCGCTTTAACCAGCAAGCTAGGGCGCCTGCGCCTAACCTGTTTTGGTTTTTAATCTTTTTATCCAATCCCGAACCAAAATCCCCAAATCCCCCTTAGGAACCCTAGAATCGAAATCCACCAAATTGAACATCGATTCGCGATTGTTCATGGAATTAAGCATAGGGCTTTCATTCCTAGACTAAAATCGAGCATGTAGGTAGCTTTAATTACCTGTTTTGAAGTGCAAAACGTCAAGAAAAATCGGAGGATAGGTCGCGGCTGCCCGAGGTCCAATCGATGTGCAAACGTGGATAATAATTCAATTCGTTTTACAGGAAGCTTCTAATGGATCAAATGATGAAAAGCCCTCTATCAATTGCAAGATAGAGGGGTCGGATTGAGGTTTTCAACCGAGTTGCAGGTCCGCGACTTAGAGAGATCGAACAGAGAGTTTGTGTTTGTTTCCGTTGGATTTGTGAGTTGGAATCGATTGGAAACAGGTATATGATTGATTAGGTAACTTTAATTCAATTATTATTAAGATTCGAGTGGGTTTTTGATCTGTAACCGATCGGGAATAAAGTGGTTGGATTAGTGCAATCGTGAGCTGTAATCCGATCAATTGTAGTGTGTGTTTAGATTCTAATCTGTCCCACTAAACGATTCGGTGCAATGTGGGGTTGAAAAATCGAGTTTTATATTGTTTTGGGGGGTCGCCAGAGCCGCGGTTTTGGCCGGAAATAGTGGCCGGAAAAGTTGGGTTCGACGGGGACGGGGGGCTGGGTAAAAAAAACAAAATTACACATTTGGTCCCTGAGGATTTGAGGTTGTTTTATTTCATGCACCAACTTATTAAAATAAGTTTTCAAAATGGCACAAATGCCCCCTGAACTTTTATTATTATTATTATTATTATTATTATTATTATTATTATTGTTATTATTATTATTAGTATGGGTATTATAATTCTACACCCCATAAAACAATTTCATCCACGAAATTGCTAGGTACAGATCGAACAGATATGACATAATGTAACATCCGGTTTCTAAATCCGGACTTGTAAATTATATTATAGTTATGATTAATCAACTAAGTTGAGTTTGTTTGATTGTTTAAGTGTTCAGTCGCATAACTTATATACGAATGAACTTCAGTCGCACCCCTTACGTGCGATTGAGACTCAGTCGTACGAATAGTTGGCGTATGAGCTTCAGTCGCACGGTTCAGTGGTACGAATGGTTCAATCGTGCGACTGAAGGTGAGGCGGTCAAGTTGTGTGTATGGATAAGTAGGGCGGTGCAGAGGGTTCAAAAGAAGATTCTATCTGCATCTACTTCATTCCCCTGTTCTCTTTACACCCAAACACCCCTGTTCTCTTTACACCCAAACACCCCTGTTCTTGCCAATTGACTAGGCAAAACTCCGTTTTGGTAAGTTTTGAACATCACAGATCAATCCGGAGATGTTATAAGCTGTGTAAATGGTTGAATTTGATCCAACAACGTGTTTTAAATCATTGAATTGGTCTGGTTCATTTCTAAATTAAAATCCGGGAATTCGGATCTAAGTTTTTGTGAAGTTTTGATGAAATAATGGTCCAAAACCATTGTAAACGATGTGTATATGATCTGTTTTGAATATGATATGATTTGGATGGTTCAAAACTCAAATTTTGAGTGAGTTTGGATCAAAACGTCAAAAACACAGCTGCTGATTCGTTTCAGGCGAATGGGCTCAATCGTATGCCTCAGTCGTACGAATGAGAGTCTAATTGTGCGACTGAGTACGAATGGAGGTTCAATCGTACGACTGGGAACCCAGTCGCCTGGTTAGAAGGCCGAATGAAGACGAGTGAACACTGGGTACGAATGAGAACTCAGTCGTGCGAATGAGTGGCTAGTCGTATGGCTAAAGGTTCATCCGCATAGGTCTAGTCGCATGAGTGCTCATTCGCATAAGTGTTCAATCGCATGAGGGCCCTGTTTGAGAATAAGTTTACTGAATCAAGGTTTATTGCTTTAGATATACCTTGATTAGAGGAAGGACTAGTTAACTTGTGTACGTGGATTGTGTAGACTGTGGTGAGGAAGTTGATAAGGTGAGTTCTAAGCCCTTTTCAAATGTTTGGTTTTAACATTCGGGCTAGCACACTTACAATGATAAATGAATTGAATGTTTTAGTACCAGAATTGTGATAGTGATGTTGATATGTTTCTAACAGTTTGTAAAGCTGTTAGGGGAAGTGGGGGTAATAAATGATTACCTGAACATTGTTAATCATTACGTGATGGTAATGATTTCAGTGGGTCAGGTAGAGTGTAAAAGATGGTCATCTGAACATTGTTAATCATTACGTGATGGTAATGATTCCAATGGGTCAGATGGGATGTAATGATTAATGAAAATATGTTAAAACTAGTGCTAAAAAAAGAATGTGTGGGGTGTAAATGAATGTGATAATATTGGCAATAAGTAAAAGAAATGTTTTTGAAATGGTAATGTGATGTAAATCTCAACAGGCCAGTTAGGGTAAGATGCTTGGGTGTGAAACTGTACAGTTTGATAGGAGTGATGACGATCACTTAGCTTTGTGAACATCTTGTGGTGACGACCCTAGATGATTAATTGGCATCCTACTGGATGAGAGATAGTAACTGGTAGTTGCTGGATGTGGGAAACTGACGTTTCTGGGTATAGTAACTGGTAGTTACTGGATGTGGGCAACCGACGTTACTAGGTATGGGAACTGGTAGTTGCTAGATATGGGCAACCGACGTTCGGTGGGACAGGTCCAGTGGGACAAAGTAATGATAAAAGTTGAATTTATAATATTGCCAATATAAATATAACTTTTGTGTGTGTAAAGATGTTGTTAATGTTTTAATGAAAACTAGAACTCACCAGTTTATCTGATGTTTGAGTATGTTGTGTGTGTTAGGTAAGGAGGGATCCTCTAATAATAGAGGAAAGCAAGTATGAGCTGAACGAGGACGCTATCCCGGAGTAGTTGCTGGCATAGGATATAGGGCTTGTTAATACTGTAAATAGGGCAATGTATAATTAAATACAATTATATGTAAAATGTTTTAAAAGTTGGGTTAATATATAATATTGTTTAAAGTCTTCCATTGTAAGTAGGAAGCTCTGATTTGTGTTTAATATATTAATCCAACCGCATGACGTACCTCCGGTGCCCTGCCGGGTTTAGGGCGTCACAGGTTGGTATCAGAGCAGTAGTTAAAGGGATCTAGTGTCATAATAACTAGACTTTAACTAGAAAATAGATATGCCAGCAGGGATAGCTAGATAGAATAGTTTATTTAAACAAGAGAAGGTGATGGGACTATCATGAGAAGGAATAACGAGAATAGTAAAAGTAAAGTAAACAATTAATAGTACTTGGCCAACATTATTAATAATTTACTTTTCTTATAGTATTTTGGTTATATACTTACATGCGAGTACCAAATAATCCTGATCTCGTTTTAATAGGTTATGGCTGATAGAGAGAGTGAAAGAATGCAAGGTGGAACCTCGAAAAGAAATGTTGATGAGAGCACCGAGGTGCTTAGTATGACGAGACAGCAATTCCATGATGCAATTGCTGAGGAGGTTCGTAAAGCGTTGAATGTAGCTAGACCTGATGAAAGTAGGAATGTTGATAAAGCTAAGGGGTCTAGCGAGAGAAAGGGAGTTACATATAGTCAGTTTAAAGAGTGTAATCCTCCATGATTTTTTGGGGCTATGGATGTGGTAGCCACTTATAAATGGCTTCGTGAAATGGAGGTCGTGATTAAGTTGAGTGAGTGTAGGGAGGATCAGAAAGTAAAGTTTGTAGCCCACTCGTTTGTAGGTGAGGCTCTGTATTGGTGGGATACAATTATCCAAACGTTAGGTGAGGAGGCTACTGACAAAATGTTATGGCCTGAATTTAGAAAGTTAGTGTCGGATAAGTTTTGTCCGAAGGGTGAGATGGATCGTATAAAGATGAGTTTCCTGCAGTTTCAGGCAGGTAATATGTCCCATAGGGAATACACGTCTAAGTTTGAAGAGATGGCGCGGTTGGTGCCTCATTTGGTGGTTCCTGAAGAAAAGAAAATCTTGAGGTACACTCAGGGGTTGCCTCAAGAAGTCAGAAAGTTGGTTAGATCATCTGCTCCGAGTAGTTACCAGTTGACGGTAAACTTAGCTGCAGATATGTATCAAGAAGTTTATGGTAGTAATGTTGCTCCTGATGGGAGTAAAAGGAGGCGTGAAGAACCTGTAGTGCAAAGAAGATTTGAGAATCCAAGTTTTCAAAAGAAGGGTAGGTTTGGAAGGGGTCAATTTCCGAGGAATGTCAGAAATGAGCTGCCACGTTGCGGGAAATGTGGCAAGCTACATCAGGGTGAATGTATGATTGGTAGTAAAACTTGTTTTAGATGTTGAAAGTTCGGGCATTATGCTAATGAATGCAGTGAGAGTCCTCGTAAATGTTATGAGTGTGGAGAAACGAGACATATTCGTAGTGAATGTCCAAGATTAACCGTTAGAAAGCCTGAACCGGTTAGATCGATGAAAGGGTCAGGTGGTGAAGGGGCGAGCCTATTCTATGTCAGCTAGTGAGGCTAAAGCTCTGCCAGATGTAGTCTCAGGTACGTTTCTAGTTAATGGGATTCCAGCTAACGTGTTATTTGATTCTGGTGCAAGTGGAAGTTTCGTATCTGTTGATTTTTGTCCTATGCTTGCGTGTGAAATTCGACCATTCGAGGTAGCCTTTATAGTTGAAACTGCTAATGATAGATCTATGATGATTAGTAGTATGATTAATGGTTGTTATATTGAATTAGAAGGATATAGATTGCCTGTTAAACTATATCCTATGGTGTTAGGAGTTTGATGTAGTTTTGGGTATGGATTGGTTGGTAAACCATGAAGCCCATATTGTATGTAATAAGAAGCTGATTCAGTTAAGAGCACCGGATGGGAAAACGATTAATGTATATGGTGATAGAGAGGAATCAACTGTGAAAATAGTATCCATGATGAAAGCTGATAAGTTAATGAGCCGCGGGTGTGCATCTTATTTAGTATATGCGATCGATTCTCAAAAGCCTGTAAGAAAGATTGAGGATATTCCTGTGGTTAGAGATTTTGTAGATGTGTTCCCAGAAGAATTACCGGGTATTCCTCCAGATCGTGAAGTTGAGTTTAGAATTGATTTGATTCCGGGTGCTAAGCCAGTTGCTAAGTCACCTTATAGATTAGCTCCATCGGAATTGAAGGAATTAATGAAGCAGACTGAAGATTTGTTAGAAAAAGGTTTTATTAGACCCAGTTCTTCCCCGTGGGGTGCTCCAGTATTGTTTGTGAAGAAGAAAGATGGGAGTATGCGTATGTGTATCGACTACAGAGAATTAAACAAGTTGACGATAAAGAACAAGTATCCACTCCCGCGAATAGATGATTTGTTTGATCAGCTACAGGGAGCCAGTTGGTTTTCTAAAATAGATCTCCGATCTGGTTACCATCAGTTGAAAGTTAAGGAGGAAGATATACCTAAAACGGCGTTTCGTACCCTTTACGGTCACTATGAATTTTTGGTTATGTCCTTTGGGTTAACAAATGCACCTGCTGCTTTCATGGATTTGATGAATAAAGTGTGTAAGCCAATGTTAGATAGATCAGTAATTGTGTTTATAGATGATATACTGATCTGCTCGAAGAATGATGGAGATCATGCCTGTCATCTTCAGGAAGTGTTGGAAAGATTAAGAAAAGAAAGACTTTACGCAAAGTTTTCTAAGTGTGAGTTTTGGTTGCGGAAAGTACAGTTTTTAGGACATGTAATCAATGCGGAAGGCATTTTAGTAGACCCTACTAAGATTGAAACAGTAGTGAAATGGAGTCCTCCAAAGACGCCATCTGAAGTTCGCAGTTTCTTGGGTCTGGCTGGTTATTATAGAAGGTTTATTCAGGATTTTGCCAAAATCGCATCCCCGTTAACGAAACTGACGAGGAAGAATGAAGAATACATTTGGGGACCAAAACAAGAAAATGCATATCAAGAACTGAAGCAGAAATTAACCCAATCACCAGTGTTGGCGTTGCCAGATGGAAATGAAGACTTGGTAATTTATTCAGATGCTTCTTATCAAGGCTTAGGTTGTGTATTGATACAGGGGGGACGAGTGATAGCTTATGCTTCCAGACAATTGAAAGAACATGAAAAGAATTTTCCGACACATGATCTAGAACTGGCAGCAGTGGTATTTGCCTTGAAGATATGGAGGCATTACTTATATGGGATGAAATGTACGATTTACACGGATCATAAGAGTTTGAAATATTTCTTTGATCAGAAGGAATTGAACATGCGCCAGCGGAGATGGTTAGAGTTGGTGAAAGATTATGATTGTGAAATACTTTACCATCCGGGCAAAGCAAATGTGGTTGCTGACGCGTTAAGTAGAAAGAATGAACACCCTTCGATCCGAGTTAAGTCATATAAGTTAGTAATAACCCCAGATTTTATGCACCAGTTACGAGAAGCTCAATTAGAAGCATTGAAAGAAGAGAACGTGAAGCGAGAACGAATGAAGGGTCAAACGAAAGATTTAGAAGAAAATAGTTTTGGGGTCAAGGTAAAATGTGGTCGTATGTGGGTTCCGATTAAAATGAGAGAGTTAGTGCTAGATGAAGTTCATAAATCCAGATATTCTATACACCCGGGTGCTACAAAGATGTATAAGGATTTGACAAGAATATTGGTGGCCCGGTATGAAGTTTAATGTGATGCAGTATGTGAATAGGTGTTTGACGTGTCTTCAGGTCAAAACCGAGCATCAAAAGCCATATGGTAAGCTTCCACCCTTAGAGATCCCGAAATGGAAATGGGAAGAGTTGACAATGGATTTCATAACTAAGCTTCCGCGTACAGCTAAAGGTTATGATACCATTTGGGTCATAGTGGATAGATTGACACGTAGCGGGCATTTCTTACCAATCAAGGAGACGTATAACTCTGAGAAGTTAGCAGAACTGTTTATTCAAGAGATTATTGCTCGACACGGGGTACCGTTGTCTATTGTGTCAGATAGAGATACACGTTTTACTTCGAGATTTTGGAGAAAGTTTCATGAAGATATGGGTACTCGTCTGTTACACAGCACGTCTTTTCACCCAGAAACTGATGGGTTGACTGAAAGGACTATCCAAATAGTTGAAGGCATGTTACGAGCTTGTGTTATAGATTTCGGTGGTAGCTGGGATAGTCATCTGCCATTAGTTGAATTCTCCTACAATAACAGTTATCATTCTACAATTGGGAGAGCCCCTTATGAGATGTTATATGGCAGAAAGTGCAGGAGTCCGATATGCTGGGGAGAAGTTGGGTAGAAAGAGTTGGGCAGTTTGGAAATTGTACAGGCTACGAATGAGAAACTGGATCAGATCAAAGCTCAGTTTAAAGCGGCTCAGGATTGACAAAAGTCTTATGAAGATAAAAGGCGAAGGCATATAGAATTTGAAGTAGGAGATAGAGTCATGTTGAAAGTATCTCCTTGGAAGGGAATTATCAGATTCAGAAAGAGAGGAAAGTTAACTCCTCGTTTTATAGGACCGTTTAGAATTATAGAACGGATTGGGGAAGTGGCTTATAAACTAGAATTACCTGATCAGTTGCAAGGAATCCACCCAACCTTTCACGTGTCACAGTTGCGCAAGTGTTTGGCCGATGAGAATGCTTATATACCTTTAGATGATATAGAGGTGGATGATAAGTTGAACTATGTTAAGAAACCTACTGCTATAGTAGACAGAAAGGTGAAAAGGCGGAGGAATAAAATTATTGAGTTAGTTAAAGTGCAGTGGTTGAATAGAAAGGGGTCTGATTTCACTTAGGAATCAGAAGATGAGATGAAGAGAGATTATCCCCAGTTGTTTGAATAGTTGGTTTCGAGGACGAAACCTATTTAAGGGGGGAGAGTTGTAACATCCGGTTTCTAAATCCGGACTTGTAAATTATATTATAGTTATGATTAATCAACTAAGTTGAGTTTGTTTGATTGTTTAAGTGTTCAGTCGCATAACTTATATGCGAATGAACTTCAGTCGCACCCCTTACGTGTGATTGAGACTCAGTCGTACGAATAGTAGGCGTATGAGCTTCAGTCGCACGGTTCAGTGGTATGAATGGTTCAATCGTGTGACTAAAGGTGAGGCGGTCAAGTTGTGTGTATGGATAAGTAGGGCGGTGCAGAGGGTTCAAAAGCAGATTCTATCTGCATCTACTTCATTCCCTTGTTCTCTTTACACCCAAACACCCCTGTTCTTGCCAATTGACTAGGCAAAACTCCGTTTTGGTAAGTTTTGAACATCACAGATCAATCCGGAGATGTTATAAGCTGTGTAAATGGTTGAATTTGATCCAACAACGTGTTTTAAATCATTGAATTGGTCTGGTTCATTTCTAAATTAAAATCCGGGAATTCGGATCTAAGTTTTTGTGAAGTTTTGATGAAATAATGGTCCAAAACCATTGTAAACGATGTGTATATGATCTGTTTTGAATATGATATGATTTGGATGGTTTCAAACTCAAATTTTGAGTGAGTTTGGATCAAAACGTCAAGAACACAACTGCTGATTCGTTTCAGGCGAATGGGCTCAATTGTATGCCTCAGTCGTACGAATGAGAGTCTAATCGTGCGACTGAGTACGAATGGAGGTTCAGTCGTACGACTGGGAACCCAGTCGCCTGGTTAGAAGGCCAAATGAAGACGAGTGAACACTGGGTACGAATGAGAACTCAGTCGTGTGAATGAGTGGCTAGTCGCACGGCTGAAGGTTCAGTCGCATGGTTCATCCGCATAGGTCTAGTCGCATGAGTGCTCATTCGCATAAGTGTTCAATCGCATGAGGGCCCTGTTTGAGAATAAGTTTACTGAATCAAGGTTTATTGCTTTAGATATACCTTGATTAGAGGAAGGACTAGTTACCTTGTGTACGTGGATTGTGTAGACTGTGGTGAGGAAGTTGATAAGGTGAGTTCTAAGCCTTTTTCAAATGTTTGGTTTTAACATTCGGGCTAGCACACTTACAATGATAAATGAATTGAATGTTTTAGTACCAGAATTGTGATAGTGATGTTGATATGTTTCTAACAGTTTGTAAAGCTGTTAGGGGGAAGTGGGGGTAATAAATGATTACCTGAACATTGTTAATCATTACGTGATGGTAATGATTTCAGTGGGTCAGGTAGAGTGTAAAAGATGGTCATCTGAACATTGTTAATCATTACGTGATGGTAATGATTCCAATGGGTCAGATGGGATTTAATGATTAATGAAAATATGTTAAAACTTGTGCTAAAAAAAAGAATGTGTGGGGTGTAAATGAATGTGATAATATTGGCAATAAGTAAAAGAAATGTTTTTGAAATGGTAATGTGATGTAAATCTCAACAGGCCAGTTAGGGTAAGATGCCTGGGTGTGAAACTGTACAGTTTGATAGGAGTGATGACGATCACTCAGCTTTGTGAACATCTTGTGGTGACGACCCTAGATGATTAATTGGCATCCTACTGGATGAGAGATAGTAACTGGTAGTTGCTGGATGTGGGCAACCGACGTTTCTGGGTATAGTAACTGGTAGTTACTGGATGTGGTCAACCAACGTTACTAGGTATGGGAACTGGTAGTTGCTAGATGTGGGCAACCGACGTTCGATGGGACAGGTCCAGTGGGACAAAGTAATGATAAAAGTTGAATTTATAATATTGCCAATATAAATATAACTTTTGTGTGTGTAAAGATGTTGTTAATGTTTTAATGAAAACTAGAACTCACCAGTTTATCTGATGTTTGAGTATGTTGTGTGTGTTAGGTAAGGAGGGATCCTCTAATAATAGAGGAAAGCAAGTATGAGCTGGACGAGGACGCTATCCCGAAGTAGTTGCTGGCATAGGATATAGGGCTTGTTAATACTGTAAATAAGGCAATGTATAATTAAATACAATTATATGTAAAATGTTTTAAAAGTTGGGTTAATATATAATATTGTTTAAAGTCTTCCGCTGTAAGTAGGAAGCTCTGATTTGTGTTTAAAATAAACTCATAACTGACAGCAGAAACATATAAAATGATAATAACTAAGAGATAAATAGATACGGATATTAAGAACGGATTTCATCTTCTATCTCCCATGTAGCTGGGCGTTCGGAACGGTTTTTTCGATAATACCTTAACGAAAGGAATAGTTTTCTTACGCATAATGCGTTCTTGTCGGTCAAGAATGGCTTCTGGTTCTTCCTCGAATGATGAATCCTAACAAATCAAATGAAACGGATAATTCACAACGTGAAGAGGATGATAATTGTACCCCCTTAAAAGAGATACATGAAAGACGTTATGCACATGTGACAGTTGAGGTGGTAATGCTAAACGGTAGGAGACCTCACCAACTCTTTCTAGAATGCCAAATGGTCCGATAAACCGTGGACTAAGTTTCCCTTTAAGACCAAAACGTCGTACATCTTTGCAAGGCGAAACCTTCAGGAATACTTTGTCACCGACCTTAAACTCCAAAAGTTGACGGTGTCGGTCTGCATAACTTTAACTTTTCTCTAGCAATAGCAACTTTCTCATTCGTGATTTGAACTAACTCGGGTCCTTCAATGACTCTTTCACCGACCTCTTCCCAACAAATAGGTGCTCTACATTTACGACCATACAATAATTCGAAAGGTGCCATGCCTATGCTAGCTTGCCAACTATTGTTGTAAGCAAACTCGACCAAACACAAATACTCATCCCAGTTCCCAGTCCACTCTAAGGCACAAGCTCGAAGCATGTCCTCAAGTGTCTGAATAGTACGCTCCGACTGACCGTCAGTTTGAGGATGAAACGCCGTACTAAACCTCAACTTGGTACCCCATGCAGCTTGCAAACCCTTCCAAAAGCGAGAAGTGAACCTCGGGTCTCGATCAGACACGATAGACACCAGAGTGCCATGAAGTCTAACAATCTCTTGTGTAAACATTTCAGATAGTTTGCTAACCGAAAATCCTTGCTGAATTGGGAGAAAGTGAGCCAACTTTGACAATCTGTCAACTACAACCCATATTGCATCATTCTTCTTGAATGTTCTTGGCAACCCTGTCAAAAAATCCATGGAGATATCATCCCATTTCCATACAGGAATAGGTAGTGGCTGAAGCAGTCCACTAGCTCTTTGATGCTCAATCTTAACTTGTTGACAAGTAATACATCTGCTAACAAATCTAGCCACGTCTTCTTTCATACCATTCCACCAGAAATTCTGACGAAGATTACAATACATCTTAGTAGATCCAGGATGGATAGAGAACGGAGAACTATGTGCCTCAGCTAATAACGATTCTCGAAGAGAAGAATCATTAGGCACACATAAACGTTTACCACACCAAATTACTCCATGCTCATCTACTCTGAATTCTGATTGTTTACCATTCTCCACATTCTGTAAGATTGCCCAGAGTTCACCATCGTCTTTCTGTGCGTTCTTTATCCGGGATATTAAGTCTGACTCAATCTGAAGTCTAGCGAGATATCCGTCGCTCTTGCCAATATGTAGGCCAATACCCAATCGATCGAGATCGGTAATGTTCTGAGGCTGTAGCTGTAGGGAGGCTACTGTTCCTGAGCTCTTCCTGCTAAGAGCATCAGCTACCACATTGGCCTTTCCCGGATGATACTGAATATTGGCATCATAATCTTTTAACAACTCTAACCATCTTCTCTGCCTCATGTTTAGTTCCTTTTGTGTGAAGATATATTTCAAGCTCTTATGATCAGTAAAAATATCACAAGTCTCTCCGTAAAGATAGTGACACCATATTTTCAATGCGAAAATAGTAGCAGCGAGTTCAAGATCATGCGTAGGATAATTAACCTCGTAAGGTTTCAACTGCCATGAAGCATAAGCAATGACCTTACCATGCTGTATTAGCACACATCTGAGTCCCTTTTTAGAGGCATCGCTGTAAATCTGATATCCACCCGTGCCTGATGGAAGTGTGAGAACAGGAGCAGACACCAATCTTTTCTTGAGCTCTTCAAAACTTTTCTCTCGTTCATCATTCCAAGATCACTTAACCCCTTTCCTTAACAGTTGCGTAAGGGGTAAAGCTATAACAGAAAAACCTTCGACAAATCTGCGGTACTAACAGCAAGGCCAAGGAAACTACGGACTTCTGTGGCTGAGGTCGGTCTAGGCCACTTAGTGATCGCCTCTATTTTAGCAGGGTCCATCATAATACCATCCGCAGAAACGACATGACTCAAAAAGGCTACCTGGCTCAGCCAAAATTCACACTTTGAAAATTTAGCATAAAGCTTCTTTTCACGTAGTGTTTCGAGCACGATACGAAGATGATTCTCGTGCTCCTCCTTACTTTTAGAATAAATTAAGATGTCGTCGATAAATACAATGACGAACTTATCGAGGAACTTGCGAAAGGCTCGGTTCATTAGGTCCATGAATACGGCCAGGGCATTAGTTAACCCGAACGGCATAACCAGGAACTCATAGTGACCATACCGAGTACGGAAGGCAGATTTAGGGACGTCAGAATCTTTGATCTTTAGCTGATGGTAACCAGACCTCAGATCGATTTTAGAGAAACACTTTGCACCCTGAAGCTGATCAAATAAATCATCAATACGAGGCAGAGGGTAACGATTACGGATAGTGATCTTGTTGAGTTCTCTGTAGTCAATGCAGAGTCTCAAAGAACCATCTTTCTTCTTCACGAATAGGACCGGTGCGCCCCAAGGCGAGACGCTTGGTCTAATAAATCCCAAATCTAGTAATTCCTGTAACTGCTCCTTTAACTCCTTAAGCTCCATAGGTGCCATACGATACGGTGCCTTAGAAATCGGCTCAGCGCTTGGAATAAGATCAATAGTGAATTTTACCTCGCGATCTGGTGGAAGTCCGGGTAACTCCTCAGGAAACACGTCAGGAAAATCACATATAATCGGATAATCAGATATGTTCGGCTTATCAGAAGATGTAGCTTTCGCTGAAGCTAGGAATCCCACGCAACCGTGCGATAAGAACTTCCGAGCCTTAAACGCAGAGATGATTTTCAACGATTTCCGAGGCTGAGTCCCTTGATAAACGAGTTCAGGGCATTGAGGATTTCCAAATAAAACACGACGAGTCTGGCATTCAATAGTAACATGATGTCGAGTTAACCAGTCCATACCAAGTATGACATCAAAGTCACTCATTTGCATAGGAAACAAATCAACTTTACGAATAATAGACTCGATTTTGATTGGACAGTCTCTATAGACATGCGAGATGATAGTCGAATCTCCTAATGGAGTAGTAATAGCCAAAGCGTGCTCTAAAGCAGTCGGTGCAGTCATTAAGTACTTAGCAAACAAAAGAGATACGACAAAATACGTAGCGCCCGTATCAAATAAGACATAAATATCCCGCTTTACTATGCAAAGGGTACCGGAGATCATACCTAGGGCGTTTACTATCAGCATCGGATAAGATATATATATGTATATAATACGTCCTCAACACCAAGTACCTCAAACAATTTCTCAATATGACTGATCCAGTTTTGCACCTCGACCGGATCATTGGAAGTACTGAAAGACTTAGGCCTTTGCTTTTGAAAACGTTCCAACCAGACATGAATACCATCACGGGGTGGTGGTGTATTATAACCGGAAGGTGCTCCTGTATTGTTTCCACCAGGAGGCGCCCCTGTGGCATTACCACCCCATGATGCCCCTGTGGCATTTCCACCAAGTGGTGCGCCAGTGGCGTTGTAACATCGCGTATTTTCGTTAAAAAAATTAATTAATTAGTTTATAAACAATCAAGTTTATTACGTTGATGGCGATTCCAATAATTACAATAATCAAAATAATAATAATAATAATAATAACAATAATAATAATAATAATAATAATTATTATTATTATAATAACAATGAAGTTCAAGGGGGCTATTTGTAATTTATCAAACTTCAAAAGGAAACTAATAACATAAAGTGTCAAACTTGAAACCACAAGGACCATTGTGTAAATTCTGAAATACCCAACCCCACCCCCCAGTTCCTTCCCCGATCGCACCCACGATATTCGGCTGCTTTACAGCCATAAATCGCACTAAAACCTTGAAAATAACCAAATTAAACGCGCACTATCGAACCTTTAAGCATTTATAATCTTCTACCATGTTCAGATCGATCTAAAACACACCCGATCATCACCTTCGAACTACCTCCCGATCGTCGACCTGCAACCTCTTTGAAATCCCATCTCCGACCAATTTCAATCGAAATTACCATAGGGCTTTTCATCAATATCATCATCTTAAGCTTCCCCTAAGTTTAATTTGAATACAAACATCGTTTGAGCATCATTTGATTTACATAAGAGCCGCGACCTGTTCTTCACTGGGTAAGACTCGATTTGATCATTATACGATTAATTACATACACCCACACACTCGGTTTTTGATGGGGAATAAAAGCCCCATGAATTCGGGAGCAACCAAAACCGAATTGAACCCCAATTGGAGTGAGGATCGAACTAGGGCTCAAACCGAATTGAAATGGTTTGCTTGTTATTTAAAAACAAAGGAAACCATCTTCTCTCGCGGCTGCGTGCCTTAGTCCACCGGTTCCATGACCATTTGCAATCCAAGAGGTCCCGGGTTCGACCCCGGGCACCTCCATTTATTTTTTGGGGCATTTTTAAGCCTTTAAAAATTATGAAAAAATTCTAAAAATTATAAAAATGTTTTTACAAATATTAAAAATTTTTAAAACAATTTAATTATTTTTCTGGAATTTATTTTAACCTTTTATTTATTTTAGTAAATGTTTTAAATAAATAAAATTACAAATAATACAAAAAAATTATTTATACGAAAGTGGAATTTTAATAATTTAATTTATTTAAATTATTATTCAACACTAAATTACTTTTAATTTATTTAAGTAATATTTATTATTACTTAAATCATAATTAAATACAAAAGTTTTATATTTAAATCATTCCAAAAACATTTTTATTTCTTTTAGTCATTTAAATAATTAAAATACTTTAATTAATTGACATAATTAATTAATAAAATTAATTATTTGTTTTTCCACACTTTAACAATAAATCAAACGGTTACGTATATTGATACGTTTAATTTAAATTTTAAACATAATCATTTTCAATAAATTCATTTTATTTATTTCGAGACATTCAAATTAAATAAATTAGTTAATTTAAACTACCATTCAAAACCAAATGGAAACCCTATCACATTCCCAAATTCTAAAATCACTATTATTCTAATTCGAGGCACCGTTCCTTAGGTTAATCATAAGGAAATCGTAGGGGTCTAATCTATCACATCCAGATTCTAATCTTATCAATCAAGTGAGTATTCATATCCCCTTTTTATATCATTTCCTATTGGGGGAAATCATGTGATACAATATATTCAATCATGATATTCTATTGTTGTTTCATTCTAAATTCAATTCAAGACAGGTTATGTTATTACTTGCAATTACGTGAACATACTATGCTCAACTGGACGACAATAAAACCCTAATTCAATCAATCAATCCTGGTATCAATGGTAGATCTACTGGTTTGGATAACCCACCCCATATGAATAGTCGAGTGGTGATTGTGCCAGAGGTAGGAGTTAATCTATGGTGTATGTGTGGAGTCTATTATATGCAAGTGTCAAGTCAAGGGGTTGTTATTGTGTCGGTTTATCTATATGCTTTACTATTGCAATATAAGTCTTAACGTTACCTTGTGAATTGGATTATTCTTAATCAATCAATCAATCTATATGTATACTCAAAACTGTGATTACTCACCAGCTAATTCGTTAGCTGACTTTATTTTCTCACATGATTTCAGGTTAAGCAAGTTAGTGGACTTCTACATGCTCATATAAGACCCGGACTTAGTCAAAACAAAAGACAATTACTATTTGTGACTTTAACTGTTGTATTTGTATCTGTTAAATTCATGTTATCCTGTAATCTGATTTTAATATTATTTTCACTATTAGACAATCATGAGTTATGAACAATCAATCATTCCCTCGTCCGCTCCGATGATTCCGCCGTCGGTCGGGGTGTGACAGATTGGTATCAGAGCCATGGTTATAGGGAATTAGGTTATTAGAAATGGAATGACCTAGACTATAACTAAGTACCTTTACACATGAGTCCTCTCATGTATTTTATATGCATAGATAGGAATATATGTGCTCTACATGTTTATACTTGATTATGTGATTATATGCCTTATGTGATTCTTCTTATGCTTTGAATCTTATCAATGTACACACGAATCTTAAATCATATTCTAAGGCATTGTGTGCCTAATTCAAGTGATTTCAAACTCCAAAACTCGATTGTTATTCATGGTTTTCAAATTTGTCAAAGTCTGTGTCTTACAACTTGAAACATGCTATGCTGGAAGAGTGGGATGCCTGTATCCCGGGGTGTTCTGTCTAGGCAAGGTATTCGTATAAATCCAAACCAACCGATGGATCTGTCTACCTTACCTGGGAACCCTCGGGATGAGTATCTGCTTATAGGTACGCATGTCTTCAATAAGGTTGTGTTGGACATAACACTTTGATTAGTCAACGTACTCGCTTTGATTTACGAATCAAACGATTACACTCGGAACATATCATTGTTATTATGCCAAATTCCCGATTGTCGTTTTCATGTGGTATAACTCCTATTATCCAATTCTCATAAAAATATCTTAATGATATTCCAGAATGTCTTCTCGTCAAATCCGTTCACGGTCTTGAAACTCTGGCCGTAAGATTTCTGCTATTGTAGCACGTGAAGTTACTGCGGTCATCCCAACTCTACTTACCCATTTGAACCAAAGCAACAATGTTGTTCAAAACCCAACTGCACCAAACCCTCGACAAACTTGTACTTACAAACATTTCAGTTCTTGCAACCCCACTAAGTTCAGTGGAACTGAAGGAGCTACTGGATTACTACAGTGGTTTGAAAGCATCGAGAACACTTTCCTAAATAGTGAATGCCCTGAAAATCTAAAAGTCCGGTATGCCACAAGTGTTCTCCAGAAACGCGCACTTACTTGGTGGAACGGAGAGAAACGAACCCGTGGAACTGAAACTGCTTTAGCATTGACGTGGGCTGAAGTTAAGGAACTCATGACTAAAGAGTTCTGCCCAAGAAACGAAGTCCGGAAACTGGAAGCTGAGTTCTGGGAATTAACCCAAGACAGTGGCGAGAACCTAGCATACACTAACCGATTCCACGAACTGAGCCTTCTGGTACCGCACCTGGCTACCCCTACCTCCCGAGCCATCGAGAAATACATTGGTGGACTACCCATGCAGATTCAAGATACGGTGCTAGGAACACTAGAAGATGCTATCAGGCTGGCTGCACAGTTAACCGATAATCATGTGAAAGCTGGTTCTTTAACCAGGAAAGGTTCGAAGAAGAATATCGATAAACTTCCTAACGAAACCGTCAAATCCGACCAAGCCAAGCTTTCCAAGAACAAGAAGAGGAAGGCTCAATCTCAAAACTTTACTGTAATTACCCCTCCTGTGCCAATTAATCAAGTCCCTCCAACTCGTCAACCAGCGGTAAACAACCAACCGCTAATGAAAAAGACATACCCTGGACCCTATCCGTAGTGTAACAACTGTAGTTATCACCATTGTAACGCCCGTACTTTTTGTTGTTTCATTTTTAGTCCTTGTACTTTGTAATTCATCAATTCATACCCTTGTACTCTTGAGTCTTGATCAATGGAAGTATTATTAAAAGTTATTCTATATACTTATATGCTACACATGCTTAAAAGAAACGTTATATGCATTCAAATATACTTACGACACGCTGTAAATATAAATTCAGTCGGAATCATACGTAACCGGGTGTTCATGAGCGAACCCAACCAACTTGTAAACAAGCCCAAATCTTTAAAATATAATTAAGGTTCTTAAAACATGTAAAATAACCCAAAAAAAAGCCCGAAACCAAGTCCAATGGTCCAAGCTCAACACAAACACAAGTTTGTGATCGTAACTCTCGAACCGTATCAAGATCAATGCACCAAACCCAATTCTCAGTACCATGAATGTTAAATTACTTTTATCCATATGAAATTACTCTGAAAATGGTGAACATAGAAAAAAACCGCATACGAAACGGAGTTATAACGAAGCGGGAATCGCGAAAACAAGTTTGATAGTTTTGTTGACTAGTCAAACCGAAACCCTCTCGGGCTTAAGCCCATTTTCCCTTTTTTTTAACCTAATTAAAGCCCATTAAACCCAACCCCTTCCCTTTATAAACTAGCCTCCACCCCCACAAAACACTTTTACACTTCACATCCCACCAAAACACTCTCAAATCCTCTCAAAGTTCTCTTCTTCTTCACAAAAATTCTGCACAAAACCTTCAAGGTTATAACACCATTCTAACCCATTTTTCTTGCTTCTAACACTTAAACCTTGCATCTAGCTTCATGGATACACCTCTAGGACTATCCCCAATGACTTTGCCTTGGCAACATTGAGTGGAAGCCATCTATAATGAGGTCCAAAAGCTAGTTTTACAAGGCTGAATTTTTATTTTGTTTTTGTCCTTGATGTTTTTAATCTTTTAACAAGCTTTAAACATATTTTAAAACATACTAAACCACTTGGAACAAACCCATGGACTATCCTTTAGGTTTATAATGGTAAACACTAAGGGGGAGGCACCTAAAATGGGTTCCCAAGTAGCTAAACTTTATGAAATTATTGCTCTTGAGTTTACCTTGTTCAAACTTGGATTTTCTTTGAACCAAACCTTGTCTCCAACAAACCTCATTGTTGGATGACTTGAGTTAAGGTAAAAATCCAGAAATGAATGAGTTTTGAACTTAACTTTATATCTTTTTATTACTCAAGTAATCTAACATAACAACAAGTGTGATAAACCAAACTAAGTATTCAACTTTACCATGTTGAAAAGCTTATGTTAAGGTTCAAATGGCAATCTTGAAGAACTTTGGTTCTTCAAGTAGGGCTTTCCCACCATAACTCACCCGGATTACTTGAGATATTATATGTAGTATATCTATACTTTAAACATTTAAACTATTATGTAAGTATTTATAAAGGTTTGTTGATTATTACCCTACCTTCGTATCTCATGACCTCCTTCGAGGAGGGTACACTAACGTACTAACTTTACCATCCGAATCTCCAACACTAGTTGGTGAATTGTGTTTTGGTCTGCCATTGGCGATACATGACTTCTATGATTCTATATACATACGTACAAGTACTCAAATCCGAGTCTAAGACAAATCCGTTTTCCTTGTTAGGTTAACCGGTGTCTAATCCTCCCAAATCCATCTACTCACGACTCGGAACTTTTCCTATCGAAACCGTGAGTCATACTTCACCCCTTTTATTTTAACACTATTTGGGTTGCAACATGTACCATTTATCAAATACACTCAAGCATACATTCAATCAAACTTATTCTAAAACTCAATTCATACAAATATGCTTACTTGTTATACTATTTGTGAATACATTCTAGAATACATTATCTTGCAAGCAATTTAAACCTCCCTTAACATGTATAGCGCTATAGGACTAGCACATCCGCCCTATTATGATGGGTCTATGTTAAGTTATTCAATATTTACGGTCTTGGTCATTTTTAATGCTAAGATTACGCTAGTGGACACTTTGGTTTGATTATTGGCTTTGCATGCTAGCAATGTATAAACTTTAGTATACTTTACTCATGTTGAATTGAGATTTATTCACTATTATGCTATGTGTACAAATTTGTATGCTCACCAACATATTCATATGTTGACCAATATTTTATACATGTTGCAGGAAATGCTTGAAGCTTTATCAAGAAATTCAATTAGGTGGACTTAGAAACACACCAAATCTATCATTTTATTATGTTTGTTTTAGACTTGTATTTCTTCAAATTATTGTATGTTTATTTGAAACATTGTAATGTTACGTTGATTAATGGAAATGAAATTATTCTTAATATATTGTCACTATAGTTCTATGATGTCTTTGAATAATCTATCACTTCTCGTGCCCCGATGTTTCCGCCATCGGTTGGGGTGTGACAGATTGGTATCAGAGCCATAGTTATGGGGAATTAGGAAAACTTCCATGTTTTGACCTAGACTATGACTAAGGACTCCCATTAGTAATGCTTATAATTTGTTTGAATATCTTAGGTTTATGCAAAAAAAAAAAAAAAAAAATCGAATCTATCTAATCTTGCCCCTCATCTTATTCTCGGCTAGAAAGAAATACACCTTTCCTAAGGTGTAATCATGCGACGACGATACGAAGACACTTGTATTTTACAAATGAAACGAACTCACCAAAATAGGAGTGAATCCCTTACTTTGGTGATGACTTTCAATCCGCTATTATTGTTTTTATGAAATTAGACCATTAAGATAGGAGTGATTTCCTTACCTTGATGACAATTTCGCTTATTACACTCTTGTGGACCCTTACCAACGAGTTAGGATTAATTTCCTTACCTTGATGGATAAGTACCAACCACGTTTAGGGAACGACACCACCAAGTTAGGAGTGATATCCATATCTTGGTGACTAGTCCCATTCTTTGATTTTCAATCTCACCAAAGTCTTAAGATTTTGATTGACAAGGGACATGTAGTAACTGGAAGGGCGAATACCGTTACCCGACTTGTCGGCGAGAGTATTCCAACCCATTAAGCCAAAGCATGATTCCCGAACTCAAAAGAAGTCTTGACTACTTTGGATTAGTCTTAGTTCCAAAACCGGAACATTCCAAGCCTTAAACGAATTTCTTTTATGTTTGTATTTATTGTACGCATTTATGCTATACTCTTTTTCCTCTTGTCAAGAGCGAATCATCCGAATCGCGCTAATCTCTCGACCTCAGACGCTAATAATCAAGAACCAACAAAAACTTAAAAGCTTTCATTATTTTTTTTTCCTAATTCTTTTAAGTGGTTATATGATTCATTATGAGAACCAATTTGAAAACTACTTGTTAGGTGTTATGTTATAATGCTCTAAATATGCAAAAAATTATGTTAAACACTATTGATCAAGTCTCATCATTCTCTTTAACCTACATTGTAGATGTCTTCCAAATCCCATAGAAGCTCCAAGAAAAGTTCCAATAAGAAAATGGTCGCTTTCATGGCTAAGCAAATGGCTCGAGTTATTCCCGATATTGTTAAGCAAATCAATGCCAACCCTAGCCCGAACACTTCAGTTGAATCCCAAAACCCTAGTCCTAAAACCTCAGCCTTTTCCTATAAGCACTTCAAGTCATGTGGCCCTGAACCTTTCACAGGTGAAGAGGGTGCCTCCAAGATGCTTGAATGGTTCGATAGCATCGAATTCACTTTCATCAATAGTGAATGCCCCAACGAGCTTCGGACTCGTAGTGCCACCGGTGTCTTCACATCGAGGGCACTTGAATGGTGGAAAAGTGAAAGGAGCACTCGTGGAAACGAGGTCGCCTTCGCTCTACCATGGGAAGAAGTGAAGCAACTCATGATAGATGAGTTTTGCCCTTCTCATGAGATGCAAAGTCTTGAAGAGGAATTCTGGAACCTCAAACAAATTGGAGGAGACAACTTGACTTACACCATTCGCTTCAAGCAACTTAGTATCCTTGTCCCTCACTTGGTCAACACCACCGACCGAGCCATAGCCAAGTACATAAAAGGCCTTCCTCCTATTATCCGTGACTCCGTCACCATAGCCGAACCATTCTCAGTTGAGCGAGCTATCCGGTTGGCGGCTACCTTGTCGAACAACCAAGTGAAAGACGGATCCTTGTCTCTTAAAGGCTCCTTCAAAACCGCCCATCAAGCCATCTCCGAAACACCCGAGGAAACCAAAGACACAAAAACATCATCCAAAAACACCCATCATGGCAAGAAACGTAAGTTTCAAAGCCGTAACTATGCCATGACAACACCAACAACCCAAGCTCCCATCAATTTGAACCAAGAACCACCTAAGAAAGCCTACACCGGTATGTTTCCCAAATGTGCCAAATGCCAATACCACCATCCACCTGCCTCTCAGTGCCGTCAATGCACAACGTGCAACTGTTATGGGCACTTTGCCTCAGCATGTCGAAGTGGTCCTAGCCCACCCGGTAACCCACCTTCGGCTCATACTGGTACCCAAAGACTCCCGACTAATGGAAATGGTCGTGCTTGCTTCAAATGTGGTGACCCAAACCATCTTGCTCCCCAATGCCCCCGCAACAATCAGGTTCAAGTGCAAGCGCCACGTGGACACGCATTTAACATAAATGCGCATCAAGCTCAAAACGACAATGACGTTGTAAACGGTACGTTTCTTATAAATGGAATTTATGCTTCTGTGTTATTTGATACTGGTGCGGATAAAAGTTTTGTTTCCGTAAAATTTGAACCAATGCTAAAATGTACACGTACTAAATTGCCAAAATCATTCACCGTTGAAATCGCTAACGGAAAATCTGTCACCGTTGATTCCATTCTCCATGATTGTGTTCTAAGTCTTAATGAACATGAATTTCCCATCGAACTCATACCCATGCAATTAGGTAGTTCTGATGTCATAGTAGGCATGGATTGGCTTGCCAAGGTTCATGCCGAAGTCATTTGCTTTGAAAAATATATCCGTATTCCGCTTTCTTCCGGCGACACCTTACAAATCTATGGCGAGAAACCCTCAAACGGACTCAAACTCATGTCTTATACGGAGGCACGAAAGTGCTTACGTCAGGAATGTATTGTCTTTTTAGCCCATGTCGTGATAGAAAAAGAAAAGGGAAAGAGTGTAAAAGACATTCCAATCATTTGTGACTTTCCCGACGTGTTCCCTGAAGATCTACCCGGCCTTCCTCCTGCTCGTTCCATTGATTTTCGGATTGATCTCATACCCGGTGCTACACCCGTTGCTAAATCTCCTTATCGACTCGCACCCTCAGAAATGCAAGAGCTGGCTAGTCAACTTCAAGAGTTGGTTAATAAAGGCTTCATACGTCCTAGCTCATCCCCTTGGGGTGCTCCAATCCTATTTGTAAAGAAAAAGGATGGTTCGTTCCGCATGTGCATTGATTATCGTGAGCTCAATAAACTCACGGTCAAAAACCGTTATCCTCTTCCTCGTATCGATGATCTTTTTGACCAACTCCAAGGAGCAACTTGTTTCTCAAAAATCGACCTACGATCCGGTTATCATCAGCTTCGAATTCGTGAAGAAGATATTCCAAAAACCGCGTTCCGCACAAGGTATGGTCATTACGAGTTCATGGTTATGCCTTTCGGTTTGACCAATGCACCCGCAGCCTTTATGGACTTGATGAACCGCGTGTGCAGACCTTACTTGGATCTTTTTGTAATTGTGTTCATTGACGATATTTTAATCTATTCTAAGACCAAATCCGAACATGAACGACACTTACGTTTGATCTTGGAACTTCTTCGAGCCGAACGGCTATACGCCAAATTCTCCAAATGTGAATTTTGGTTGAAAGAAGTTCAGTTCCTTGGTCACATCGTAAGCGAAAAAGGCATTGATGTTGATCCTGCCAAAATCAAAGCTGTCAAAGGGTGGATTGCTCCAAAATCCCCTACCGAAGTACGTTCCTTCCTCGGATTGGCGGGTTACTACCGTCGATTCATCTCCAATTTTTCAAAAATCGCCATACCTCTCACCTCTTTGACCCAAAAAGATAAACCTTTTATTTGGGGTCCTAAACAAGAGGAATCCTTTCAAACCCTCAAGCGTATGCTCTGTGAGGCACCCATCTTAACCCTTCCCGATGGAAATGACGATTTTGTGGTTTATTGTGACGCTTCAAATCAAAGTCTCGGTTGCGTCCTTATGCAACGAGGCAAGGTTATCGCTTATGCGTCAAGACAACTCAAAACCCACGAGAAGAACTACACGACCCATGATCTTGAACTCGGAGCTGTTGTTTTCGCTTTAAAGATTTGGAGGCACTACCTTTATGGTACTCAATGTGTGGTATTCACAGATCATAAGAGTCTCCAACATATCTTTAATCAAAAGGATCTCAACATGCGTCAACGACGATGGGTTGAATTGTTGAACGACTATGATTGTGAAATTCGTTACCACCCTGGAAAAGCAAATGTCGTGGCCGATGCTCTTAGCCGAAAGAGTCATGTCAATGCTCAAAGCATTTGTGTAACCAATCGTCCTCGTTGTTTTCAAATCCAAAACGACATTCAAACTCGTATTCGTGAAGCCCAACACTCATCGGTCGTTGAAAACAATTTGTATAACGAGATGCAATGTGGTGTTGAAGACCAACTTGAATCTAAATCTAATGGAATTCTCCATTACCTCGATCGTATTTGGATTCCAAACCGTGACAACCTTCGTACTCTTGTAATGAATGAAGCACATAAGTCACGATATTCCATTCATCCCGGTGCTGACAAGATGTATCAAGATCTTTGTCGTACTTATCGGTGGCCGGGTATGAAGAAGGATATCGCTCTCTTTGTGGCTAAGTGTCTCACTTGTTCAAAAGTTAAAGCCGAACATCAACGTCCTTCTGGATTACTTGAACAACCAGAAATTCCGGTGTGGAAATGGGAAAGTATTGCCATGGATTTCATCACCAAACTCCCACGAACATCTTCCGGGCATGATAGTATTTGGGTGATCATTGACCGATTGACCAAAGCTGCTCACTTTCTCCCAATTCGTGAAGATTACTCTGTTGAGAAACTAGCTCGTATCTATACTGCAGAAATCGTCAGCCGTCATGGTATTCCTCTAGACATCATTTCCGACCGAGATGGTCGTTTCACTTCCCGACTATGGCGATCTTTTCAATCGGCTTTAGGAACTCAACTCAATCTTAGTACGGCTTTTCATCCTCAAACGGATGGTCAATCCGTACTATCCAAACCCTCGAAGATATGCTTCGATCGTGTGTCATTGATTTTGGTGGAAATTGGGATGTACATTTACCATTGGCCGAATTTTCGTACAATAACAGTTATCACTCGAGTATCAAAATGGCACCATTTGAAGCTCTTTATGGACGAAAGTGTCGATCACCCATTTGTTGGCATGAGATTGGTGAGGCACAAATCACTGGACCCGAACTCATTCAAGAGACGACGGATAAGGTCTTGCAAATCCGTGATAACATGATCAAAGCAAGACACCGTCAGAAGGATTATGCTAACAAAAAACGTAAACCTATGGAATTTGAAGTCGGTGATCTCGTACTCCTTAAAGTATCTCCTTGGAAGGGAGTAGTGCGTTTTGGTAAGAAAGGAAAGCTTACACCCCGATACGTAGGTCCTTTCAAAATCCTTGAAAGAGTGGGTAAAGTGGCTTATCGACTTGACCTACCGCAAGAGCTTAGCAATGTTCATCCAACATTTCATGTCTCAAATCTCAAAAGATGTCTAGCTGATGAAAGTCTTCATGTCCCAATTGATGAGATTCGTATTGATGAGACCATGCACTTCGTTGAGAAACCCGTAGAAATCATGGACCGTGAAATCAAACAACTCAAGCGTAGTCGTATTCCTATAGTCAAAGTACGTTGGGAAGCAAAGCGTGGTGCTGAATTTACTTGGGAACGGGAAGACCAAATGAAAGCCAAGTACCCGCACCCTTTTTATTAAGAATCTACTTCTTAGTGAAATTTCGGGACGAAATTTTCTAAAGTAGGGGAGACTGTAACGCCCGTACTTTTTGTTGTTTCATTTTTAGTCCTTGTACTTTGTAATTCATCAATTCATACCCTTGTACTCTTGAGTCTTGATCAATGGAAGTATTATTAAAAGTTATTCTATATACTTATATGCTACACATGCTTAAAAGAAACGTTATATGCATTCAAATATACTTACGACACGCTGTAAATATAAATTCAGTCGGAATCATACGTAACCGGGTGTTCATGAGCGAACCCAACCAACTTGTAAACAAGCCCAAATCTTTAAAATATAATTAAGGTTCTTAAAACATGTAAAATAACCCAAAAAAAAAGCCCGAAACCAAGTCCAATGGTCCAAGCTCAACACAAACACAAGTTTGTGATCGTAACTCTCGAACCGTATCAAGATCAATGCACCAAACCCAATTCTCAGTACCATGAATGTTAAATTACTTTTATCCATATGAAATTACTCTGAAAATGGTGAACATAGAAAAAAACCGCATACGAAACGGAGTTATAACGAAGCGGGAATCGCGAAAACAAGTTTGATAGTTTTGTTGACAAGTCAAACCGAAACCCTCTCGGGCTTAAGCCCATTTTCCTTTTTTTTAACCTAATTAAAGCCCATTAAACCCAACCCCTTCCCTTTATAAACTAGCCTCCACCCCCACAAAACACTTTTACACTTCACATCCCACCAAAACACTCTCAAATCCTCTCAAAGTTCTCTTCTTCTTCACAAAAATCTGCACAAAACCTTCAAGGTTATAACACCATTCTAACCCATTTTTCTTGCTTCTAACACTTAAACCTTTCATCTAGCTTCATGGATACACCTCTAGGACTATCCCCAATGACTTTGCCTTGGCAACATTGAGTGGAAGCCATCTATAATGAGGTCCAAAAGCTAGTTTTACAAGGCTGAATTTTTATTTTGTTTTTGTCCTTGATGTTTTTAATCTTTTAACAAGCTTTAAACATATTTTAAAACATACTAAACCACTTGGAACAAACCCATGGACTATCCTTTAGGTTTATAATGGTAAACACTAAGGGGGAGGCACCTAAAATGGGTTCCCAAGTAGCTAAACTTTATGAAATTATTGCTCTTGAGTTTACCTTGTTCAAACTTGGATTTTCTTTGAACCAAACCTTGTCTCCAACAAACCTCATTGTTGGATGACTTGAGTTAAGGTAAAAATCCAGAAATGAATGAGTTTTGAACTTAACTTTATATCTTTTTATTACTCAAGTAATCTAACATAACAACAAGTGTGATAAACCAAACTAAGTATTCAACTTTACCATGTTGAAAAGCTTATGTTAAGGTTCAAATGGCAATCTTGAAGAACTTTGGTTCTTCAAGTAGGGCTTTCCCACCATAACTCACCCGGATTACTTGAGATATTATATGTAGTATATCTATACTTTAAACATTTAAACTATTATGTAAGTATTTATAAAGGTTTGTGGATTATTACCCTACCTTCGTATCTCATGACCTCCTTCGAGGAGGGTACACTAACGTACTAACTTTACCATCCGAATCTCCAACACTAGTTGGTGAATTGTGTTTTGGTCCGCCATTGGCGATACATGACTTCTATGATTCTATATACATACGTACAAGTACTCAAATCCGAGTCTTAAGACAAATCCGTTTTCCTTGTTAGGTTAACCGGTGTCTAATCCTCCCAAATCCATCTACTCACGACTCGGAACTTTTCCTATCGAAACCGTGAGTCATACTTCACCCCTTTTATTTTAACACTATTTGGGTTGCAACATGTACCATTTATCAAATACACTCAAGCATACATTCAATCAAACTTATTCTAAAACTCAATTCATACAAATATGCTTACTTGTTATACTATTTGTGAATACATTCTAGAATACATTATCTTGCAAGCAATTTAAACCTCCCTTAACATGTATAGCGCTATAGGACTAGCACATCCGCCCTATTATGATGGGTCTATGTTAAGTTATTCAATATTTACGGTCTTGGTCATTTTTAATGCTAAGATTACGCTAGTGGACACTTTGGTTTGATTATTGGCTTTGCATGCTAGCAATGTATAAACTTTAGTATACTTTACTCATGTTGAATTGAGATTTATTCACTATTATGCTATGTATACAAATTTGTATGCTCACCAACATATTCATATGTTGACCAATATTTTATACATGTTGCAGGAAATGCTTGAAGCTTTATCAAGAAATTCAATTAGGTGGACTTAGAAACACACCAAATCTATCATTTTATTATGTTTGTTTTAGACTTGTATTTCTTCAAATTATTGTATGTTTATTTGAAACATTGTAATGTTACGTTGATTAATGGAAATGAAATTATTCTTAATATATTGTCACTATAGTTCTATGATGTCTTTGAACAATCTATCACTTCTCGTGCCCCGATGTTTCCGCCATCGGTTGGGGTGTGACAACCATCCCGCTAACATTCAGTGTCGTCAATGCACAAACTGTGGTCGTTTGGGTCATACATTCAACGTGTGCAGGAGTGCTGCTAAAGCTCCAACCAATGCACCAGTTCACCAACATCTTCCTGCAATTATCCATGGTCGTGCATGCTATCAATGTGGTGATCCAAACCATTTTCGCAATCGATGCCCTCAACTTGTCAGCCTAGTTCCTACGGCTCAAGGACGTGCTTTCAACATTAATGCTCAACAAGCTCAAGCCACCAATGATGTGGTGTTGAATAATTCTTGTCCTTGATTTCGTCTTCATGATGTAATTCAAGATTTGTAATCGTGATTTTCCTTTTGTTACATTAATGTAATTTGAAAATTTCTAAATTTCTAATTGAGATATTTTTCCTTTCGTTGTTAAGTCGAACTTTGAACCGTTTGCACCGTGGGAGATGCAAGAGTTTGCAAGTCAACCTATGACTAAGGACACTCATATCTCCTAAATGATTCTAACTCATCAAAACAGGGGTGATTCCCTTACTTTGGTGATGATTCTTTATTCGTTTCAATAAATGGTTTCCAATGATGTGTTTTATAAAATTTCATCCTCTGGATTAGGGTGATTTCCTTATCTCGAGGACTGACTTCAATTATTCACTTTGGAACTTGCATTTCACAAATGATATGATCTCACCAAAATAGGATTGAAACCCGTACTTTGGTGACAAATGTCAATCTTCGATTGTTTTCTTGTTAAAATCAAGCTCAATCATCAAGATACTCGTGAAATTCATACCTTGATGATAATTTCATTTTTATGGATTGCATTTTCTCAAATGAAACGACCTCATCAAAGTAGGAGTGAATTCTGGATTTTGATGAAGAAGTTTATCTTGTTATATTTTGTTTTTGTAAACTTCATCGTTAAGATAGGAGTGATTTCCCTTACCTTAATGGTGAGTTATCTCGTCTTATTTTCTAAAGATCCTCAGATCAAACTTTTTGGATTGGTAAGCTAGTGGTCATACCTTGAGAGTACACCATCAAGTTAGGGGTGAAAACCATACCTTGAAGACTATTCTCATTTCTTAATCATCAACTTACCAGGGTTGTAATCAAGTGACGAGAGGCATGTAGTAACTTGAAGGGTGAAATAATATTAGTGTTTCGACCTATCAAGCCAAAGCATGATCTCTGAATTTGAAAGGAAACCCGATCGTTTTAGGTTGATTTTGAATCCTAACTTGGAACATTTAAATTCTTAAGTCGATTTCTTTTATCTTCATGTTTTGACTCGATCTAGCTACATCAAGCCATTTATTCCTTATCTATCGACTTTCATTGTGAGTTATCATCAAAACCTGATTACGTGATGGTAGTCTTCCTAAACAATCTATTGTCAAGTAAAGATATTATCTCTGATCGTGATGGTCGCTTCATCTCTCGTTTCTGGAAAAGTCTCCAATCAGCTCTCGAAACTCAACTGAATTTTAGCACAGCCTATCTCCCGCAAACCGACAGGCAGACTGAAAGAACGATACAAACCCTCGAGGATATGCTTCGGGCTTGTGTCATTGATTTCAGTGGATCGTGGGAATTCTCATCTTCCGTTGATCGAATCATCTTACAATAACAGTTACCAGACCAACAGATGGCAACATTTGAGGCCTTGTATGGTCTGAAGTTGGTGAATCACGGATTACTGGTCCTGAATTGATACAAGAAACAACCGACAAAATTCATAAGATCCGTGATAACTTGGTCGCTGCTAGAAATCGTCAAAAGCATTATGCTGACAAAAGACGTAAGCCCATGGAATACAATGTCGGTGATCTCGTACTTCTTAAGGTATCACCTTGGAAGGGAGTGATTCGCTTTGGAAAGAAAAGGAAGCTAGCACCTCGTTACGTGGGTCCATTCAAAGTGCTTGAGCGAATTGGGAAAGTGGCCTACAAACTTGAACTACCCCAAGAGCTCAACAATATACCTCCGACGTTTCATGTGTCTAACCTCAAGAAATGTCCTGCCAATGAAAATCTCCACATTCTACTCGACGAAGTCCAGATTGATGAATTTATGCACTTTATTGAGAAACCTGTGGAAATTATGGATTGGGAAGTCAAACAACACAAACGTAGCCGAATACCGATTGACAAAAGTCCGCTGGGAATCTAAACGTGGCCCATACTTCACATGGGAACGTGAGGATCAAATGAAAACCCAGTATCCTTATCTTTTCGTTTCAGCCTCCTCGTGAACAAATTTCGAGACGGAATTTCCTAAAGCAGGGGAGACTGTAACATCGCGTATTTTCGTTAAAAAAAATTAATTAATTAGTTTATAAACAATCAAGTTTATTACGTTGATGGCGATTCCAATAATTACAATAATCAAAAATAATAATAATAATAATAATAATAATAATAACAATAATAATAATAATAATAATAATTATTATAATAACAATGAAGTTCAAGGGGCTATTTGTAATTTATCAAACTTCAAAAGGAAACTAATAACATAAAGTGTCAAACTTGAAACCACAAGGACCATTGTGTAAATTCTGAAATACCCAACCCCACCCCCTGTTCCTTCCCCGATCGCACCCACGATATTCGGCTGCTTTACAGCCATAAATCGCACTAAAACCTTGAAAATAACCAAATTAAACGCGCACTATCGAACCTTTAAGCATTTATAATCTTCTACCATGTTCAGATCCATCTAAAACACACCCGAACATCACCTTCGAACTACCTCCCGATCGTCGACCTGCAACCTCTTTGAAATCCCATCTCCGACCAATTTCAATCGAAATTACCATAGGGCTTTTCATCAATATCATCATCTTAAGCTTCCCCTAAGTTTAATTTGAATACAAACATCGTTTGAGCATCATTTGATTTACACAAGAGCCGCGACCTGTTCTTCACTGGGTAAGACTCGATTTGATCATTATACGATTAATTACACACACCCACACACTCGGTTTTTGATGGGGAATAAAAGCCCCATGAATTCGGGAGCAACCAAAACCGAATTGAACCCCAATTGGAGTGAGGATCGAACTAGGGCTCAAACCGAATTGAAATGGTTTGCTTGTTATTTAAAAACAAAGGAAACCATCTTCTCTCGCGGCTGCGTGCCTTAGTCCACCGGTTCCATGACCATTTGCAATCCAAGAGGTCCCGGGTTCGACCCCGGGCACCTCCATTTATTTTTTGGGGCATTTTTAAGCCTTTAAAAATTATGAAAAAAATTCTAAAAATTATAAAAATGTTTTTACAAACATTAAAATTTTTTAAAACAATTTAATTATTTTTCTGGAATTTATTTTAACCTTTTATTTATTTTAGTAAATGTTTTAAATAAATAAAATTACAAATAATACAAAAAAATTATTTATACGAAAGTGGACTTTTAATAATTTAATTTATTTAAATTATTATTCAACACTAAATTACTTTTAATTTATTTAAGTAATATTTATTATTGCTTAAATCATAATTAAATACAAAAGTTTTATATTTAAATCATTCCAAAAACATTTTTATTTCTTTTAGTCATTTAAATAATTAAAATACTTTAATTAATTGACATAATTAATTAATAAAATTAATTATTTGTTTTTCCACACTTTAACAATAAATCAAACGGTTACGTATATTGATACGTTTAATTTAAATTTTAAACATAATCATTTTCAATAAATTCATTTTATTTATTTCGAGACATTCAAATTAAATAAATTAGTTAATTTAAACTACCATTCAAAACCAAATGGAAACCCTATCACATTCCCAAATTCTAAAATCACTATTATTCTAATTCGAGGCACTGTTCCTTAGGTTAATCATAAGAAAATCGTAGGGGTCTAATCTATCACATCCAGATTCTAATCTCATCAATCAAGTGAGTATTCATATCCCCTTTTTATATCATTTTCTATTGGGGGAAATCATGTGATACAATATATTCAATCATGATATTCTATTGTTGTTTCATTCTAAATTCAATTCAAGACAGGTTATGTTATTACTTGCAATTACGTGAACATACTATGCTGAACTGGACGACAATAAAACCCTAATTCAATCAATCAATCCTGGTATCAATGGTAGATCTACTGGTTTGGATAACCCACCCCATATGAATAGCCGAGTGGTGATTATGCCAGAGGTAGGAGTTAATCTATGGTGTATGTGTGGAGTCTATTATATGCAAGTGTCAAGTCAAGGGGTTGTTATTGTGTCGGTTTATCTATATGCTTTACTATTGCAATATAAGTCTTAACGTTACCTTGTGAATTGGATTATTCTTAATCAATCAATCAATCTATATGTATACTCAAAACTGTGATTACTCACCAGCTAATTCGTTAGCTGACTTTATTTTCTCACATGATTTCAGGTTAAGCAAGTTAGTGGACTTCTACATGCTCATATAAGACCCGGACTTAGTCAAAACAAAAGACAATTACTATTTGTGACTTTAACTGTTGTATTTGTATCTGTTAAATTCATGTTATCCTGTAATCTGATTTTAATATTATTTTCACTATTAGACAATCATGAGTTATGAACAATCAATCATTCCCTCGTCCGCTCCGATGATTCCGCCGTCGGTCGGGGTGTGACAGGCGTTATCGACAGGTGGTACTCCGGTAACATTTCCAACTGGTGGCATTCCAGTGGCAATGCCAGTAGGTGGTTACGACCATATTAGCTTGCTGCATTTGCTGGAAAACAGTTTGGGCAGTCTGAGCCATCATGTTAGGGAGCATCCCCGAAATAGCAGTGTCGACAACATTAGCGACCAGTGCTTCCAAGTTTGCATCAGACTAGGGGCCATTCGAGTTATTGCGGTTGTTCACACGTCTCTTAGGAGCCATCGGAAATGAAGATATACGTGTGAACACTAGAATTTAGATTGGAAAGAAGTTAGATCCTAACCCAACGTCTACCCATTACCTCACAAGTTTATTATTAATGTTTAAGTTTTCTACAGGAAAGAGCCTTTGCTCTGATACCATAACTGTAACACCCCAACCCGGAGAGGCTGACGTGTCACTATTACAGATATCAAATCAAAAACCAAATCTATGATATTAAAGAGACGGTCAAAAGAGTTAAATTCAAACAAACCAGATAATCTGAAAGAACCTAATTAAGTTATTCATTACATCAATTAAAGTAATATACAATCTTGGTCTTCAATTCACTCTTCACTGGTTTCCCGGATTACCCTGATTACCTACAATAAAATAAGGAAACACCACAAAAGAAAATACGGCTGAGCCAAAAGTTGCTCAGTGACGGAAAGAACAATAGTAGCGATTCGAAACATAAAATACTGATATCTGATACTGAACGGATAATATGGTATTGAAACAGAAATCTGATTCTAAACATATAATACTGATACTGAACTGAACGTGTAATACTGAACTGAACTGATCTACACGACGTGTATATACAAACAAAATAAGTCGTGTAATATAAGGAGTACCCAAAGCCGAAACTGAACTGATAAGTACATAGCTAGCTAGACTATGCACCAATAAGATGGTGTGTGGGCGTACACACATGATTCCATCCCCCGGAACTGAACTGATCTGAACTGAACTAGGATCGATCCATCCGCCTCCCAAATATTATGGCCAAAGTACCACTCAAGTACTAACGTGATAACGGAGACGCCGTGAACTATTTATAAACACCGTCACGAAAAGTGTCATGTCATTGACGCCACAATGACATCTCGGATAAGCTCGGGTAACAGAGTGCTAAATCAAATGGTAGTACAGCTACCAACATATAACGTATCAATAAAATATTCATGGGAACATGCAATAATGAGCTCAAATTTATAAAATATATATTACATGCTATAAGTCTCAATAAATAAAACTAATAAGTCGAACGGGTCAGAGCTGAACTATATAAATAATGGTATACGACTAGTAAAACTGAACGAGTCATATTAACGGAAACAAGGTATCAAAATCCGTACTACAAAGTAACGGCAAAGAATAAGATTTATACTAAGATAAAATAACCAAGAATCCGTACCTTATACACGAATGACAATAATCAGAAACAAGGTCTAGGCTCGGTTAACGCCGTGAGAACCTACGATAACGTAACTCAAATTATAGTTTGAACTTTCCTATTTTAGGTTGGAAAAATTCCAGTTCTGCCCCTCTCTGTTCGCACTCGTTAGAAATACTAAACGACGTTTACAAATTCTGAAATCTCCAGTTACTAGATTAGTGATTTTTGAACAATTTCATTTAGAAAAGTTTCTGATTTGGATTACCGAAATATGAGAAAAACGTGGATCTTTACAGCTGCGTAGAACTGCTAGCTGTTACGAAAACGACTGTTTGGAGGTCTAAACGAATGAGTTTTTCGATGTTTTATATATCAACAGATTCGTCTTTCGACGAACTTCGTCATGGACATAAGGTTTAACTGATTTGAATCTGTTATGAAAAAGTTATGGCCTCTGTAAGTTGGCTGTAAAATACGGGCCTAAATCAACTATTTAAAGTTTATTTTTAAACAAAATAAATTATTTATAACGTTTGTTAACAATATATATATAAGAATTGTTAAGGTTTTTAATAAATTAATTTACAGAAATTAATTAGGTACTTTTATAAAAGAAGTCTTATATTTAATCTGATTTTTACCATTTATTTAAAAGAATCCATAAAAATAATTAAACTAAATGTCTTTGTTACATTGTTTTATAAAGTTTAAATCTAAAGAAAATTACAGAAAATAAGGTTGATGATTTTAAAAATACACAGAGTTTATAAAAGGATTTTTATAATTTTTACGAATTTTTACATAATTTTTAAAGGTTAAATAGGGCTATAAAAAAATATGACAGGGGCTCGGGTTCGAACCCGTGACCTCCTGCCCATCCCTCTTTCGCTTTAACCAGCAGGCTAGGGCACCTGCGCCTAACCTGTTTCGTTTTTAATCCTTTTATCCAATCCCGAACCAAAATCCCCAAATCCCCCTTAGGAACCCTAGAATCAAAATCCACCAAATTAAACATCGATTCGCGATTGTTAATGGAATTAAGCATAGGGCTTTCATTCCTAGACTAAATCGAGCATGTAGGTAGCTTTAATTACCTGTTTTGAAGTGCAAAACGTCAAGAAAAATCGGAGGATAGGTCGCGGCTGCCCGAGGTCCAATCGATGTGCAAATGTGAATAATAATTCAATTCATTTTACAGAAAGCTTCTAATGGATCAAATGATAAAAAGCCCTCTATAAATTGCAAGATAGAGGGGTCGGATTGAGGTTTTCAACCGAGTTGCAGGTCCGCGACTTAGAGAGATCGAACAGAGAGTTTGTGTTTGATTCTGTTGGATTTGTGAGTTGGAATTGATTGGAAACAGGTATATGATTGATTAGGTAACTTTAATTCAATTATTATTAAGATTCGAGTGGGTTTTTGAGCTGTAACCGATCGGGAATAAAGTGGTTGGATTAGTGCAATCGTGAGTTGTAATCCGATCAATTGTAGTGTGTGTTTAGATTCTAATCTGTCCCACTAAACGATTTGGTGCAATGTGGGGTTGAAAAATCGAGTTTTATATTGTTTTGGGGGGTCGCCGGAGCCGCGGTTTTGGCCGGAAATAGTGGCCGGAAAAGTTGGGTTCGACAGGGACGGGGGGCTGGGTAAAAAAACAAAATTACACATTTGGTCCCTGAGGATTTGAGGTTGTTTTATTTCATGCACCATCTTATTAAAATAAGTTTTCAAAATGGCACAAATGCCCCCTGAACTTTTATTATTATTATTATTATTATTATTATTATTATTATTATTATTATTATTATTATTATTATTATTATTATTATTATTATTGTAGGATTCTATGTGCCCAGACACTTAGAATATTGATGTGGTTAGTACGTTATGATCCAAGTCGGGTTATACCCAATAACAAGCTTAGCAAACACCAATTAATATTTAATTGATGATATGATCATGCAATTAAATATTTACACCAATTTAGAAAATGGGTTTTCTAAATAAGTTGCATATGAGATGGAACAATTTATTAGGATATTTTGTTCAATAATATTATTTGAAGTGTTATTTAAATTAGTTGTATAACACCAAATAATAATGAGAGTATACTACTTATACAATTAATTGGTTAATTGTATAAACTAGTTAAAAGAGTAGGCAATATATACATGTGTGTATTAAATATTTAAGAGAATAAAAGAAAAAGGAAATCTCTCCTTTTTGGCATGAAGAAACCGTTCCCCTCTCTCTCCATGCATGTGATTGCTTTATTCTCTTGATAAGAGAATGCACATGCATGCTTGACCATCCACCAACTTATTCTCTTGAGAATTACACACACATGCATTGTTGTCCCCTTCCACTAACTTAAAGATCAGCTCTCCTCTCATTTGATGATATACATGCAACTAACAACACAAAAACACACTCCTCTCTCTCTCTCTATGCTTACGAAAATGCAGCAGCTTCAGCAGGAGGTTTTGAGCAAGGTTTTCGTGTTGTTTTGGTGTCTTCTTCCTAACAAGAAGGTGGTTTGCAAAGTAGCTTGGGGTATAGACACTTGAGGACCTCTACACTTGAGTTCTTGGCCAATTTCAAGCATCCAAAATCACCCATCTTTGGTCGAAATTCTGCTACAGTAAGGTAGTATATCACAGCTCAATGAAGCTGTGATTTTATGTAGTTTTTCACATGTTCATAGCTTGATAATTCACATAAATGATCCTTTGTTCTTTGGGTTTGTTTTATACATTAATATGGTCATCTAATGAACATATTTTTCAGCTTATAAAAGGGTTTATAAAGTTGTAATTCCGCTGTGTTTTTCAGAAAGTTTAAGAGGTTAAACTATGATTTTATGTTCCAACAAACCCAACAATGGCATCAAGAGCCGGTTATGTGGATAGCTTGCTTGTTCTTGTCCTTTAAAAACTAGTTTTAGAGGATGATTTTAAACTCATAATAGGCTGATTATGGGCTGCTACATTTCTGTTTTGATGAATCCCCAACTTTCAAGATTATATCATACATGCTTGTGATGAAATCTTGAAAGAAATACATGTTGATAAAATGTTGATTGTTTGGACAATATTTAAAACTAAAAATTTCAGTTTATGTTGGCTGAAATTTGGTGGTTTTAAGTGGGGTTTCATTATATAAATAAATGATATGATCATTGGTTGTTAAAGTGCATAACCTAGCTTAAGGCCTTGTGTGATTTGGATGGTTTTAATGGTTGTTTTAATTCATTCAATTGGGTTGTAATATTTGTGTTTATTATTTGGGTTGTAATTATTTATTCATTTGGTTATGTAATAAATAGATTAGGTTCATTTCTTTTATTAGAAAAATGTATTAGGATATAATTTTGTAAAAGGAAAATGCACAAGATGAAGACCCAAAGATGGACATCAAAGACACAAAAAAAGACTTGAAGCATATGGATGCAAGTTCAAGTGGGAGTCTAAGAAGACCTCTATTTTGTGTTGTATTCAACCCTTAGGAAAGACCAAATAACCACACTTGTGATGGCAGACAAGTGTGGTCACAATAGTAGCTATAGTTATGCACATTGTGGTTGTTTATATTATGCTTGTTTGGTTGTTTGTTGTATGATTGTTGTTTGATATTTGGATATGCATAACAAACTCATTAGCAAACTTAACAAGCTGGAAATTTATGGTTTCTAATCATTAAGTGGTTAATAAGAGGTTATTAAAAGGATTAATGATTTAATAAAACAGGTTTTATTAAAAATAAACCATAAGATACCTTGCATCTATGGTTCTTAATCATTAAGTGATTAATAAGAGGTTATTAAAAGGATTGATGATTTAATAAAAGAGGTTTTATTAAAAATGAACCATAGGATACCTTGTATTTGAAAGCATGCAAATACAAGGTACATAGAGTTTTCAAAACTAGAATTAATGAAAACTAAAAATCCCTTTTCAAACAAGTTTAACACCGTCCTTTTGCACAACACTTAAGTCATTTGGAAACTCTTAATGGGATAAAGGTCACCTAACCATTTTGAGGGAACTTATGACTTAAGGTGGGAATACCACATTGGTGGGATAAAGGTCACCTAACCACTTGTGTTGGTAAACTCATATGTGTGTGCAAGTAGGGTGACTTGATTTGCAACCATGTTGAATGGATCACCTAAAATATGGTTTCCAAATGGTGTTGATGGGATTAACATGCCGACTTTACATATGATGTTTAAAGTCGATCCCATACCGCTAGAAGTTGCAAAAGGTTGCAATTGTCAAAAGTTGACTACCTTGTTAATTTGAATAATGGGATAAATGTCACCTAACCATTATTTGAATGTAACGTTGGATTCTAGATTTTAATTATTAATTATCTATGAGACATAAAGGGTATTAATAATTAAAATGAAATTTTAAGAAATACTAAAAAGAACTTTGTAAAATTTGTAGAATGGCCGCAAATAATAATGCTATCACCCCGACCGTCCATACCCTATCACTGAGAACTATTTTAGAGAGGGATCGTCTGAACCATAATAACCTTATGGACTAGTCTCGAAACTTAAGAATTGTTCTCAAGCAAGAGCAAAGGCAAATGTCCTTGACGATCCTATTCGTAACCAACCCGACCCCGACGATGTTGAGGCCATTCCCGATCCCAAGGCAAATGTTGCCAAAGGAGGAGGGCACATCAAAGGCAAAGGGGAAGGGAAGATCAAAGCGGAACCTCCAAAACCTAAGCTTATGAAGCCTAAGGTAACGAAAAACGATCCATGTTTTGAGTATGGTGAGATAGGTTATTTGAAAGGGAATTGTCCAACCTATCTCAAAGAGTTGAGAAATAAGAGGGATGCTGGGCAAACCTCAAGCTCAACTTTCATAATCCATATTGACTTAAATGTTATTTCCTCAAAGCACATGGGTAATTGGATACCACATGTGGAACTCACTATTGCAATCTGTTGCAAGGGTTCAAAAGAAATAAGCACTTTAAGAAAGGAGACTATGTTTTGAAACTTTCAAAAAGTTTGGAAGTTGTTCTTCAAAACATGTTATATGCCCCTAGTTTGACTAGGAACATGATTTAAGTTTCCCTTTTAAAACGATATGGTTATATTTTAAAGTTTGTAAATGATGGTATTTATGTTTATATGGATGATGTATATTACTTCAAGGCTATGCCTTCTAATGATGTTGATGAATTGGTTCATAATGATTCGTCCTATAATAACACATTATACCTATCATGCACCAAGAGACTTAAAATGGTTTAAGTAACTCTTATTCTTGTCATTGTCATCTTGGTTACATAAACAAGAATCGGATTTAAACACTTTAAAAGAATGGTCTTTTGAAAACAAATGAAAATTGTTCATTTGATAAGTGTGAATCTTGTTTACAAGGTAAGATGACCAACACGCCCTTTAGTGGTACTAATGAGAGGGCAAAAGACTTATTAGGAATCATACATTTGGATGTATGTGGTCCTTTTAAGACAATGACAAGGTATGGTGAAACTTACTTCATTACCTTATACCGACAATAATAGTCGCTATGCTTGTGTGTACTTGATGGCACATAAACATGAAGAATTTGAAATGTTCAAAACTTCGAGAATGAAGTAGAAAATCAACTCGATAGAACTACCAAAGTTCTCCGTTTAGATAGAGGAGGTGAATACCTAAGTGAGGCTTTTTGGGATCATCTAGGAAGTTGTAAGATTGTCTCACAACTTACTCCTCCCAGAACACCACAAAATTATGGTGTGTCTGAAAGGAGATCGAACCCTATTGGATATGGTTCGACCTATGATGGCTATAAGCTCACTACCTCTATAATTTTGGGGCTTCTCACTACTCTTCGAGGCTCATATTTTGAATATGGCCCAAACCAAGAAAGTGGATTCGACGCCTTTTGAAATATGGAATGGAATAGTTCCATCGCTATCATATTTAAAAGTATGGTTATGAAGCTTATGTTAAGCTTAACACCCAAACCAACTAAAAGTCGATTCACTAAGTGTATGTTTGTTGGATATCCAAAAGGACTGTATGGGATACTACTTCTTTGATCCAACAAAGCAAAAGGTATTTATTGCTCGAAAGGCAGAGTTCTTGGAAGCCAAGTTCCTTATGGAAGGAATGATGTATAGAACAGTGGAATTTGATGAGGATCAAGATCCACAAGCCGATACACGTTTGGTTGACACTAGCAATCAACAGAAGGTTGTTGATCATGATCAAGGGGTTGATCAATACACACAAAACGTTCGCAGATCTGGTAGAATTAGCATTCCACATGAAAGATATGGATTTTTCATAGATGGATGCTACGTTGTTGACTCCGAAGAGCCAACTACATACCATCATGCAATGTCCAATTCGGATTGTGACAAGTGGCTAGGAGCCATGAATGTAGAGATGCAATCCATGTATGACAACCAAGTTTAGGAATTGGTTGACTCTTCACTTAACTCCAAACCGGTTGGATGCAAGTGGGTTTTCAAGAAGAAAACTGATATGCATGGAAACTTGGATACTTACAAGACAAGACTTGTAGCAAAAGGTTTCACTCTAAGTCAAGGGGTTGATTATGATGAAACCTTCACGCCTCTGGCAATGCTAAAGTCTATCAGGATATGTTTGCCACAACTGCTCATTATGATTATGAGATTTGGCAAATGGATGTTAAAACCGCTTTTCTTAATGAACATCTCGAAGAGACTGTCCATATGGTTCAGCCTGAAGGTTTTTGTCAATCCAAATCATCCTGATAAAGTATGCAAGTTAAAGAGATCAGTCTATGGATTGAGACAAGCATCGAGAAGTTGGATTCAACGTTTTGATGAATAGATAAAGAAATTTGGTTTCATCAAGAACGCTGATGAGGCTAGTGTGTATCAAGGGGCTAGTGGGAGTGTAATCATATTTCCTAGTATTGTATGTTGATGACATAATACTATATGGAAAGGACATTCCAACCATGGAAGGTGTTAAAACCTGGCTTGGAAATTGTTTTTCCATAAAAGATCTCGGTGAAGCCGCCTATATTTTGGGAATAAAGATCTATAGGGATAGATCGAGGCGGTTGATAGGTCTAAACCAAAGTGCATATATTGATAAAATCTTGAAAAGGTTCAAGATGGAAAACTCTAGGAAAGGTATGGTACCTATTCAAAAAGGGACAATATTGAGTGCATCTCAATGTCCAAGCTCAAAGGATGAGCAAGATCGCATGAAGGACATCCCATATGCGTCTGCTATAGGATCCATCATGTATGCGATGATATGCACTAGACTGGACATGTCATGCGCGTTAAGCATGACAAGTAGATATCAGCAGAATCCATGTAACACCCATTGGATGGTTGTTGAAAGTATATTAGAATACCTTAGGAGGACAAAGGATATGTTTCTAATATACGGATCTGATGAAGAGGAACTAGTTGTAAAGGGTTACACGGATGCTAGTTTCGAAACTAATCGAGATGATCCTCGATCACAATCGGGGTATGTCTCCATTATGAATAGCGTAGCATTGTCCACTATAGAATATGAATACATAGCCGCCTCATTAGCAGCTTGGGAAGCCGCTTGGATAAAAGGTTTATCACCAATCTAAGGATGGTCTCTACCATTCAAGACCCCTTAGAAATCTTTGTGATGACGAGGGTGCGATTGTTCAGATCAAGGAACCCCGTGCACATCAAAAGATTAGGCACAATGAGCGGAGATTCAACTACATAAGGGATGAAGTTGAAAAAGGAAAGATATGTATTCGCAAAGTTCACTTTGATCAAAACATTGCGGATCCACTCACGAAGCTCCTTGAAAGGGCAAAGCATGAAAGTCATACCTATGCCTTAGGACTTCGATATTCTAGTGATTGGACTTGATCAAATTTTGTATTTGAATATGTGGAACTCTTTATTATTTGAGTAAAATTATTTGGTTATAATGTCTCAATTAATGTTCCAATTTAGCATGTTTAATCCATGAGTAAATTATTTACTCTAAATGTCCGTAGTCGTTCATACTTATGGGAACAAGTGTGAGGGTAAGACTATTATGAACTTGGATTGGTTGATATTCATAAGGATGAATATAGAGCAATGGGTTGCTACCAAGGTTCATAGATATTTGTGGGATACAAATATTGGACTAACCCGCATCTCAAATTTTACTACATGGAATCTTATCGATTGATCATAAGTAAATTTGAGTAAAGGCGAATATCATTTGGTATCCTCCGACCTGAGATACATATTGGGTTTTGATATTCACCAAGTGTTATACCTTGAGCTAGTTCTTCACTGATATGAAATAATTGTCAGTACATAAGGCTATGTTCAGGTATGACATAAGGTGATTGTGAGAAACGTATGTAGTCAAGATGGGATTTGTTCCTCTTATTCGTTGAGAGTATGATGTCTAAGGCCTGATTAAGTTAAATCAACAAGGAATGATCATTCTGTGTCCTTGGATTTAACATGACATCTGTAACAAAAGGATAGATGATTGATTCACCTAAATCATTTCAAGTAGGGTACTTGAAAGGGATGATGTTATTGAATGGCCATAAGTCATGCGTATTAAGGGTAGTAAACCGTTGTTAGGCGTTATTTACTGCTTGCATCAATCTTCTCTGAATCTTGGGCAAGTGGGAGATTGTAGGATTCTATGTGCCCAAGACACTTAGAATATTGATGTGGTTAGTACGTTATGATCCAAGTCGGGTTATACCCAATAATAAGCTTAGCAAACACCAATTAATATTTAATTGATGATATGATCATGCAATTAAATATTTACACCAATTTAGAAAATGGGTTTTCTAAATAAGTTGCATATGAGATGGAACAATTTATTAGGATATTTTGTTCAATAATATTATTTGAAGTGTTATTTAAATTAGTTGTATAACACCAAATAATAATGAGAGTATACTACTTATACAATTAATTGGTTAATTGTATAAACTAGTTAAAAGAGTAGGCAATATAAACATGTGTGTATTAAATATTTAAGAGAATAAAAGAAAAAGGAAATCTCTCCTTTTTGGCATGAAGAAACCGTTCCCCTCTCTCTCCATGCATGTGATTGCTTTATTCTCTTGATAAGAGAATGCACATGCATGCTTGACCATCCACCAACTTATTCTCTTGAGAATTACACACACATGCATTGTTGTCCCCTTTCACTAACTTAAAGATCAGCTCTCCTCTCATTTGATGATATACATGCAACTAACAACACAAAAACACACTCCTCTCTCTCTCTCTATGCTTACGAAAATGCAGCAGCTTCAGCAGGAGGTTTTGAGCAGGGTTTTCGTGTTGTTTTGGTGTCTTCTTCCTAACAAGAAGGTGGTTTGCAAAGTAGCTTGGGGTATAGACACTTGAGGACCTCTACACTTGAGTTCTTGGCCAATTTCAAGCATCCAAAATCACCCATCTTTGGTCGAAATTCTGCTGCAGTAAGGTAGTATATCACAGCTCAATGAAGCTGTGATTTTATGTAGTTTTTCACATGTTCATAGCTTGCTAATTCACATAAATGATCCTTTGTTCTTTGGGTTTGTTTTATACATTAATATGGTCATCTAATGAACATATTTTTCAGCTTATAAAAGGGTTTATAAAGTTGTAATTCCGCTGCGTTTTTCAGAAAGTTTAAGAGGTTAAACTATGATTTTATGTTCCAACAAACCCAACAATTATTATTATTATTGTTATTATTATTATTAGTATGGGTATTATATTATTAGTATGAGCTCTTGGCATCTAACAAAAACATAGTTAAAATCAGTTATTTTTATTAAACTATCACTAGCAAGGTTGCTTCTATCCAATTTTATTTTTAGTTGCTTCTATCCAATTTTATTTATATTCACTGACAGAATTTGAACTTCTATACTATATCTATTGACAAACAGATGACTTAATTGATGCATGTTTGCAATGTGTTTGTGTTATGCATTATTATTACTTTTCTATACTCGGTGCAATTTAGTATTGAGGAGAAATATGCGAAAGCTAAGTGCTTTAAGAAATAGATCACATTTATTTTTCAGAACCATTACACCCAGCTACCCCTTTATACTATAAACGTTAATTGACCTTTCCATTTTAAGGAGTATGTCACACTTCCACCATGCTACCCACCCCCTTTCTACCATAGTACTAATATCTTAAACGAACACTAATTTCATGTAAAATACAATGATATGTGTTTATGACATTGACACTGAACTACCCAGCCACCGGACGGGTATAAAACTAGTTACCTAATTGTTACAAAAAATTCATGAATGATCCGATTGAGACAAAAAAGCTACTAAGTAACTTAATCAAAACAATCTTAAAACTTAATTATTATTATTATACAAAGTTATCATTTTTTATGATAAATTAAGCCTGAAGCCTCTATATATAAGAAACATTATTGGTAAGAAACTCATGTGATGCGACTATGACGCTAATTTATATCATGTTACTCATATAAGATTTTAATGAATGCATCTTTTCAGAGCAAATGCCTAACATACTCGATTTGATCCACTATCACCAAACCACTACAATTTACCTTATTATTAATTGGTTTTATTAACAATGATACTTAGGATAACTGGTTAAGATAAGGTAACTATGATATTAAATATAGGGAGGTTATATGTTTAAGTCTTACTCTGAGCAAAATGCTTAGAGTTGAGTGATGGGTTTCCTCCTGAGGGGGTTGGGGGTACGGTACCGGCTGAAAAAAAGTAGTTGTGTCCGATTAAGATAATAATGGTCTAGACTGATGACGTCGTACTCCTAATTGAATGTCGGCTTCAAGCTCCAAGTTTCCAATTAAAGGTAGCATCTTCTGAAATCATTCATAATGTCTTCACTCCACTGTTTTGGCTTTTCATTCTGCGACCGATGCATGTTTTTCTCTCTCAGGCTTCCTCTAGAAAGCAAAGAGAAATTAATGTCTAGAGATGTAGAGATTGCTCAAGGATAATTTTGATGTGAGGTGAGATGTAGAGATTGCTCAAGAAACTTTATATTTTTTCATCTTCTTAAATCAGAACTTTTGTTATTATTGAGATTGTGGTGTGTCTAATTTCATGTGTAAAAGAAGACACCTATTATGCCTATGCCGACAAGTTGTATATTTCACGGTTAATAAGGTACATCTCATGGTTATTAATAATGACGCTTCTTCTGTATGTAGCCCAAAATTTAATAAATATTAACTAGAATACGGTTATGGGATCATACAAATTTACATTTGTAACATTTGAATTGCGCAGGAGATTTTTATGAGGACTGTTGTTGTCAGTTGTAGTTCATGAGAGTTTAAACAGAGGGTCCAAACTCATCTCTTCCTACCATTGTTGGTTGTTTTCGTGAACTCCAGTTACAAAAATAAAGTTATTTCTCTTTATTAAAGTTTTAATCATTTTGTTTTCCTATATGTGGCCACTTTTGATGTTTGATTGATGTAGGTTTACTGTTACAATCGACTTCTGTCATCATGATGATACTTAAGATTAAGAACATTTTTTTTATAAAAACAAACAACCTTAAGTGTTTGTATGATATGCATAAGTTGATTCATGTTCTTAATTTGTATTAGCCAAACTTAGATTTGGCAAGATGTTCAATCGCCTGATCACACTTCACATATGGACTCATCAATTGCGATGTATACATCCGTTGTTCACTTCTTCAACGAATCAAAGAAGCAATCAAAAAATCCGTTGCGGGTGAATTAAAACTAGTTACATAAAATTTAGCGAACAATTCATGCTTTTAAGCATGGTTTGACTATTGAAGTCAAAGAGGACATCTTTAACTACTAATATGAATCCTATAATCATTTATATAATAACTTGAAGTATGTTACATTTATGTATGAGCTAGTGATATGTAGATGAGGACTACCTACTCACAATTTAAACATCTAACTCCTGTTAAACCCCCACATGCTTTCTCTCTATACGATTGCATCAATGGTGTTGGCATCAGGCCTCCTATTAACTTATAACTTTTTAAAAGTATTTTTAAAAAAATATTTGGATTGACTTATAAACTAAAAAGTCAAATAAGTTGTTTGTAAAAAGTGTTTGATTTAGTCTATTAATGTAAAATTACCAAAAAATACATTTTGTTAAAAGTCAATAAGCTATTTTCTAAAAAATGTTTGGGATTGTTTATTTACTTGTAAAAATCAATACGTTGTTTTCTATTAACTTTTTTTTCGTTTTGCAAAAAAAAGATTATGAAATATATAAAATAAGATTTTTCACATAATTTATAAAAGTAAAGTCATACTACATTCATCTTCATGAGATTGTTAACACACAAAAATACATGATGTTATGAAGCTAATATCATACTATGTTCATCTCCAAGTGTCGCAGGTAGGGTGGCGGTCGCAAGTGGGATGGCGTCTCAGGTTAGGGTTGGTAGAGGATTTAATCGCCATTAAGATGGGGCGATGGAGGTGGGGAGATGGGACGAGCAGGGATCGATGGAGATGGGATCAGTGATGAACAGACAACAACGATGAGGGCAAACGGGTAATTGAGGGTAAAAGTTTTCTTAAAATTAAGTCCCTTCTAACTTTTTCATTTTAACTTTTCACCCTTTCTTAAAAGTTGTTTTCAAAATAACTTTTATATCATCCAAACACAAAATTTAACTTATTAACTTTTTAAAAGTTAATAAATTATAAGTTAGTTGAAAAGGAACAATGACAAACCACCACTTAGTGTGTTCGCTTCGGAATGAAATTTGTGTTCATGCATTGTATTTTTTTTACTTCATTTTACAAAAATGAGCTACGTGTCTATAATAATATTGTCATCGCCTTAATGCGGGGTCACTTTAGCAATGGTAGTTTGAAATTTTATTTTTGGTATAACATGATTTGATTTTGATTCCACTATTCTTATAATTAAGGCTTGTAGACTTCATTTTATTTTTTAGGGGAGTTGCACGTGTGACTCTATAGTGAAACTATTTGGTTTGATTGAAGTTTTGTTATTATTTTGATAGATTTAATTGTGTAGATTCAGGGGTAGTGACTTTTTTTTCTTTTTTGAACGTTACGAATCCTAACACCCCCGTTGTATCAATGTTAAAGAGTTTTAATTTTTTTAATATAAGTTTTATCGACGTTAAATATTCGTCTCGGTGTTGGTTTTTTAAACGGTTTTATTTTTGTTCACGTTTCAATGTTAATTTACTAAATGATTTCGTTTTTTAAATAAAGTTTTAAAATTTTTCAACTTAAATTCACTATTTTACATGTTGTTTTTGCTTTAATCTAAAATTTTATTTAGAACTGATCCATGCCTTAACGACAACAAGCGAGAAAATTGAGTCCTATGCCGCAATTGGCAATGCCATAGCAAGTTGTAACACGTAGGGAACCAACATACTTATTTTTATTAATGCTTTGACGTCACACGTTTTTTTATAGTTCAACGTCTCACCGCAACGCGCAAGTCTTAATACTAGTTTAAATCTAAAAGACAAGAATTATGACCATTTCATAAAAATTAAAATGAAATCTTTACTTTCGCACAACTTTTATAGTAACATAAAAAATAACTAAACTAAAACATTAGTAAACCTCAACACATGAACATGGAACAAAATGCACGTAAATTTATGTCTTTCTCGTATGTTTACATAATAAAACATTTATTAATTAGGATGCTCAAGAAAAAAGCAAATTATTTATCGGAACGTACCCTAATCAGCACAAATAACCACCAATAAGTGATATATGATTTAACACCCTTTTCCCACAAAGATGCCCCTACATGCTTAAGGAGAAAGCAAATCACAAGCATAATTTAGTACTAGTCAAAAATATGTGACAATGTATCGTTAATTAACTAAAAAGATGCCCCAAAACTTTCAAGAAAAAACATAATAATAAGGTTAATCACACAGCTAACATAGTTAAGACTAACTTGGTTGAATCCACGCATGCGAGTGTACATAAAATTTAGTTCCAAAAAAATCCCCTAAACCTTGTTGGATGTTTCTGCCATTGAACGTGTGATAGCTGCGTGTTTCAAGAGAATTGAACATTATGTTCCCGGTCTTGGAATGTAATAGCGGAAAGTAGATCTTATTCTCCATTTCTGGCGTTTTAGCTTCCACGCAAAGACACATAGCACCACAAATATAGATCACGTGTCTTCCTAAACTATCTAATTTTTCCCATTCGTGTGTAGAATCATTCAACTTCAATACTTCGACGGATTCTCCAACCTCGTCCACCATCACTAGTACGAAATGATGCTTATCACAATTTGCTAGAAAATATTGTGCATATGAACATTCTTTTCCTCTCGGGGATTCAGCTACAACAACGTTTGTAAAAATGTTTTCTTCTTCATCATTTACAAAGAAAACATGAAGCGCTCCATGGTTCAAGGCGTAAACATTTTCATCGCGGATTGTTGGAGAACGAAAGGAATGTGGAGTGGTGCCACCAAAATCCATATGAAACCTAGTCCAAGAATGATCGGCAGAGGAAGGAATATGGATGAAAACATTCGATGGAACTGATGTCGATAATCCAACCACCACACAATCAGTGGAAGTAGGTGGGTGCGAGAAACATAGCTTGTCTATATCGGGTGTGAGCCCATCTGGAAGCTTACGAATATCACTTGTGAAGGGGTTAAAGAAGAACAATCCTCCGCGTCCATTGGTGCATTCTAACAAAAGCAACCAGCCATACCTCGAACAACATATTTGCAAATCACCAGTCAATTCTTGAGGTGTTTTCATAAAGTATCTGTCACCAAACATGGGATACTTCCAGCTTCCAGCTTCACATTGAGCACCACCATCACCATAGCATTACCTACAACACAGCCACCATTCCTCTCGCCACTCAAACACACAAACCCACCGTCGCCGCCCCTTACATCAGTGCTATCCTTTAGATCGGGTTTTCGACCGGCGAAAGAAAAGAGACGTTTTCTAAGGTCCGACGACTACCTGTGTTATTAGAAGGCCATCACGACAAGCTCCGCCTCTTGTGGTGGTGATTACTGACCACAATGGCTACTGATGATAGTGAGGAAGTTCGGGGGTCAGATTGAAAACTACAGGTGCACGATTCGATAGATTAAGGTTTCTTAAACGGAGAAGGCAATGCCATAGCAAGTCATAACACGTAGGGAACCAACATACTTATTTTTATTAATGCTTTGACGTCACATGTTTTTTATAGTTCAACGTCCCACCGCAACGCTCAAGTCTTAATACTAGTTTAAATCTAAAAGACAACAATTATGACCATTTAAAAATTAAAATGAAATCTCTACTTTCGCACAACTTTTACAGTAACATAGATAAAAACTTTTGACACAACACTCAATTGCCTTTCAACTTTTATAGTAACATAATAAATAACTAAACAAAAACATTAGTAAACCTCAACACATGAACATGGAACAAAATGTACGTAAATTTATGTTCTTTCTCGCGTGTTTACATAATAAAACATTTATTAATTAGGATGCTTAAGAAAAAAGCAAATTATTTATCGGAACGTAACCTAATCAGCAAAAATAACCACCAATACGTGATATATGATTTAACACCCTTTTCCCACAAAGATGCCCCTACATGCTTAAGGAAAAAGCAAATCACAAGCATAATTTAGTACTAGTAAAAAAAGATATGTGTAATACCACGTTAAATAACTAAAAAGATGCCCCAAAACTTTCAAGAAAAAACATAATAATAAGGTTAACCACCCAGCTAACATAGTTAAGACCAACTTGGTTGAATCCACGCATGCGAGTGTACATAAAATTTAGTTCCAAAAAAATCCCCTAAACCTTGTTGGATGTTTCTGCCATTGAACGTGTGATACCTGCGTGTTTCAAGAGAATAGAACATTATGTTCCCAGTCTTGGAATGTAATAACGGAAAGTAGATCTTATTCTCCATTTCTGGCGTTTTAGCTTCCACGCAAAGACACATAGCGCCACAAATATAGATCATGTGTCTTCCTAAACTATCTAATTTTTCCCATTCGTGTGTAGAATCATTCAACTTCAATACTTCGACTGATTCTCCAACCTCGTCCACCATCACTAGTACGAAATGATGCTTATCACAATTTGCTAGAAAATATTGTGCATATGAACATTCTTTTCCTCTCGGGGATTCAGCTACAACAACGTTTGTAAAAATGTTTTCTTCTTCATCATTTACAAAGAAAACATGAAGCGCTCCATGGTTCAAGGCGTAAACATTTTCATCGCGGATTGTTGGAGAACGAAAGGAATGTGGAGTGGTGCCACCAAAATCCATATGAAACCTAGTCCAAGAATGATCGGCAGAGGAAGGAATATGGATGAAAACATTCGATGGAACTGATGTCGATAATCCAACCACCACACAATCAGTGGAAGTAGGTGGGTGCGAGAAACATAGCTTGTCTATATCGGGTGTGAGCCCATCTGGAAGCTTACGAATATCACTTGTGAAGGGGTTAAAGAAGAACAATCCTCCGCGTCCATTGGTGCATTCTAACAAAAGCAACCAGCCATACCTCGAACAACATATTTGCAAATCACCAGTCAATTCTTGAGGTGTTTTCATAAAGTATCTGTCACCAAACATGGGATCTATAAATGTGATGATATCTTGATGTTTGTCTAGCACTATCAGCCACGGTGAAATTAACGAATACGTCTGCAATCTCTTTACTGATGTTTCATTCCTCCATTGAATCATAGGTGCTGCTAGTTGACAATGTTTGCATGTCGCACGGAAGTTAAGGTATTCGATGCCAACACAAAGCTCCATAATCATCTTCAAAACATCAAACGGAATATCGAGAATGTGTGGTTCCAAATCCTCTTCGTTCTTATCCCATACCATGATATCATCTTCTGGAGTTTCACACTTGATTTCTCCATCATCACCATGCAGCCTACACATCATAAGTATATTTAACAATTCTTTCTCATGCTAAAAATAAAACACATAAGAATATAAGATAGATAGATATATACTCGCGTTCCCATTGGCTTGATTGCTTAAAAAACGCCATAGGAGATAGGGAGATCGTTTTGTCTTTGACATCATACGAGTATATTACTCTGCCCTTATCACCGCCAAGAATCATGTGTGCATAACCTCCCAGCTCTGAGGCAATTGCATCGCGGTAAAACACTGAGCAATTATAAATAATACTTATAAAAAATATCACGTCTTTGAGGTCTTCCAATTCGTCCCAAATCATACTAGACCTGTTTAATTTAAACAAATAAACAGCACCAACTATTGTCCTTGCCACATCATAAAGATCTAATTTGATGTAGAACAAGTCGTCGCGATATCCTTTTAAAAGAAGCTGTGTGGTGGGACAAGCATTGAGAAAAGGATGAGGGAGTCTTCCTAATGAAAATAGACTTATGACATGTTCTTTGTCCTTGACCACAATGTCAACTTGTACAGCAATATGGTGGACACTAGTGAAGGCATATAATTTACCATTGCAACAAGTCAGGGAACGTAAGAAACCATCGTGGTCGCCGATTATGCTTCTGACCTGTTTGGCATATGTCATTTCCTTCCATCTTAACCTCTTTACTTTACGGCCTAGCTGACATAAAACAATGGTAGGACTTTTGGTTCTCGTTAACATGAAAACCGAAGCAGGATGGTTGGGAGGGTATGTCAAAACACATTGTTCGATTGATTCACAATCTCCATCTTCTAAAGGGGGGAGATCTATCATCTTAGATGTCACAGGGTTCCAAAGAGACCACGTGACGTTGTGTGAGATAATCACCCATCCATGGAAGCACCCTCGGAAACGCTTCTCAGTCAACCCACTGATTTGAGCATAATAAATAGACCGGATTTCATACAGGGCATACATAATCTGGTGTTTGGTATCGCCTTCTTCGGCTTTGAGGCTTCGAGCAAGAAACCAAGGATATTTTAAAGAGTGGGTTGGCAATTGATCACATACAGAGCCACAGGAAATATGCTTCTGCTCCATCTGTCAAATTTTAATATTAATATTTCAAACATAACGTCTAATTATTCAGCAATATTGCAAGTAAAAGAGTAGTTAGATGGTGCAATCATTAGACTTTAGCTTTACTTTGTGTTTTTCCTGACCAAATACCTCTTATTCAGAACCAGCCTAGCTATACTAGTGATGGTAAATGTAATTGATTTTAGAGTTGGCAAATATTAATAAAAACACATTTTTTTAAAAGAAACAAATATATCATAAACTAATTTCATAGTAACATATAATTCAATAAATTGATTTCATAGGTTCATATCATAGTTAGGAAAACTCACAAACAAATCTTTCCAAAACTATAAATCGTGGATGTTTTAAGAAAACTTAAAATAAAAACTGTAAATGTTTAACAAGAAAGATGAAGTATTCATATTACAAGATCTTAGTGAAATATATATAAAGCCTTAAAAACAGTCATGAATCATATGTTTTCCCTTTCTTCAGACTCATTTGGTCTCTTCTTACCAGATTGTTGCTAGAATAACAGAAATAGTTGATAAGAATTTTGAAATATTGTTATAAGAAAAATAAAAAACCAAAACAGATAATGTCACTAACCTTCTTTGGTGTCTCTTCATCCTCATCACTACTATCTTCACCATCAGATGAATCCTCGTCATCCTAAAATTACATGTTCAAGTTTGTAACTAATAATTTGGTATTAAATAAAAAAACAAAAGCTTCTGAAGATGAGAATCGCATTAGAAGCAGCCTCTCTATCCTCTGAAACAAAGGAAAGATCCTGCCCGCACCTAACTCTCCTCTAACCCGACCAATAGCTTTGCTATTAGTGGGATTTAGCCGTTGCAAATGTTTGTTTTAAAAACCTAAATCACACCCGCCCTCCCCGTTCCTTCTATTCCCATACCCGAAAAGTCATAGATAATAAGACACGACCTATATTACGCACGTTTTTTGTTTAACATCAAACAACTAAAAACCAAAACTTTTCAAAAGAAATAACAATTCATATACATATAATTGCAATTGAAAGCTGCACACCTCATCTGAATCAGAATCTTCAGACATTGAATCACCGGCATCAGAGTCAGAATCATCTTCATCGTCTTCCTCATTTTTCTCAGGTTCTACAATCTTCACTTTCTGCTTACCATCTTTCTTCTTAGCTTCTGCTACTGAACTATCTTCTTTCTTAGCCACAACTTGGTTAACTTCTTTCTTTTCCTCCTGCTTGCCTGCAAACCCAACGTAAATGTTTTAACTAAAAAGAATGCCAATAATGGATATAAAATAAAATATATAATTATATACCATTAGCAATAGGAAGCGGAAGAGCATCTTCCTCATCAGAATCTAAACAAAACAATTAACATTCATAACAAGATTAAACTGAATAAAAATATAAAAAATAAAAAAATAAAAAAATAATAATAAAGTACACTAACCACTATCTTCTGAATCAGTGATCACACAGCACAAAGGCAAGTTAGTCAAGGAACCAAACACTCAAATCCGATACCATCACAATTAGAACAAAAACAAAACAAAGCAAAAAATTTAGAATACATATGCATATAAATATCTTTTCAGAGAGGATATGAGTTATCATCAATAGGTTGGTCAGCTTTGTATCCATAGAAGTACACACTGCCATTCTTCCAGTTGTGTGACAGCTGGAAATCTTTGTCTATCACCAAGTCAAATAGCTGTTGAGGCAAAATCTCAGATTTAAGTGTTCCAAGAACAAGTTTTTTGTCATCAATGCTGATATGCAAGCAAACAGATTCATTTGTTTTGTTATTCTTGATTTCTCCAAGACAAGCCTGTACAATCAAAACCGTAGTTTGCTTTATATGATCAAAAAACCAAAAGTGCCCAATTTCATAGAGAGAGAAGTTCTATACCTGTGAAAGGTGTAAAACCTGGTCTTTCTCAAGGTTAACTTCAAATGGCTGACCACTTTTAACCTCAACACCTGCATAATATACCAATAAAAAAATTATGCAACAAAAGAATAACTACAAGAGCCAAAAAAAAGTGCAAAAACATTTTATTAAACTAAACATAATCAGGTAATATTCTGCTGAAATTGAAAACAAATGTTTAGATTTCATATGCTCCACCAACCATTTTTCCACAATAAGTACAATTTTGAATAAAGCACCAGCTGTCCAGTTCATATGTAAACATTCAAAAGGATTACTAGAAACATATGTAGAGTATCCTAGTCATTACATTTATATTGACCAAATACACATAAATATAAATCATTAATTAAAGAAACAGCAAAGTAACTATGGATTCATATATATATAACCATCAATTAGAAAATCATCCTCACGTCATATTTTCTATAGATTAACTAACATAACTCTGTTTAAACAAACAGGAGGTTAAACAGACGCAAAATCATACCATATATACAGAAATATAGGCCTGTAAATGAACCGAACGTTCATGAACTGTTCGACGGGAAGTTCGTTTATGTTTGTTTATTTAGAAAATGAACGAACATGAACAAAAAAACCGTGTTCGTTTAATTAAACGAACAAACATGAACACATGCTTTGTTCGTTCGTTTACGTTCATGAACGTTCGTTTATGTTCGTTCATATATGTTCGTTCATTTACGTTCGTTTATGTTTGTTTATTTATGTTTGTTTATTTATATATATTAACATGTTAATAAAAGGGTAAAAAAAAGTATTTAAGTGATTTATACCTGTGTTGTCTAACTTACTTTATGTTTGTGATTACGACTGTTATCGGTTTTCGTTACCGAGTCGGGGGTCTCTTCGGAAGCAGTCTCTCTATCTACCAAGATAGAGGAAAGACTCGCCACCCCCTACCCCTCCCAGACCCTGCTCTTGAGTGGGACTTACTGGGTATGTTTGTTTGTTATGTTAAAAGTGTATTAGGTGTTAACATTTGAAACATAAGTGTATTAAGTTATGTTAGAAACTTATAAGTTTATGAGAATTTAATTTCCACTAATACACCTAAAAATTCCAAAATGATCATTTAAGGTTTTTTCTGTTTAGTTTTGTTTGTTTATTATTGTTCATTTATGTTCATTTATTATTGTTCATTTGTGTTCGTTTATGTTTGGGAACTGTTCATTTAGTTTCTTAACGAACAAACATGAACGAACACGAACATTTTTATTTCTTAATGAACGAACATGAACAAAAAAATGTGTTCGATAATGTGTTCGTGTTCGTGTTCGTGTTCATGTTCGGTAAAAGTTAAATGAACGAACACGAACATGCTGATGTTCGTGTTCGTTCGGTTCATTTACAGGCCTACAGAAATATTGTAATTAAATTAGAAGAGCCGTATCAGTAACTATGGATTCATATACACAATATATGATCATCATGCTAAAAAACACAGGTGCTAATGTACACAAACATTATAATCACTTCTAAAATCATACTCACAGCATTTTTTTCTACAGATTAACCAACAAAACTCGGTTTAAACAAACAAAAGGTTAAAAAACGCGAAATCACACCGCAACAACCTCCAAAACAACCCTAAGAACAATACGATATTCACAAACGCATTCACGACTTGTACACTCATACTGATTTTCAAACCAAAAACGAAGCTCGAACCACTAAATCAAAACAAAAACTACAAAAACAGATCATATACACATAATCACGAACAAACGCATATGAAAATGATGCATAACACCTACATAAACAGAAAACCGATTCGTCATCTCGCTTGATGATAGAAGCCACGATAGGGCACCGATTTTCATCGGGAAAAAAGCCCTAACTACGGACATGAAAGAAGAGAGATATAAACATATGATAATATTATTGTGGAATAGAAAAACATGAGAATCGTTACCCCAAAACTCCATTGTTGCAGAAGATTCGAGAGAGAAGATGAGCGGCAAAGAGAAGTGTGTATTAGCGGAATTAAACATATGATAATATTACTAGTGGGCTTACCCGCGCGTTGCGGGATTTTTAACTGCACGTTCTGTGTGTTTGACTTGTTGGATAATTCGAACAATGAAGCTTTCATATGGGTTTGTATTCATATTATTCTCAATTTTAAACCAAGTGCACATATATTTATGTCAGGTAAACTTATGTGTATGTAAATATATACATATATAAATATATACATATGCAATGGTGAATTTAACATCCTAATCGGTGAAGTTAAAAAACTTTTTGTCGACGCATTGATAGTGACAAACAAATTTACAAACATTCCGTTTCCCCTTTTGATTCTGCATTCAAAACGGTGAAATCACCATGTTTAAATCACACTCAAAGATCAAAATTTACATCTATACACACAAAAACAATATTAAATAAGTGCAAAAGTCCAACAATTGTACAAACATTCATTTTCCCCTTTTGATTCTGCATACAAAAATGTGAAATCACATGCATACAAAAAATGTGAAATCACATGTTCTAAAGACATTCAAAGATCAACATTAACATCTATACACACAAAAACAATATCAAACAAGTCTAAATCATCAAGCAATTTACCTACATTCTGTTTTCCCCTTAATTAGTTCATCACATTATATGTAATGAATTCAAAGATCCAAACATATACCTGCGATTTTGAAACCAAACTTTGATCTGTTTAGGTTCTAGGTGTACAAATAAGTTTATTACTACTAAACAATCACAATTAAATTCTTGATTTCCATATAAAACAAGCTTGTGAAACAAAGTTCACATTAAAATCACAAACATTGGGCCATTTGGCATTTCGTCTTCCTCATTCATCCATGATACTATCACAGTATCGCAACTCAACAACATCAAGAGGGCTGCTTAATTAGACCTAAATAATGAATGAAATGCAAAGATAACATCATAAAACTGCAATTACACAAAATAGAGATAAAACTTACTAATTACCTTCTATATACCTCACCAAAGGTGCCACCCCAAAGCCGCTTCCTAAACAGCCCATCCATACAGGGGTGCCCTTCCCACAATTCAAGCCCACCGGTCACAATCCCCGGTACAAACACCACCGGATGCTTCACCTTCAGTCCTTCCTTATGCAACTTCACACCCGGAGGGTCCGGCGTAGGTCCTGTAACCGCCTCCGTCACGTACTGCGGGAACGACACCGGCATCGCAATAACTCAAGTTCAAGTGTAGAAGCCAAGAAACGAACCAAAGGATTTGAAATAGTCGCATCGAAGGGGCATGCGAATAAGGGACATCGGTTACAACCGATGTTTGGAGTCTCCATGGCTGACCGGGTGGTATGTGAACAATTGAAGGGCAACCGATGGTGAACAACCGAAGGGGAAGGGGTAGTTCAAAAGGCGCGTCTTATGGAAATTGTCAAATGACTGTTTTCAGATAAATTTGTACTCCATCGCAGAATATATGGTTCTTAAAAGGCTAAACATTTTCATCACCAAAAGATTAGAATTTAATTTATTGTAGAGCCAATCATACCAAAAGATGACTTCTTGTGTAAAGAACAAATGTAAGGGCCAATCAACAGAATATTCTAGGGCAATACCATCCATCCATCAAGGGACATCTCCAATGAAGTATCAGATGATAAACTTAAATCACCATCACCATATTTGGATTTTGATACATCTACTTTGGAAGATTTGATGTTGGTCCCAATTGCAGGCATCCTGAAAGTGGTTTAATAATTTGAGTATTTGAAAGCTATATGTGAAACATAAACATAATTTTAGCATGAAATTAACAAAAAAAATAAGCCATTAGAATAGGAGAAATTAAGCACAAACTTGATAAGTAGACATGAACAGAAGAAAAATAAGAAGAACAAAATTCAATCTTTGGAATTTTGTAAGTGCTTGATGTTAAGTATTATACATGGTAATTATCATCAGGATTTAGATTAAGTAAAGATACAAAGAACAGATAGACGCATACGACAACTACGAATTAACATTAAGTAAAGATACAAAGAATAGATAGATGCATACGACAACTACGATTTAACAATATGTTACCAGAATTCTAAAACATAATCATACCTCTTGATGTACCCTAAAACATTATTAAATTTTACATATGTTAAAATGACGGTTTGAATAAAGAATAATCAAGATCCTCATCATGGCCTACTCTAAAACATATTAAATCCACATATAGAACTTCTAAATCAGTGAGCCAATTGAATTTCATATGACAAAGAAGACAAATTTAGGTTTAGATTCAAAAGATTTAAACTTTGATGGTTCAGTTTGTAATAATTGAATTTCATATGACAAAGAAGACAAATTTAGGTTTAGATTCAAAAGATTTAAACTTTGATGGTTCAGTTTCTAATCAGGGATTAGATGATAGCACACATGATGACAGTGGGGGAACCAACACTTATCAGTGGGACGGTTATCATAAAGTTCTCTTCTCTTATGACTACAACTAAGGGGTTCACGGTGTATTTTTCCTAAAAAATAATAGCTTTTATATATATAAAACATCAACAAATTACCATGACCCTAGGATCAACGAACCCTCCTGACCCTCCCTTGATTCTGTGTCTGCTTGATGAATACATCAGAAGATAATAACACCAAGAAAGACAATCTTTAATCAATACCCACAAGAAACCCCAAACTACAACTCAAATATCTAACAGATGGACTCATTTGACATAAATTTAACATATTTGATACATAAAATGAAAGAATATGTTGCAGAAAGCCCTAAACTAAAAATCCCAATTTGGGATGTTCTTAAATTCAATTAGAAATGAATTTCCCTGATATAAACCAGTAATAGTCTTCCACTTACTAATAACTGAATTTACATATTAGAGGATAAATCACTGATCGAAGCATTTATACAACCTAAAAAGGATGAACAGACGATCTGTGCATCTGTGCACACCCAAAATTCAATCCAAACATCCATGAACGACTTCAATTGACACAAATAACATCTAAAAGATCAGCAGAAACCCTAAACTTGAGAATTCCCAAAATGGGAGTTTCCTCAATTTCACCATAAAACATAATCGTACAACAGACTACTACAACCAATATATCTTGCAATCCAATTGAAAATTAAAACACGAAAGATTCAAGAAACAGCAGAACGGAGCATATTCCGGCGAAATTGAAGGAGGAAGTGAAGAAATTACTCAATTCTAAGCATCTTTTCTTCAGAGAGATGTGTGCTTATCACAACAGTTGCAGGCGGTGGCGGTGTTGCAGGTTTCGGCGAACAAAACCCACATCACAGACAGAAGTGTGTGCACTCAAACGATGAAGACGAAGAAGATGGGTGATGATGAAGTGGAAGACGACGGTGGTGAAGAGGTGGAAGACGACGGTGTGAGTGTCGATGTTGCTTCTTGGAGGAGGAGAAGACTGAGGGGCGGAGGGGTTATAAGGTCGCAGGGCTTCAATGGAAGCGATGGTGAGAGTGAATGCAGGATAACGGTGAGGAAGAGCAGATGAGCAGGCGCGTCTTACAGGAAGGGTGAAATGACAAACCTACCCATCCAATATGTATTATATAGTATTAGAGATTAGGGTTTGAAGGAAATGAATCCGAAGTTATAGAGATGGAGATATGTTACGCTACATCGCAGACCATAGTAACTTTTCAAAAATTGAATTTGTCAATTTTAGCAAAGATTATTCTTTTTTTGAGTAAATTACTTATATTGAAATTTGGAATTTGGTTCTTAAAATTTAAAATCGTTGAATATAGTCCCTAACATGTCTTTCTCTTTTATATATGGTCTTTAGGTATGTTAGTTAATCGTTAGTGATGTTAAATATTGTAAGAATTAACATTTTTCTTGCATTAGTCATCTATTTAATTTACATTTTAAAATATAGTATTATTTTTATTTAAGAAATTTTATTTTTTTGTTTTTCAAAGTTTATTATTTTTTATATTATTTTTATATTTTCATTTTCAATAAGATTATTATTTAATAAAATAAGGTTTAAATACACATTTTTTTTAATGTTCGGTTTTTAAACTATTCGTTTCTTATACATCATTCTAAAACTTTTTGATTTTTTAAACTGGTTGGTTTTCTAAAGTTTTTTTTAAACCATTCGTTTTTTAAAATATCTTTTCTAAAACAAATTCTTAGTTTTTTAAACCTTTTCTAAAAACAGCTCAATTTTAAACGTCTTTGAAAAGAAGACCTTTTTAAAAAGGTTTAAAAAACCCGCATATGGTTTTAAAAAAATTTATAAACCAAACATTTAAAAGAAGAAATTTTTTAAAATAATTTTTTTGTGTATTAAATTATAAGCATATTTATAATAAAATAAAATTACATTAATGATCACTACAAGTAAAATAATTATTTTAATAAATTTAATATCACTAACTGAACTAACAGGGTAGGGACCATTAATAAAAGATAACTATAACATTAGGGACTATATTCGTAATTTTAAAACTTTAAGGACCAAATTCAAAATTTTAACCAAACCACAGGGACCATCTGTGTAATTTACTCTTTTTTTTCTAATTTAAACATATTAAACATGACTCGTTTCAACTCAAACTTTTTTAACCTCTTATCCATCTGGTGTGATGATAAAACGGTTGATGATAACCTTGGTATATATTAAGTCATTGTTTAGCTCATAGAATTTTCTGTAATCTACATTCGAATTAGAAAATTTTTAATTTAAATTTATGTTTGGTTGGTCGCTCGATGTAATTGATATTACAAAATTTTATCACATTTATTAGAATTTACACTACAAGAAAAAAGCTCTTTTGCGGCGATATATATCGTCGCAAAAAGATTCAGTTTCGTCGCAATACATCTTTTGCGACGAAAAATTGGTCGCAAAACATTCGCCGTAAAAAGTGGTCGCAAAATGTTTTTTGCGACGAAATTTGCGACGATTTTATTTTGTGGGCTCCACTTATTATAAAAAGGGGAAATTCTGAGAGAAATCTTTTGCGACGATTTTTTTTGCGACGAAAATGAATTTTTTGCGGCGATATATCGCCGCAAATATTTTGACCAAAATCTTTTTTGCGGCGAATTATTTCAACATAATTTGGTCTTTTTTGCGACGATATATCGCCGCAAATATTATGACCAAAATCCTTTTTGCGGCGATATATTTTAACATAATTTGCTCTTTTTTGCGACGATTTATCGCCGCAAAAAGAACCTTTTTTTAATAGTTTTGCTGCATTTGCAGCAATCCACCCAGAATTTTCTGGGTACCAAACCTAACCTGCTGTTCCAAATCAGTACACACTATCAAAACCATCAAACTAATCACAAAACATAGCATATAAACCAAAAATTGTCCAAATGTAATAAGTTAAAAGTTATACAAACAAATGTTTTAAAATATTCATAACAAGCGTCAAACAACTCAACATCCTATGATGACCCACCATCATCATCTTCTTCATCTTCATTATGTTGTTGAGAATGGCCACTTATCTTCAAGGCGCTCTGGACTTGGCTTTGAATTTGACTTTGCATTTGTGCCATCATATTCGCCATTATCTGGGACTTCCATTGTTCTTGCTCACTGGCCAATCTCGCTGCTATCATCTCCTCAACCTCAGATTGTGAGAACATCCACTGATCTGTTCTAAGTTAAACATCTATGTTTTCATAACCATATAAACTTCCTAACCCTAATTTCAAACAATCTCAACTAAGTTAAACATCTAAGTTTTCATAACCATATAAACTTGCTAACCCTAATTCCAAACAATCTTAAAGCTAACTTCTTATACAAACATACATTCTTGCTAACCCTAATTTCAAATACCATATAAACAATCTTAATACAAACATACATTCTTATATATTTTCATAAACTACAAAACCCTCAAACTTAACATTTCATATTTTCATAAACTTCATAAACTATATTCTTATATTCTTACATACACACATGTTAAACAACCATATTTTCATAAACAAAATAAACTTCAAAACCCCAAACAGCTACAAATTAACACATTTTTATATTCTTACATAACCACATAAACTTTATTACCATAATTTCAAAATATTAACTAAAAATTAACATAAAATTAGGTAAAATTGAGGATATTACCTAAAATCAGGAGTGGTGGTAGTGGCTAGGGTGTAAAGGAGGCGGCGACGGTGGTCAGGCGGCGACGTTGGTGGACTGGCGGTGGTGGAGCATCAACTTTGCCGACTAAATGGGGTGCGCAAGGGTGAGGAGGCGGCGACGGTGGTGAGGGAGCCGACGGTGGGGTGCGCAAGGGTGAGGGTGGGGTGCGCAGTGGGGGTGAGGGTGGGGTGCGCAGTGGGGCTGTGGTGTGGTGGTTTGTAAAATGGTGAAAATGTGAACTGTCCCGACTAAATAGGGGTTCTTTTTTGCGGCGATATATCGCCGCAATAATGCAATTGCGACGAAACCATTTAATTATTTATATATTATAATATTTAGTTGTTTATTGCGACGACAAAGTCGCCGCAAATGATTACGCCGGATTTTTCCCGCTCTTAAAAAAGGTTTTCGTGATATTAAAAAAATAATAATAATTAATTTTAACTTTTTGCGACGAAAAATCGCCGCAAAAAAGTTGTTGACTTTTAAAGTCAAAAATGTTATTTCTTTTTGTCGTTTTGTGACTGTTTTGCGACGAAAAATTTGTCGCCGCAAAAAATATGGTCGCAAAAAACCATTTTTCTTGTAGTGTTAATTTTTTTCAATTTTTTTACAATCAAATGCAATGTTTACAATTAACATTTTAATTCCACTAAAAAAATTATCAACGAAACTATTTATCAATTTTAACATATTCTGCGAACCAACGACCCCAAATGAATATTAGAGGTGTTATATTATATGACAAATTGAGTGAAACAAAACTTATCTTTATATGAAACCATTTAAAAATCGATACACATCCTAGACACAATCTAATTTTAATACGCGTCTTTTATACTTTAAGACATAAACCAACCGATATAAATGACCGTATACAAGCATTGTAACACTTTGATTGGTGATAGTATTGTTACCATGTATCTTATAAGTTCAGTATTGTTACAACAACATTGAACTAGGGGGTTGTCATGGCATGTATCCTTATCACAAATGCATGCCGTGTGCTTTAGGATGTTCTTATCACCTGGAACTAACCACATAAATTAGAGGTTTTTACATGCTAGACACTCCCAAACATTGTACGAATGGTGATATCTCCTACACATTTTTTATACATTGAATAAAAACGTTTTGACAACACCAGGTATCCTTTTAATGACCATTAAAAAGCTATCAAACAACCCCTTAGCAAATATTACATTTATCTGGTGTTGCCAAAACGTAGTCACATCACTGAATATTAGTTTTTCGTGTGTGTTTGTGTGGATTTATTCTTACATATTTGCATGCATATGTACACCATGTTAAATAGTTTTGTGTACATATACCATTTACTTTAGATGTCTATAACTTTTTTTTCTATAGTCGTACTCGTTAGTCGCAACATAAAAAAGCGAACATGTTTCTATGAATAGAATTATTTGTTACAAGTGTGAAGCATACGCTAGAGAACTTAATAAAACCCTGTTGTACACCTAGATACAAAGAGACCACGTGACGTTGTGTGAGATAATCACCCATCCATGGAAGCACCCTCGGACACGCTTCTCAGTCAACCCACTGATTTGAGCATAATAAATAGACCGGATTTCATACAGGGCATACATAATCTGGTGTTTGGTATCGCCTTCTTCGGCTTTGAGGCTTCGAGCAAGAAACCAAGGATATTTTAAAGAGTGGGTTGGCAATCGATCACATACAGAGCCACAGGAAATATGCTTCTGCTCCATCTGTCAAATTTTAATATTAATATTTCAAACATAACGTCTAATTGTTCAGCAATATTGCAAGTAAAAGAGTAGTTAGATGGTGCAATCATTAGACTTTAGCTTTACTTTGTGTTTTTCCTGACCAAATACCTCTTATTCAGAACCAGCCTAGCTATACTAGTGATGGTAAATGTAATTGATTTTAGAGTTGGCAAATATTAACAAAAACACATTTTTTTGAAAGAAACAAATATATCATAAACTAATTTCATAGTAACATATAATTCAATAAATTGATTTCATAGGTTCATATCATAGTTAGGAAAACTCACAAACAAATCTTTCCAAAACTATAAATCTTGGATGTTTTAAGAAAACTTAAAATAAAAACTGTAAATGTTTAACAAGAAAGATGAAGTATTCATATTACAAGATCTTAGTGAAATATATACAAAGCCTTAAAAACAGTACGTCATGAATCATATCATGTTTTCCCTTTCTTCATATATATTTAAAATAGCCTTAGGTTAATGGTTCAAGATTGAAACTTTTTTAATACATTTTTAATTCTCCTGGGAAAACATTTTATTTTTAAGCCCAACCGAGTGTCTTACACTATTAATGTTTTAAACCAACTGATTTATTTAGTTTAAGTACTTTTAATGTTTTAAACCAACTACTGGTTAATTGGGTTGATTTACTTCCCAAAATAAATAAACTTGAAAGACAACCTTTAAGGTTCTCAACTAAAATAATATCTTCTTTAACTTTTAAGAATCAAGAAATATGAACTTTTAAGGTTGCACCCAATTTTACATAAAACAATCTTAATACACATACTGCATAAAACAATATACTAAATAACACATTTAAGAAATTTACAAGGTAAAGAATCTGATTTTAAAAGAATACCCAAAGCTTTTAGGTGACTCCAGGGAGGCTCAAACAATTTTATCTAGCTTTAATTTCAAAAGAACCTAAACTTTCAATGATATATAAAAAAGCTGACAACTTTTTTCTAGAAAAATTCTAACCCATGTAATCAACCAAGATGGCTTGTATACTCACAAAATGGGTCAATTTGGTTTTCCTTTTAAATCTTCAACAAATCAATTTAGTTAATCTTTTTAAAGATTTAGCTAGAAAGAAAATGTTTCAAATAGATTGAAAATTAAACAGGGTGAACGCATCTGCAGGTAGTCAGTCATATGCATATAACTTTCAAGTTACTTTATTAATTATAATAAAGTCTTATCTTTACAACTCAGTCAAACATAGAACAATAAAATCAGTATGAAATCTGAGAGCAAAAACCACATTAGCACTTAGATATATGTAGCACCTAGGAGATATGCTGTTGTATCATACCGTAAATCATTGATTGTAAGTTAGTGTCTTTGAAATGCAAACTTCGAAAAGAAAGTACCTGCAACATAGTGAGTAGCCGATAAAACATTAAACCTTCGTTAATATTGAGAACTCATCTTCATCCATCTGCAGCAAGCAACTATTACGACTGAAAAACCCTAAAACCAGATTATATATAAAATAGTTAATTACATGGTTGGTCCTCTGATATCTTCATAATACAAGAACGGTTTCAACTTTTAAAAAACATCAACTATTCACTAAACCGTAAGATTCTGATGTGGATAGTCATTAGTTTTAGTGTTAACTGCATGCGCAAAGTCTTGTTTACCCCTCAACTAAAAAAAAGAAATTAAAAAAAAGATGTTTAAATACAAAATGTAATTTTACTACAAAGTGTAAAAAAACACAATGAGTCAAAAAAAGTCACAAACAAAATTATATCTCACAATCTAAATCGAATTTTAAAAAAGTAATTCCGAGCTTTGTTTCCCTAAACGTCCTTACTAAGAAAAAAAATAAATGAAAAATAAAAAAATAAAAAAATTAACTTTTTTTATTGTGTCATTTATGAAAGACACAATGACGTCATTGTGTCATTACGAAAGACACAATGACGGTCATTGTGTCATATAAAGACATAATGAAATTCATTTTTATTATTATTTTTTTAAAAGAGGACGACGATAGGAATAGAGACTCCGAAGTATTTTTTTGAAATTTGATTTAAATTGTGAGATATATTTTTTTGTAATATTTTTAACATCATTGTGTCTTCTCATTTTGTAGCAAAAACACACTTTATAAAATAACCTCACCCATAAAATAAAAAATAGAAGTTTGTAGGGCACACATATCTTAATTAATTAATTAATAATATAAATTTCTATTTAATTTCATGTGTGTAATGCCACGTTAAATAACTAAAAAGATGCCCCAAAACTTTCAGAAAAAAACATAATAATAAGGTTAATTAACCACCTAGCTAACATAGTTAAGACCAACTTGGTTGAATCCACGCATGCGAGTGTACATAAAATTTAGTTCCAAAAAAATCCCCTAAACCTTGTTGGATGTTTCTGCCATTGAACGTGTGATACCTGCGTGTTTCAAGAGAATAGAACACTATGTTCCCGGTCTTGGGATGTAATAGCGAAAAGTAGATCTTATTCTCCATTTCTGGCGTTCTAGCTTCCACGCAAAGACACATATATAGCGCCACAAATATAGATCATGTGTCTTCCTAAACTATCTAATTTTTCCCATTCTTGTGTAGAATCATTCAACTTCAACACTTCCGCGCATGGTTTCTTGATTTCGACGACGCCGACGACGACGCCGACAACCCCGCGCGTACATAAACGAATTGAAGGGATCTAGGATTCGGTCGTTTAGGTCTCACCTGGTTAATTAGCACGCGCCTAGCTGCACAAGGCCGGCCAGTTCATGAGCAAACCATGCCAAGACCTCAGCTCGTAAGCTAGCTACTGTGGTCGTACGTACGTGAATACATGCATGCATCGTCATCATATATGCATACATGCATCAATTAACTTGATCTGTTTTTCATTATTAATTAATTACGTATTAAAATTAGATTGGATTATTAGATTTATAATATTATATTATATATGCATGTTTCTACTTTCTAGAGAAACATCGATCACTTGCTCAACATAATTATTTATTCTAATTAATCCACTATGTCGGTGGATTGTTTTGATTTTTTTATTTTTTTGTTATATATTATATAGGTGGGGATTTATTTATTTTTATTTTTATTATATTATATATATCAAAACTGAGACATGCAAGGGTATCTAGCTTGCTGACTTGTGAGCTCTTTCACTATACATAAAATCCGTGTTCGAGTATAACATTCACTATACTTTGTATGCTTTCTTAATTAATTCATATTTTAGTTTCTCTTAGTTTTCATTTGATGGTACAAATTCGTGTTACTCCATGTTTTACGTAAATTTAGTTCGGAAACAAGTTGAGTCGATTATATTTTATACTTGATCATGACAAGTACGTTCGCCGCCGCAGCAACGCGCGGCGAGTAAATTACTAGTTATTAATTAATATGTTAAAAGGACGTACATTTTTATTATTATTCTACGTATATATCTAGTTTTTCTTCTTTTTTTTTCTTTTTAATTTTTTTCTTCTACGGACCTTGTGCACCCTCGAATGGTTTCTTGTGTTAACTCTCAACTTGCTTTTAGCTCGGGTTGAGGACAAACAATGCTAACTAGCTCCACCACCACGAACCGGGATAAAATCGAACCAGTTATTTTCTCCTTGCACCATTCGCAACTCTTTATCGACTATAACATATGGATCATTGTAGCATCATGTCTCGTTTAGAACTTAAGATGATGTATTTTGCCGTGGCCCTCGATCAACCAAAAACGCGTAGGCACAAATGCCCACCATCATTTATCACTCGTGCCCACGCGTGAGGCGTTCCACGCAAATAAAAAACTTGCCCTGTCAAGATTTGAAACCACTTCAATGCGAACGAAGGTTGCCATGACAACGCACGCTCTGGTCGTCTCACGTCTAGCTAGCTATCAGGGCCGGTGCCGAGGATTTAATATGTTTTAACAATTTATTAGAATAAGAAGATTTTTATTTTGGCAATTTAATTATTTAAGTTGTTTATTTGAAATCATTTTCATTTGATAGAACAGAGATGCGTGGAAAAGTTATTTAAAGTTAATCATAAATTGACATATGTGCTTAAAAATCTTTCTTTTATAATATACTATAAATATAGATACGTGTGTTGCTAGTTTTTTTACGGGTTTTTACATTCTATTGTGGTTTCTAAATATAAAACAAATATTAGCCAAACTTATGTGGTATTCGGTTGAATTCTCGACTTATTCGGGTTAACTTTCCTATTAAATTGATTTTATGTGTATTATATTTATATATGTGTTCTACAAGTAATAGAATAGCATATTGTAATCAAGAAAAAACCTATTTAAACATAAACGACACATTTTACTAGTTCAATTCTATCAAATAAAACTATAGCAACAGGATAATGAGTTAGAGGGGCTTCTTCGGCCCTGTGGACCCTTTATACATGATTTCATCTTAGAATTTAATGTATATTTGTTACTATAATTAGTAATTTTTATAAAGAGGCATCCATTTAAAGCTTGCTTTCTTAAAATGTTCATTGCGATTATTTGATGGAACAAGGTTTATAAAGAGGCCTCTTATTAGTATTATTCTAACTACACTTCCTTTTCTAGACACCGGTTGAAGAGAAACACACGCCCACACGCACATGCACGCGCGCGCGCGCGCGCTCACACACACACACACACACACACCCATATATATATATATATATATATATATATATATATATATATATATATATATATATATATATATATATATATATATATATATATATATACACACACACACTAGTGGGTATCCCCGCGCGTTGCAGCGGGTGCTGTTGTTTATCGCCTCCTAGTTTTTGTTGGGTTTGTGGTGTGTACTATGCTAGTGGGTTATTCGCTATGGTGAGATGAAAAAACAATGTTACTTGTTATTCGATAATTTGATTTATTGTTTGTAACAGGGTAAAAAGTATAGTATAATTCACCAAGCATACTGTGATGAAATTGTCCAAAGAGTATAACCACCAAGAAAAATATTAGAGCTCCTCATACACAGCACTAACAAGCTTAGTTGTATTTAAATTGACTTTTATTTGTGTATACATCTTTGGTGTGAATTTAGAAGTGGCGATTTCAATACATTTATATAGAATAGGTCAACTAGATTACATTTAATAGATGATAAGGTAAATGGGCGATCAAGTGTAGAAACGTTATCTAAAAATGTAACAGCTCATATGAGCTAATAAAGCTTTGTTGTCAAATCATCTTATTTAAAAGTATTCATCTATTCATATTTAATGCATTATTATCTGCAATGTACTAAAAATGGAAATGTTCAATAGTTGCGTACCTCTGTTGCGTACCTCTGTTGCTTGAAAATTATAGTTGAAACATCACATTGATGTTGTTGTTTTGCATCTTCCATCTTCCAGATTTGAACATAGTTTCACTCTTCACATTGTCAAGACTCATGTGTATTCTCACAATCACATCTTTTGAGCTCCTATCAGGGAAAAAATCTATTTAAATTCAAGTTCAACAGAGCTCAAATATAAGTACGTAGGCCTAAACATTGTTTACGAGTTTGATTATTAATATTTTAAAATCAAATCAACATATATACCTGTAAATGTAGAATATGAGCTTTGATTATTCTCTCAACGTTCTGTGTGTGACTTAGATCGAGAGCTGAATTAACCTATTAAAATGTTGGAGACAAACAAAGACGCAAACATTGATCAAGCCACAAATAAAAATCCAAACTCACATTTGAGTGGTTCATTCACTAATAAACAAGAAACAAATCTAGAAATCAAGCATTCAACAAAAGCCAAAGTAAAGTAAATTGTAGAATTTTGTACCTGAAAAAGAAGAGACAATCGACGTGATTGAAAAAACCATGTGGTTTACTCATTCACAAATTACAAAACAAAGATAAGGAAAGACACATGTAAAGGTCTTTGCCATAGCAGAACCAGAATTACCAATAGAAGTTGCAGCAAAATCATGGGCTATTTTGGCCCATTTACTCAGGAATGGGTCTATTTAGTTGAGTTTCATTTTTAACCAAATAATTTGACCATTATTGTAATAATACTATTCTTGTTTGTATAATTAACAAAGTAAATGCTTATAAGATGATTACCCCACCTAACCCAAACCGTACCTTCTGACACTTTATCCCACGCATCTTGCCATCTCTATATTAAATTTACCTCAAGCATATTTCTCAAAAATGGTTCTTCATTGAAATAATCTCTGCGAACAAATACAAAAGGTAACCTGTACGCCAAAGCTTCACTAACAGTTCCATATCCAATTTTTCCTGAAATCAAAACAAGCATTAATGAGTCAAAAAGTTTATTCTTTTTTATGATAATAAGGAAATCTTTTAAATTAACCAGCAGAACCATAATATAGGAAGAAGACAAAATATAAACATTCCATCACTAACCAAGCATGCAATCTGATGCTGCCATGACATCAGGAGTATACGTGTCTTTTGCCAGCTTTATGAAATTTGGAGGTAATTCCTGTTCAGGTGCCCCACATACCTGAGAAACATGCAAATTAGAACTTGCCTCTGATGCAGAAATATTTTTCAGTTGATAGGATTAGAGGGCAGGTTCAGTACCTGGGTACTATCGAAAGAAGTTCAGGTTGAAACGAGCATGGTTCAAATAATCTTTTTCCATTTTGTAACTTTTTTCTAATAATTAGTGAGTTAATTATGAATAAAAAAACACTATTATGACGATAATGATCCAAATCTTTGAATAAAACAATTTAGGTGATATTATGCAAGAGAAATAGACTTTGGACGTCATCCAATACATTTGGCATGTTCCAATTTTAGCTTAATCCTTTTGATTTTAATTGAACCTTTTAAGAAAAACACAACCCTACTCGACCCGTTCATTTATAAACGGTTAAAATTTCCGACTATAGATAGAATATAAGGGATATTTAAGAAAGACATACCAGGCATAGCTAACCAGGAGGCAAGTACTCCTCTTTTAAGTTCCAACCAGTTGGCTGCAAATTTTCATTACTAATAAGTATAGATGCCATAATTAATCTGATGCACATTTCTGACCAAAGGCATCCAAACAATAATATAATCTTAAGAACATAATTATTAACTTACTTCCACCAAAATTGAGTATGACAACCTTCACATCCTCACTAATCCCCATTTCACTCCTCACCTGCAGTGCAGGATAAAAAAACTGATGTACATTATTAAAAAAATAGGATTAAAATAATAATCGAAGAAACAAATGTCGATACAAACCTCCTTGTGTGATTTGTGCAGCCTCCTTACAACCAAAGGTACATCAATGACGTCCCTAAATGCAGGCACTACACATATATTTTTTGATAGATATATATTATTTCCAACAGAAAAAAGATATTTATGCACACTTTTAAGGAAAGAATATGTGAATGAAAAGTGTAGAGCAAACATACTTGGACAGTATCCAGGTAAACGAATCAGGAATTCACAATGTCAATAGTCCTCAGCTATTTGTATATTTAATTATTGATGAATTGGATACAAAGTTAATCCCAAGAACGACCCAAGTTAGCTTTAAATTACAGAAAATGCAAACAATATAAAAGATAAAGAAAATAAACCCTATTTGTTGTATAACCAAGAAAAAGGAAATAAAAATGATACGACTCAGCAAGAATGATACCTGCCAAACTATAGACCTATGATGTCCTTTGATCTTGGTTCCCATGGCTATGGTAACTACAAGGGAAACCTCAAAACCCCTTGTAGAAAATGAAGTAACAAACCTAAAAGACAACAGAATCAAACAAATGCAACCCTTTGCCTGTAAAAAAGCAAGTCAAGCATTATATCAAACAGTTGGTGTGCATTCCATAATTCCTATCACCATCTCCCTAAAACTCAATAACAATAAGGATAAGATCATTACCTTTTACTTCACAGCGAATTCAAGCAAAAATCATTTTCATTTCTTTGCGACTCATACTCTGAATTCTTCTTCATTTTCTTTGGAACGCATATAACTTGAATGTCCGGCATCCTTTGTTCTAAAAGTATACTTTTACTTTCAAATTAGCACAAATATGATTCGGGTCTACAGTGAAAAAGATCCACAATCACCATCTGCAATTTAGTAGCTTATGGTCTCACTATGAAGTACACAGTTTCATGGGCCTATCAATTCCCCTCTTTTAATAAATGCCTATGTGAATTTTATCTTTATCCACTCAAAAGCAAGCCCCACTCATGAGCCTATCAAGAATAATATGAGAGGACATCCATACCCCTGAAATTAGAGTTCAACTTTTAACAAAGAAATATAGATACTAAAGCCTTATTGCCTCGTTTCATATAGGTGAGCTAAACCACATAGATAGCAGCTTAAGCCAACAAACATACACACATAAATCATAATTCCAGTTTCATACTCAGAAGTTGAATTAAACCAACTGACAACAACATACCTTCCATGGGACCAAATGGAATACTCACATCTTCCATCCCTGCAACCATTCAAGCAGTAAGAATTCAGTCATTCACCCAAACCACTAACACTATCCTAACATTGCAAGTATACAACTTCCATTCCAATAGATGCCTAAAGTCCTAAAATTTAACAATCTATCAAAAACTGAAAAGCAATTAAAGGTTTTCATATTAAAACTAAAGTTAACATTTATCCAAAAACTGAATGAAGGAATCGAGCTTTGACGAAGTAGGAGACGCAGGCTTATAACTCCCATTCTTCCCCCTATCCCTAATCAACTCCTCAAGATCCTTATAATACAACATCTTATAACCACCATTCCCTTTCCCACTCTTATGCTTCACCTTCTTAAACTCCTTGAGCAAATTCCTCCACTTATCCGTACACATCGTGGGCTACCGATCAAAACCCTTGTCCCTCATCAGGGGGAATTTGGGGAGTATTTTTTTTCTTGAGTGGAGCGACTATTGAGGTGGAGGTGAAAATGCCGCATGTAACTGAAGGGGGGAGACGACGGTAGGAGGCGAAGGAGGAAGGTAAGAGACCGATCGGTTCAATTCAGGTGATTGGAGGCGAAGGGGAGGGGGAACCGAAAGAGCGTGTCTTACAGAAATAGGTGAATTTCCAAATTTGCCCATCTAATATGTTTTATATAGGAGTAAAGATATATATAGGGTCCGGTTCATTGCAGGACTCCCTTAATAATGAGAACTGCAAGAACCTTTCGTGACCACTGATTAGATCAATCAATGGATGAGATTAAATAGGGTAAAAAAGTAATTAAGTAATTAAATAGTTGTATTATTATTAATGAAAAGGGTATATATGTGAAATTACAATTGATGTCTTTATGGAAATAAGTTTTGGTTTGAGGATTACCGTGAAATCCTCCCCAAATCATAATCAAAATCAAATTCTTTTTTGTAAAAACATCCTCCTTCACATAGTGAATTGATTCAAGAATCGCAAACCATTCTTGAAGTTTTATAGCAGGAATCAGTCGTAAGTATCACTCCTTCATCTTCATCTTCATCGAATATGATTAATAATTTCTTCTTTTGCTAGGGTTTTATAAAACCTTTCTGTTGATGCTTAAAGAAATTTACAATTATGACTTTGGTTTAAACTAGTTGCTAAATAGGGTTTATTATAATCAAAATAACAGATTGATTGTACTGATCTTTGAGAAAATATAGTTTTGGTATGAGATTATATTGTAATCTGTACGTAATTAAGAAATAAGAACATGAGATTGGAGGTTTGTTCTGCTTCATAATAGATTCTTGTTTTGAAAAGTTTTGTTATTGGCTCTTGAGAACCTGTGTTATTATTCTGCTAGTGGGAAGTTTGGACTCCATTTGGTTCAGTTAACATATATGAAAAAAATGTAAGTCTATGTTTTAATTTCAATCTTGCTTTGTGAAGTCTTCTTAATCTAGTATGTTGAATTTTTTTTTTGGTTAGAAACAAGGTAAAATTGATGATTATAGATATGCTATATGTAACAGGCAAGTTGGAAAATGTTTGATTGTTCTTAAAAGTTATGTTTAATTTTTTTGAAATAGAATTATGATAAAATGTTAGTTGTGGTTACCTAGAAAATTATAGTTTTGGTATGAGATTATATTGGAATACCAATGTAACTAAGAAAGGAGAACATGAGATTGGAGGTTTGTTTTGCTTTGGAATGGGTTTTGGTTATGTAAAGTGTTGTTATTTATGATTTATGAGAACCTGAGTGTTATTGTTTTGTTAGTCGGAAGTTTGGTCTCATTTTGGTTCAGTTAACGTATATGAAAAAGTGAAAGCTGATGTTTTAATGTCAATCTTTATGTGTGAGGTTGTTTTTATTAATGGAATATGTCAATTTGTATTGGGTTGGAACAAGTTAGAATTGATGATTATAGACATGCAACAAGCTAGTTGGAAAATGTCATATTATTCTCGAAAGTTTTGTTAACTGTTATTTAAATATGATTATGATAAAATGTTAGTTGTGTTATGTTAGTTGTGGTTTTAAGTAGACCTGTTTTCTTATATGTGTGGAATACGAATGTGTAAATTATATGTAGCTGTTATAAATAATAGTTAGTTGTGTGTGTATATGTATGTGTAAATCTAGTTAGGTGTGGTTCTAAAACTAAGTAAAAGAGATACTTGCGATTGTTTGGCATTAATAAACAAGAAGTGAAAATGTAGTATGGTGATTATCATAACAATTGTTTTTTTAGGATAGCATAAAAAAGAAAGCTTTGAGCACTTAAGAATGTCATCAAGTAAGATCATATGTTACTAGTAGTTTAGTTAAATATAAACTTTATTTATACAGGTCTGTTTTACATTTATGTGTTTTTACATATATGTAGAACACAAAAGTGAACATATAGTGCTTAACACCTCTTTCAGTAAATTTACCAATGACACGTCAAACCCAATCGCACTTGATGATTTTGAAGAATGAGTACAAAATAAACCAGGTAAAATAATCTAATATATTAAGTTAGTTTCAGTTTAAAGCCATGTATTTTGTGGATTATTACTAATCTAAATTTATATAACTAACTTGTACAGGTCCTAATGTTGCAGGAAGTATACATACGCCGATACTAATAAATCGAGTGTAAACCATAGCATGTATGATTGGTGCGTAAAAATATGAAGACTTTTTAAGTAAGTATATAAACTACTATTTTATTAAATTGACTTTATGAAGCAACAAACACAGGAAGAGGATAATGATGGAGACAAGTTCTTTTGTAAATCATGAATGAGTAGATGATATATTAAAATATTATTTTGTCTTTGATCAACATAGGTTTCTAGGGGTTGGTTAGCATTTTGCGTGTTTTGTTTGATTGGATTTTTAAAAGTTTGATGTTTCATCAATTTTGGAATGAATATAATGATTTTAGGTCCAATGATTCTTATGTGAATGTCATGTTAGTGTTAAGTAAACATTGAAAAGTTGGTTGTCATGATAAGTGATTAGAGGCATATAAAACTAAACCATAATTGATGACCAGTACATGAAATAGCATTTACGTGTATGTAGAGTAGTACCTATGGTAATGTTTAAGATTTTAGAATAACAAGTAATGATAATAAAAGATTAAAAGGACTTTTGTAACCAATGATAATAAAATGACTAGTACATGAAATAGCATTTACGTGTATGTAAAGTAGTACCTATGGTAATGTTTAAGATTTTAGAATAACAAGTAATGATAATAAAAGATTAAAAGGACTTTTGTAACCAATGATTGGGACAATATTATGTTGCTAGTCGTGTGTGTAAAATTAAGCATAAGGAACTTTAGAAATATGGAAAGATCATATAAAATGAGCCAAGGCTTTAGTTTTATAGTTTCTTTACATATAAGTAAATGTTTAGAAACAATGCTTAAAAGCCCCAAAAACAAAAGATGAACCATAAATGATGACTGATGTATGTGTCATCAGTTTTACATACATATAAACTGGAACATGTCAAAAATTATGGATAATTTTAAATAAGAGGTAAATGAAATAAAAGATTAAAATGACATTTAGATACCATTGATTGGGGTAATATTATTATTCTAGTGGTGTGTGAAAAATTAAGCATAAGAAATGAAACATTATGAGAAAATTAAAAGAAAATTAAATTAAACAGTGCTTTATATTTATAGGCTCTTTACATATAAGTAAATATTCCAAGATGCAAACAAATAATCTGTAAAGTATGTTGTTAGCTATTAACTCAATGGCTATATACTTGACACATAAAGAACATTAGTAATATAAATGTATTGGTAGAAACAAAAATAACTTATCTACCAATGTGTAATTTTGATCAAATTAACAAACTTTAAAAAATACTCAAATATAGTGAAAGTCAAAATAAAAATACTAGATAAATGAATAAAAGGTTAAAAGAACTTTTGTAACCAATGATTGAGGTTAAAATACTATATTTAACATCTTTATATAACATATAAGTGAAATAAATTATATTATAATCCTACATTGCATATTACAAATGTGTATGTATATGAGCAACATTATAAGAACGCGGATTTACATATATATAAAAACAAAACAATTTTAAAATCAACACTGGTATTTAAAATAATCTTACAAATGATTCGTGAAGACAACAAAATAAAATAATAAATTATGTTGTAGCAATTAAAACCAAAAACACCAACAATTAAAATATATAAATTCTATTTTTATTCAAAGATTGAACATCATCCCAAATAATAAAATACTACTCTTGATTTATAGGACAAGTCCTAGCATCATGGTAACGGAAAACACGACAGTAACAACAACAATGTTTCCTCCTCTATTAATAATACGTGCGGTATTACCTCTCTCATCAACATTAACTTCATTAACCATATGCTCCGTTTGTTATGGACTAAAATATTGTAACATCCTGTATTTTTGTGTCCATTTTATTTATGCAAATGTATAGCATCCTTAATAAAATTTTTAATAATAATAATAATAATAATAATAATAATAATAGTAGTAATAATAATAATAACAATAATAATAATAATAATAAAAATAATAATAATAATAATATAATAATAATAATAATAATAATAATAATAATGATAACAATAACAATAATAATAATAATAATAATAATAACAATAACAATAACAATAATAATAATAATATAATAATAATAAATAACAATAATAATAATAATAATATTAACTATAACAATAATAATAATAAAATAGTTATAATAACAAATTATTTTCTTAATCCAAAGTTCAAGGGGTGTTTTGTCATTTTATAAACTTCAAATTAAAATCTTGGCATAAAATGATGGAGTTTAAAAGTACAGGGACCATTTGTGTAATTTGTTAAAACACCCTAAACCGCCCCCCTTTTCTCCCCGATTCTCCGGTGTCGAGCTCCGGCGAGCTCCGGCAAGCTCCGGCGAAGCTTCGAACAGCATTTTTACATGCATTTTGACCCAATTAAACCGCGCAACTCCCTCGACCCCCTGTTTCGAACTCGAATAACAACCCAATTCGAATTTCCCGCTCGAACCGCGACTACCCACTGTGAACTTTCGAATCAATCTTGACCAAAAATACAAATTGAATCAAATCAATCACGCCTAAAGTTAAAATGCGGTCGAATCAATCAATCAATCAATTAATTACGCAAAATTAACAGATCGAATCTCCTAATTTGGTAAACCCGAACGCGGTTTCAAAATCAAACGTGTTAAGCTCGAATCCATGAAATCAAGCCTATAAATTGTGATCTTTTGGTTCATTGTGAAGTTCCCGAACTCACTGAACTCTCAATTCACCAGAAATCCTCTCGAATCAAAAAGCCCCAAACCCAAGAACACCCGAAACCTAAACCGAACTCGAAATCACCCAAAATCTCATCAAAACAGGTAATTAAAACCTGTTTTCTACTCGTTTTCGTTCAAGGAACAAAAGCCCTATGATGATTTAGGTGATTAACACCGAATCGAGGGTCGATTTTGGCCTTGAACAAACTAGGGTTCATTGATTTGGGGGTAAACCAGGCGACTAATGTTTATATTTAAAACAAACCAAAGTTGTGACACCCCATGTTTTCAGGTCACCATTGTTTTCGTGATTTAGTATATTATTATCATTAATGAATATAATTAGCATTAAAAGACATTGTGATTATTACAAAAGGTTCATTAACAACTAAACTTTCAATTAGTTAAACCAAAATAACAATTAATAATTAATTAAATTTAAACCAAAACTCAAAATGCAAATTGTGTAAGGGTGGGGGACTAGAAGTTGCAACTTGGCAACTACAACTTATCTCTAGTAACCAACTTTCCATCACCACCGAAACCACTAACTCTACCCACCCCCTCAATCATTCAATTGAATTATTCTTCCACCATCTCCTCAATCATTCAATTGAATTATTCTTCCACTATCTAATTAAACTAAACTTGATAGAGTTAAATGCAAATTATATTTCTATTAACGTATTATTATTCCACCCAACAGTGGAGCACTTTAAGTTATATTTCTATTAACGCATTATTATTCCACCCAATAGTGGAACACTTTATGACGTGGTTGAATTGGCTATGAAAATGTTATGGGAATAGAATATTTAATATAGTGGAGTAGTTATAATTATATATGGACATAACGGTTTATCAACATATGAAGTTAATAAATAGCTAAGTCACGGGGCACGATTAAAGTTTGTACCAATTCTTCCCAAGTGCATCCATTTCGTTTCTTGTAATATAATTCTATTAACTATGATAATGTTATGAAATCCAAATATTTAATATAGTATTTGGCATCAACTTAAGGCCACCAATCTTGAACGTTTATTGTGGTTTGGTGTTCGGTGGTTTCATTGATTCACGGCAGCCCCACCCCCACTCACATCATCATCACAAACACAACCCTAAAGTCCACCAAAAACTCCTATTGCCCGTCACTACCGTTTCCTTTCGAAACCACTGCTGCCACCGGCTAAAACCATCTCCGACGACCCCCGCTCGTGCAACCAAGGATTGCCTGTGTCTTCTCTTTACGATTCTCGAATCTTTCGCAAACCGATAGGTAAGCATTCTTTTTGGTTAGTCATGATCGGCGTTACGGTTTCGGTTCCGGTTGTGGTTTCGGTTGCCATCTAGGTGGGTTGATCCCGCGTCTTTGTGCTTATGGGTTAAGATTGCTGCGTATGTTTCTGTGTATCGGTTCGATCTTGTGTTTGTTTGGGTGTTTTGGTCGACTGGGACGAGGGTAGGGGGTGAAGGGTTGTATTTGTTTTGACAAGTATGTGTGCTCATGTGGTGTGTGTTGCGAGCATGACGTGCGTGTGTTATTTGCGATGTGGAGTCTCTGTTTATGTATATATGTTGTGTTATATATATGCATGTGTGTGTATATATATATATATTCATATGTGTGCAGGAATGAAATGTTTCTTTTTGTTGTTATGTCGGTGTATTGGTTGTGTTGGTAGATATAGATATATTATGTTCACGGTGGTGCATGTATGTGGACTAGTTGTGAGTTAGGTGTGTGTTTTCATGATGTGCAAGGTTATGATGGCATGTGGGTGTGAGTATTACACGTGGGCAAGGATTATGAAGGCAGGTATGCCTTTGGGAGATGGAAATTGGGTTGCCATAATAGGTAGTGTGTGCTTGAGTGTATATCCATGAATATTGATACATACGTGGGTAAGTAACGTGTGTATGTGGCGTGTGTTCTAGTTGTGTGTAAATATTAGTGACGTTGCATGCATGTATGAATGTGTGTTTCTTTGATTAAGTTACAAGTATATATATAAATTCAGGTATATGCATATTTTAATATGGACACGTATAACTTAAATCGATTTGGCAGAGGAGTACCAAATAAATATTGCAGGTTATCATTCATGTGGATCAATGTTGTATGTATGTGTGTATATGTACGTAGGTATGGTAATTACATATATATATATATATATATATATATTATGCGTAAGGATGATATATATTATGTAATTGTTATATATTATGTGTGTGAATAACATATATTATGAAATTGTAAAATATTATGTATGTGAACACTATATATTATGTAATTGTAATATATTAGGAGTGTATTATCTTCGGATCGTTATACCTTGGTGTTGCAATGTAGTGTGTTTGCGTGTAAATGGGGAAGGATCGATAGTCAGTGTCGTAACCGAACCATGAACACGAAACCGTACGACCCATTATTAATATTTAATATTAATTATGTAATAAACGTGCATCCAGGTTGTTCGGAAACTTAATCGTTCGTTCTTACACTTATTGATATTTGCTGTGCTTATAAGGTGAGTTTCACGGCCCCTTTTTACTTTCTTTCCTTTTTGGGGGAGAAAACATGCAACATATTTTATGAATGGTTTTAGTATTATTGATATCGCTTGTTACGTTAGTGCAAACATACAAACAGTCCTGACACGCTCGAACCGTTAGTAATGAGATTAGCGAGGTAATACTGAGTAGTACTACTGGGTCTGACAAACCCCGCCCGGGCTAGTCGCGCTAGCTTGATTGGAGGTCAAACGGGTGCATTATTGACCTAACATTTGTCACTGTCTTGCGAGACGTGACGGGAAACACAAACATATAGGACACGCAAACAGTCAGCTTCGGTTCGAAACGCTAAGTAACATGATTATAGGCTAGCTACCTATCGATATGCTTTAATTACTAAACCATTCGGACAGTCAAACAGTTACGAACAGTCGAACAGTTACAAACAGTCGAACAGATACAAACAGTCGAACAGTTACAACCAGTCGAACAGTTACAAACAGTCGAACAGATACAAACAGTAGAACAGTTACAACCAGTTGAACAGTTACAGATAGTCAAACAGTTACAAACATTTTTATCTGTGATAAAACCTGTGAACTCACCAACTTTATGTTGACACACTTTAGCATGTTTTCTCAGGTAACAGGAACGTGTAATCTCATGATGCACGATTAAGGAACGCACTCAGGACATGCATTCATCAGATCCATGTATATTGCATTAAACATTGTTTTGATTTAACATTTCAAACTTTCAGTATTGTTTACATTTCGTTATTCGCTTCCGCACTGTTATTCATTTCTTTTATGTAATCTGATTTATGTCAAACGTTTATTTTTAAACTCATATAATGTCGTTTGATATAACCGTGTCTGAGATCCTGGTATGTCACACGCCTAACGGTAAAACCCCGTTTGTGGAAAATTGAGGGTGTGACAAAAGTGAACCAAGGCCACGGCCCTATTTCACTGGTTCCTGCGCTCCATGTTACAAGGGAGCCCCGGGTTCGACCCCGGGCAGCCCCTCCCCTTTTTTTCTTTTTCTGATTTGTTTTCTTTTCTTCATTTTCTTTTTATTCATTTAACCTTTTTAAATTCTGAAAATTTATAAAATTTATTTTATAAAATGCAGATTAATTTTCTTACTTTTGTTTAATTAATTTGTGACCAAATTAATTTTTATAAAACTTTTGTATTTATAAATACATTATTTTAGTTTTAAAAATACAAAAAAATGAGTAAATATAATACTTGTATATGTATATATATATTTTTAAATAATTAAATTGTTTAGTTACTTATACCTATATATATATTTATATATAGTTCTTTTAATAACTAAATCACTTAATATGATATTATAATTGTTTAGTATATATATTTATATATATATTTCCAAACAATTAAATTGTTTAGTTACTTATACCTATATATATATATATATTTACATATAGTTCATTTTCAATAGTTGAATTCACTTATTGTAATACAATCTTTATAAATCGGTTTAACGTACAATTAGATTAGGTTTTTCTTTATTTATTTCTTTCTCATACGCGCCATCAATTAATTATTTCGCATACAAAATCCATTCGTTCCATTAATCCGATCGCATTATTAACATGTAATGAATAATTATTAAAATTTATTTGATCTATAATTAAGAACCTTAAAAACATAATGATTAATCATCAACCTATTATAACGCGTTACTTTATTTCATTTAGGTGCGTTGTGACGTTGTGTTGGAAATCTTATTCGTGATTACTCTTATTTCATCTACGAGTCTTCTATTATTCAAACATGTGAGTTCATATGCCCCGCTTTACGATTATTTCACATCTTTCGGGGTGAAACATGTTGCTTATACAAACTTTCACATACACGCTTTGATACTTATTACACAGGTGCAATTCTTTACATAGTCGTGGTTGTTTGAATATGTTAAGTATTATATGAGATGTGACATACGTGTGCAATCATTAACTATTGCTAGCCTAGCGAAGTCTTAGATCTTTGGGCCTGACAAGCCTATTTGGTGCTAAAGCCGAGGGATTGCCGGCTCCTAGGAGCTGTATGCTTGTGCACTAGGGAACCAAATACACTTAGCTAATCATGCTTATTCATATTATTCAGTCGAGGCTTGATTGTAACTATGCATGTTCTATATACTTACTATCTTGTGACCATTGACTAGAATTGCCACATTTTTGTATACTTATTGTATTTCAAACCATGAGAACTCACCAACTAGTTAGTTGACTTTATTTTCAACATGTTTCAGGTAATGTGCAAGCTTAGCGATGATTGAAGAAGTGCTTAAACCTAGAATATGGACCTAGGCTTAATAAAGACAATTGGATTCTTGTTTTCGTTGATTTATTTTGAGACTTTGATGTATGTGGTGTGTGAAACAATTGATTAATGGCATTTTTATATTTTAACATAGCGTTATGTGGCTGTGAACAATCTTAACCCTCACACCTCGACGTTTCCGCCGTCAAGGTTGGGGTGTGACAAATATCCACCGGAGCATTCGTACTAATATCGTCACGGTTCCACATTTTACTGGAAATTAAAATAAATAAAGCAAGAACAGTTGGTTATTGTAAGATATTTTAAGGCAAATCATATATGATTTATACATGAATATAAAGATAAAAATTACAAAAAAATTGAATAAAATCGTACACTAAATGAAAGATATGTTCAAATCATAAGGGGGGAATCTTACCTAAATTAAAGAAGCTATGAAAAATTAAACATGAATTTAAGAATCGATGTTTAAATAAAGATGTTAGGTGAATGAATATTCAAAAAACATGTAATGATTCGATCTATATGTGAATGAATAAACGAAATATATGAAGATTGTTGATGAAGTCACGATGTCAATGAGTTCTGTGGAAATTGATGAAAAATAAAGATTAGAATATAGTAAATGGAAATATTCAAATGATACATGTAAAATATTGTAAGAAGAATATTAAATATGTAATTTCCATAATTAAATAGATACAATAAAGAAACCAATTAATACATAATCTAAAAAGACGATAATACCCTTACTGGCTAAATTAAAATAAAAATAAAATGAATTCTAATCAATGGTCAGGATGAGTTCTTGTAGTTCTCACAATCTTTAAGAAGCCTGAAAAGATCCTAACCCTATATATATATATATATATATATATATATATATTATATATTTATATTATATATATATTATATTTATATATATATATATATATATTTATATTTATATTACATATATATATTATATTTATATATATATATATATATATATATTATATTACTTTCAAAGTATATCTTGTGATTTGCCTACCTATAAGGATGTTTTAAGAAACCTTTCTATTGATTATCTCGGGATGTCATATATTTCACACAGATGTGATAAACAACTTTTCATATGGGTTCAGGTCCGCCAGGTCGGTTAACTCCAAGTACTTTTTATCCAAATTACTTGTATATTCTTTGATAAATTATGAAACTTATAATATTTTAGTTATTCATTAGCGCATAGCTAATACTTAATTTATGAGCAGATGGGTTTTGACCATTCAGAACTAATTTGAAGACGCACAACATTGATACTGCTATCTTTAAATGTGAGGATTGGTTATGGTGACCGATTATTATGTGCTTAGCTAGATCCAAAACCAAACCATCAATTAATCTAAGCCCTTGGCAATAGTGGTGACCGAGAGGAAACTTAACAACACAAGATCGGCTGTCTAATCAAACAGGGTTGGCCTTCACTTTCTTGCAATTTTGACATCTATTTCATCTCTTGTATCGTTGTCATTAGTAAATGATGATGTTGAGCTCTTGGCATCTAACAAAAACATAGTTAACATCTTAAACAAACACTAATCTCATGTAAAATACAATGATATATGTTTATGACATTGACATTAAACTACCCAACCGGACAGATATAAAACTAGTTAATATGGGATCAACATGTTAAATACTGGATGATACTAGTTTTATTATTTCATTTATATATACACCGAGCATACCAATTTGATCCGGAACGAATTGGAGTCCAGTTCCCTTTACAAATCTTTTTTTTCTAAAACTATTATCACACCGGCAATTCTCATCACCGGAAGTCCCTAAACTCCACCACCTCCGGCACCAAACTTCGGCAACTCATAGCTTCCAACATCACTCCAAATATCCTCCTCTTTCACACTAACACTATCGATCCTGTCGGAAATCGGTTCCGATAAGTACACCGGTGCAGCCTCTGATTCAATCGCCAACACATTCTTCCCTTCCGACTCGCAATATTCGGTTTCGATACCCAATTCAAGATTTCTTGATGACCCACCAACAGATAAAGGATCTTGTTCATGGGGTTGATGTTTAACGAACTTTCGAGTGGTTGTTGGAGACGAAAGTCGAAGCATTTGCTCGTTTTCTTCAGAAGAAGATGACAACAATGTCTTGTTTTGAAACATTTTAGCCAAAAATGAAACCATATGCTTCTGTTTATCCTCAGCAGCTTTGAGTTTTTCGTTTACTGATTCCATACATTGATGTGTTTCACAATTTTGATTCTTTAATTCGATAATTTGTTGCATCATCTCTGTCTTCTGTTTGTGTAATCTCTCAATTTCAGCTTCGATTAACAGGTTGTTAAAGTCTTCATTGCTTGAAGACGTCGATTGATTCGATTTACGCCTTTGAATGTTCTTTAAGAGATTCTTCTGTCCTCGTATAAAGCTTTCGTTTGCAAACTCCCATTTGTCGGGATCAATCTTGCGAAATCCCTAAATCGAAACAAATTTAAAAAACAGTAACAACATATGTGTCGAAAACAACATTCAATCACCACAAATTAGCAATGTAAAATTCGAAATTAAGATGAAACCATGTTAAATAAAAACGTTCACAGTGACGGAAAATGTACACCAACAGAAAGTTGTTACAAAAACAAATGTTTTCTAGTCATAAATAGTTTAGAATTATATCATGGTTTATAGATGGTTTTTACAATCATTTTTGTTTCTATGGGAACAACCATATATGAGATCCACTGGTAAAACTAACGGACGTGACAGTGCGAATTTTATTTATAAAAATGAATGACTATTAGATGCACTTTATATGAAATATTCACTGTTCATATCTCATATCCGCTACTTACTAGCGGAGCACATATAGGCATGTCAATACATTAAAAGTGGATCGTCTGTTAGTTAAAGGAGTTGATTACCTAAAGATAAAAAATGGCTTTAAAACCGTGAAAAAACCATATTTATAATTCTAAACCGTCTAAAACACAAAACGGCCTTATAATAACCGAAAAATGAGTCGAAGTACAAAAAAAAAAGATGAAAGTTTACATATGTATTAAGTTGTCGAACAAAGCTCGAAAAGTTGTTATGTTTAAAGTTTCTCGGCAAGATCAATCTCGAGAACTCGATCGAATCCCAGACGACAAAGCTCCGCCCACCAGCGCCCCACGAGATGATCGGGTCTAGCATCGGGTCATCCACTAAATCAAAAGTTTTCGACAAAAATGGTGGAATTTGTGTTCCTTGTAAACACTCCATCGGTTGAGGAATCATTACACCTTCTCTAATTATCACCACATCAGCATTAGCATCTCCTGTTGCCAATTTCCGATCATCAAACTTCAACCAAAACACAAAAAACAGAGCACAGAGCAAAAACAGAGTAATTTTCTAATTTGAATCAATTAATCAAAAACACTAAGAAACTGTAAAAACTAACGAATACCCACCAAAGATTGATGAAAATGGAAGCGGGTTTCGGTTTGAAACCGGTGAATTCGGGTCGGATCCTGCCGGAGAAGAAGAAGAGGTGGGGTTTATTTAAGAGAAGGATAGTGAGATTGTGGTCGGTGGGGGGATATAGGGAATTGGGGTGTATATATACAGGTAATGTGTGTAAAACTCCGGTGAGGATGACGGTGGAGTTGACGGTGGTTGTTCGCCGGAGCTGCTATGGGTGAACCACCGACGTTAGTGGTACTGTTGCAGATATTTTGTTGAAGGCCAATCAAGGTTTAGAAAGACAGATATGAAGAATACGACGTCGTGTGTTTTATCCGTAATTGGCAAGGAAAAAACTTCCTTGTTAACTAACACATATAAAACATACAAAACCTTTTTATTTTTAGAAAATATCATATAATATATAACGTATATATATACATGAGTTTGTATTATTTTTTAGCAGCAAATTCTTTTACCAAATTCCAAATATTTAAATTTAAACTACTAACCCGAGTTTACTTAAGAAGAGATAATAAAAGAAGGGTGAGATTATTTTACAAAGTGTATTTTTGCTACAAAGTGTGAGAAGACATAATAAGACTAAAAAAGTCTCAAAAAAAATTATATCTCACAATCTAAATCGAATTTTAAAAACACTTCGGAGCCTTTGTACATCTCGTTGTCCTCTTTCAGAAAAAAAAATTAAAATTGTGTCGTTATATGACACAATTACGTCATTGTGTCTTTTATATGGACACAATGACGCCATTGCGTCTTTCATAATGACACAATAAATTTATTTTGTCTTTCATAAATGACACAATAAAAAAAACGTTATTTTTTTATTTTTTTTACTTTTCCATTTATTTTTTTTATTGAGGACGACTAGGAGAACAAAAACTACGAATTACTTTTTGATATTCGATTTTGATTGTGAGATATAATTTTTTGTGTATTTTTTTGACTCATTGTGTTTTTTTATTTGACTCAATGTGTCTTCTCACACTTTATAGCAAAAATACACTTTGTATTTAAACTTTTTTCATAAAAGGAAACTTATTTTCTTTTTTCTTTTCTTTCTCTTTTTTTCTTTCTTTTCTTATCTTTTTGTTTCCTTTCAATTTGAAACTATTGATTTAACCTTTATTTTTTAATTCTTTTTAAATAAACTCGAGAACACAACTTTTTTATTTTTCTTTTATTTTCTTCCATTAAAAAAAATCAAGAACGCAATTGTATTCAAAACACTGTAAAATTCCTTCCATTATTCATCTTTACATATTTTTTGTTATTTTGTAGGTTAATAATTCAAAGAGGATGTAGAATTGCAACTCGAATTGAGATGAAATGAATTTGACTGTTTTTTGAATACAAGGTAGATTAATCATCCAAGAACTTGTTAGAAAGATGTTGTGTTTGATTGTTTGAATGATCTATACGCCTTGAAATTTCAAATTGATGAGTGAGACCTTTTAAAGATCACCACATGGATCTAATTATCGTCTAAGTACGAGAACAAAAGAATATCAAGTCGTATAATTAAATTTCAGACAACGTTGGTTATTGGTATGTATACTAGAAAAGAACTTACAAGTGATATGAATGTGAGTTTTAAACTTTATATAATTGTGGTCCTAAAGTTTTTATATTCAAAGATAATTATGACTATTTGTGAAAATAAAATGAAATCTCTATCTTTTTTCCAAAGTTTTATGGAAATAGAGAGAACTTTTATCACCATATAAATAGTCGATAAATAAACAGATTTATTATTTTTATTACATTAAAATTTAATTTTTCTAGACTTAACAAACCATAGGTATAAATGGTGATATCTAAGTTTTTTAAAAACTATAACGGGCACAAATGCCCTTCATCTACCACTCGTGCCCGTGAGGTGTTCCACCAGCTGTCTCGCGATGTATTCGTAAACTTCTGTTGCTTAACATCCACACATGTAAAGTTGTGAGTTTTTTAGTGCCACAAATTATAGGAAATAAAACAATATATCAAGACATGCATCCAAGAAGATAACTACTCGGATTCAAACAATATCTAAAAGAAGATGCCTAAGGCTCTTAAGTAACTAATAATCTCAATAAAATGTTAATAGTTGAAACTTAGAATCATTTAAATATTATTAATCCTTAATCCTTATGTGGATTTTATTCTTATCTTACCCTTTATTAGTAAATTGATTTTAGTAATCCAAATTTGCTTCGTTGATGATAATTCATACCAACAATTTGAAACTACAACTTATAGGTCAATCATATTCACATGACATATTCACAGGCTTTCACTTAATTTTGCTTATAAAAAACGCACGCTTCAATTTTTTGCTCATAACAATACTTTTTAGTGAATAATAGAAATAAAATGAAAAATCTATTTTGATTAAAGAATAATATTGTTATTGCTAATAATGTGGAAATTGTTTATATTATTGATCGATTAGTTATTAGTATGTATTATTTGGTTAGATGAACATATGAGTTTTAGTTTTAATAAATATTATTATTTGATTAATAATTCATTGTTTGAAAGTGTTCCTTTTAATTACATTTATATTATGATACTAGCTTAGTAAACCCGTGTATTACACTGGTTGAATAAATACAATATTAAATAGAATAAAAAATATTAACTATAAAACGATAGACTAAGACATGATATGATTGAAACTATGTATTAGTAATAACTATAAATAATAAAACAATAACATGAAATTTTTTAATTTTTTTTTTTTTTTTGAAAGATAAATAAAATATTTTATTTCAAAATAACGTTTTAAAATTTTTTCATTTTTAAAAATTTTCCTACTATAACTCCTTATTTTAATTATTTTGTTTTATAATAACTTTACTTTAAAAGAACCAATTTTAAAATATTGTATAAAAATAGTTTTATTTTTTAGAAAAAAATCCTTTTATAAAAAACCATCTCTATAGAAATAACATTAATAAAACATTCTCTTTCTTAATCTATTAAAAAACTAATTATAATATAAAATAAATAGATAATATTATTAGTAAGTTATGTGTTATTTAATAAGAGAGATAAGCGAAAAAATTACATGAGAATAAATGTAATGATGACACGTGTCACATTTATTTACCCTTTGATTAGAGTACGGAGATGGAGATATGGAGATTACTATTACTATTTTTTTGGTAACAGGTCGATCATCATACACTGATATAGAATAGGATCAGCACATTAAAATAAAAGTTTACAAATTTAATCACGGATAACGACATATATCAATCAATCATGATTTTTTTTTCGATTAATATTACTATATCCCGACATCAATGCATGTGTTTTTACCTTTATTTGGACAAATATCATAAATAGAATACACAAATTCGATAAACAATTCCCATGTTAACATGTAACCATCAAACTTATTTACTACATAATTTAAACACGTAACCATTTGTTTAAACTATATTATATTTACCATCAAATTATTCAGTTTAAGCCTTATGAACTTATATGTTTGTATACATTAATATTCTTACTTTTTTGAAAATCTGTACATTCGATATATTTTAAAATAGTCTTATGAACTTATGATCGTTAGCCCAACTGATTAAGATGATATACACATCACATGTAAATAATGGGAGGTTATGGGTTTAAGTCTCAATCTAAACAAAATGTTCGGAGTTGAGGCAAAAAGTTTTATCAACAATGAGTTTTTTCATTAGAGAGTTGGGGGTGCGGTCCCGACTGGAAAACGAATAGATGGATCCGATTAAGATAACACATATTCCTACGAAACAGTGTCATACATGTGCCGTTAAAAAAAACTTATAAACTTCTTGGGTCCCGGTTTGAATGTTTAAAACTCCAATATCAGAACGAAATTCCAAATTAAAAATCAAATATAGTGTTCAGATCTTTTTAATTTATTTCTATTGTTACTATTCTTTACTTAAAGATAGATTCATATTAAATGTAAAAACACTTGTTGAAATAATAAAAGTGTACATGTTTTGCATATTACACTTGATTATTGAGGCTGAGTACGCTGGACGTGAAGTCTCGATGGAGCAGCTTATATCGGTAATTATGTTCGTGGGAGCATCATATAAAAGATAAAAGAGAGTTCATGGTTGATTAATTTGGATGAAATTGCACACCCTTAATCAGTTATCTTGCATATCATAACAAGAACCAAATATATATCTTTGTGATCATCATCTCTGAAGATCTTCATAGTCTCTCATCTTCTTCTTCTTCATACTTGTCTAGGTTTCATCCTTACTTTCATTAGTCTCCGATCTCTCTGTTTTGAGGTCAAAAAGTTTGTATCATATAGATATTGTCACACCGATGAGATTAGAGTGTGGTTCTTGTTCTTGTGTCTAGTTATCAGTTGTTTCTTCATTGTAGATACTTCAATTTGCAACAATACAAGTTTATTCTAGTTCAATTTGTGTTTAATGTTGTGTTTTTTAACAACACTATAATTCAATATTCTCTTATTGTTTTTTCTTTCTCTTCCATGGTTTATACTTTATATATCATCTTACATCTTGTGACATACTATTAATAAGAAAACAAAATAGTCAACGCACTCTTTATCAACATATGCAATAACTATACACTTTTCAAACCAATAAAAGTATGACATCTATTTATTGCTCCTACGGGCCAAAAGTCACACCTCCTTCTGAACCACATTTATAATTGTTTTCCACCTTCTAGTGGCACACTATAATATTATTTTCATGCATTATCAATATCTATATGAATAAATCACACACACACACCCACATGAATAATATCATATAACCTCTAACAATGGGTGATATCCCTACTGAGTTGACTCGTATTCACTCGTTCATCCTCCTCCTCACCGTGTTAACTCACCCGATCGCCGCCGTCGCCGCCACACACGAGCTCCTAAAAGGCTTCACCGCCACCCCCGATTCATCGGTGGCGTCATTTCAGCCGCTACTCAGTGACTCAGTTGGTAACTACTCACTCGGTTTTGTCCGAGTTGATCGTACTCAACTCGTTCTTGCTGTTGTTCATGTTCCATCGCTGGAGCAACTATGGGTCGCCAAAACAGGTGTGTTGACTCGGTGGTCGTCGAAAACTCGTTTGACGTTTAATGGCAGTCTCGTAATTTCTGGCTCACGTACAGGGGTATTATGGTCAACTCACACGGACGGCGACCGTGTACGGCTCTCCGACACCTCTAATTTGTTGATTGAGAATGGCGGCGATGGTGGGTCAACGGTATGGCAGAGTTTTAACTTTCCCTATAATACCCTCATGGAGGGTCAAAATTTCACTAGTGCCATGACACTAGTTTCGTCGAACGGGTTGTATTCGATGAAGCTAGGACCCAATTTCATCGGGTTCTACGCTAAGTTTGTTATCAGTTCTGACCCGGGCCATCTTTACTTCCAGCATAATCCCATGGAAGCGAAGGCCCAGGTCATGAAAGGTGAGGGACCCATCCGGATTGTGCTCAGCCCGGATGGGTTCCTGGGTATGTACCAGAACGGTACAGCGCCGGTTGATGTGCAGCCGTTTAGTAGCTTCCAGCAACCGGGGAGAGGTAACCGTCGGGTTCGTCTCGAACCCGACGGTAACCTGATTGGATACTACTGGGCCAGGTCATCCTGGCTCGTGGATTTTAAACAAATATCCGATCCGTGTGATCTACCGAGCTCGTGTGGACCGTATGGGATGTGCCAACGCGGCAAAGGATGTTCTTGTTTGGACAACCGGACGTCTTACGTGTCTGGTAGATGCGACACGGAGGAAATAAATGCCTCCGGTGACGACCTATGCCGAAAAAAGTATAGCGTGTTACGGAGGATCGGTGTTGAGTTACCGAACAAAGAGATAATGGAGTACACGATCATGAGTTCTTTAGAGAAGTGTGAGCGTGCGTGTGAAGAAAAGTGCACGTGTTGGGGTGCGGTATACAGTAACACATCTGGATTCTGCTACACCATAAACTACCCCGTACAAACACTAGTTGAAGTGCTAGATGACACCAAAGTAGGTTATTTTAAGGTGAGGGAGGGTACAGGAAAAGATAATATCCCAACAGGGTTATGGGTTGGAATAGGTTTGTTGTGTGGGTTGATTTCGTTAGTTTTGGTAGTTGGAGGGGTGTTTTGTACAAGAGGGAAAGTAGAGGGGTTAAAGGGTATGTAGAGGAAGATGGTATGAATGGTGGGGTGGGACCGTATAAAATTTGGGGTCCACAAGTTCGAAGTCTATAGAGTTAAGTGAGAGGTGACGTAAGCGATGACGTATTTGGGATCGAGGGTTTGACTTTGACCAAAGTTTTACTTTATATTTATAGATCCGATGACGTGTTAAAACTTAAAAGTTTAAATGGATCTTAACGGTCACGTGAAGGAGATACGAATTTATTTGTATAATTTATATGTATGTAGGGATGTTTTCATTTTTTTTAAATTTTTGTGTAATCTTATTAAAAATTTTAGTATCATGAAAATTGAAAACTAAAGCACTCGGTTTGGTGCAAACAAAGATTGTTTGATGTTAATTGCGTTAGGGTATTATGTTCCTAAAGATCGATCGTTGAAGATCCATTTATTCTTTAATAGAGTAAATGAATTTCTGTAAAAGTTACTGTGTTAGCATTGAGAATAGCGATTGATCGAGTTTCAAGAAATGAACGCTTTAGCAAACTGAGGTGTTCGTGTTGATCTGGGGCTTTGTCCTCTTTGTGAATAAAATCTAGAGACCACTTTCATTTGTTCTCCTCGCATGGTGGCGATGATAGTTGGCAATATCTTTTCTCATGGTGCGGCATTCAACCCATCTTTTGGGTCGATCTCAAGAAAAAAGTGGTTCATGAAGTTGTGCTATCCTCTTTATGGTGTATTTGAAAAGCCCGGAATGAAATGTTGTTCAAAGCGAAAAGATTGTCAATAAACCATATATTGGAGGAGATAAGATCTTGTAGTTTATTGTGGGTGAAAATAGGTCCACTTTTGGATCATTGCAATGGGAGGAATGGTGATCTTTTCCTGTTTGATTTTGGTTGTTAAAAATATGATTGTTTTAGTCGGACTTGAGCACAAAATGATATGAGTTGAGCTGAATTCGCTCATAACATCCAATCCAAGCTAGAAGCTCAACTCTTAGTGCCAAATTTGAGCCTTGTATTCAACTCACGTTAACTTATGGATGAATAAGTTTCTCGTTTTTTCTTTTGTTTTTCTTGATGTTTTTATATACTTATGTTATACAAGCTTATGGCCCGTTACTTACGAATAAGTTACAAATCATAAATTTACTCGGCTCCGGAAATTCAAGCTTCCCCGGCTATTAAAAAATAGCGATCAAGTTGCATTTGATAACTCAAGTTAACATGCGGTTGTTAAACATTAGGCTAGAAAATAATCACCAGAAGATGACATCAAAGAGAACAATAATTTTAATTCGATTTTTATATTCACTTTTAAACTTTGCTTATCAAATGGTTGGTAACCAATCACCATATTCAAAAAAATATTTGAAATTTTTTTTTTGTCAATAGCATAAAAAAAATATTTTTACCAGTTTATATCACAACCATTTGATATCTTACATTGTCAAACAATTAACTTGAACAAGAACATATTGTTGCCAATGTTTTCAGAACCGGATCGGACGTCGAACCGGACGTTTTACTGGTTTGGTGGTCGGACCGGTCGGACCGGATGGACCGGATTTAACTATATTTTAATTATATTTATATATGTAATTAAATATAAGTAATTTATATATGATTTATACATATATTTTATAGTTATATATAAAACTTAACTATATTTGTATATCCTACGTACTAATTTATGGTTTAACACCCCGTTTTTACCCACTAAAATCAAAAAAAAAAAAATCAGAAAACCGGTCGGAACCGGTCCGGTTCGCCGGTCCAACCGCCGGTTCGGTTCGGACCGGCCGGTTCAAATGGTCAAAAACGAATCACCCCTGACCGGACCGGATCAGCCACCGATTCGCGGTCGAACCGGTCGGACCGGCCGGTCCGATCCGGTCCTAACAACAATGATTGTTGCTATCTTACATTTTATCCGATTATGCTAAGTAGACGTGTTATGTCATTTTCTTAACCGGTGAGTATGCATACTATCTGCTTTAAACCAATTCTACTATTAAAATCAACACATTTACATTTTATAAAGTTTTAACCCATAATCTTTGACTAAAAAGTACAACATTTTACCATTGCAATGTTTTTTAAAATACGTCATATCACCTGTTTATTTGTTATAACATTGATTTTAACATAATAAACCTTAGTGTAGGAAGTCAAATTCGTTTGGGATCCTTCAAATGTCAACAAGAGATGGGGGGCGCCTCCTGTTAAATTATTTTGTAGGTATGTTGCTATGTTATTTTATTTCATTGGAGATTATCTATTAGATTGTATTTGATAATTAATTACTTAATTAATTGTTAAACACGTTAACACGCAACTCAATTCATGATTCATTGATGTATATCATGTGTAATTACTTTTTATTTTATCTTTTAAATTTTATTCTTAGTTATTTATTAACAAAATTTACAGTATAATAAAATTACCATATCATGCACTATGCAAGACTAAAATCTATAATGCACTATGCAAGACTAAAATCTATAATTTTTTTATTGAAAAATACAACATCTACCAGCAGATATTCCTTTAGAGACATTTTACTGTGTTAATTTGTAGTATATGGCTTGGTGGGATAGTAGATGTTCTTAGGTTCATATCTACTAATGGGTATAGTTGTACAAATTCAACACCGAGTTGAAAACAGATTTTAAACTAATTTTTATTGAGTCAACAAAAGTTAAAACTGTTTTATTTAAAACCGATTCAGGTTAAAATCAGGTTTCACCGGATAGGGTCATGAATCGATCTCAAACCTACGGATGGGTCGAGTTGGAACCGGTTTGGAATGTAGCCAGTTTGAAAATTGGGTCAGTGTGTTCGGGTTATTGAATTTTTTTTTATCTATGTCTACTAAGAAGTCCATTCCTCATTCTCATCTTTATATTTAACTAAAAACCTCATATATTAAAATTTTATATTATTTGATGACGTAATTTTATTATTTGATGAAATATAAAGATAGGATTGGATATGAGAAACGAAAGAGTGATCTAATGAGTTGCATAATAGACACATATACATATGATGGGCTATTGTGTATTTGTGTCTTCTATAGTTCTATGGTCATGAAAGAGAAAGGCCCACACGTATTCTATTCAACAGAGTTTCAACATACTTTAACCTTTCGGTTTTCTAGAGCACTCACGACTTATTCCTTATTTTTATTCTTATAATTACATTAAAAATTACTAATTCTTCTATCTCTTTTCAATTAAATAATATATTTTTATACTTTTTTCATTAAATTTTCTCTCCTCCACTCACAATCACTTTTAAAAATATTAAAAAATTATAAGGGTTGAACAGTGAATCCTTAAATTTACCGATAAACAGTAACATTTTCTCTCTCCTTCACTCACAACCAATTAAACCATTTCATATAATTTAAGAACTCATACTCACATAATTTTAAGGAATGAGTTGTGAATGCTCTTAAAGACTGCTACTTCTTATATTTAAGGGTCTGTGTTTACTTGTTATCAATCTCATACTCATTGAGTCATTGCATTCGCAATTTTATTTTTTTACCATTTCTCGAGTCTTGACCGGTCCTAAAATTATTGAACGCCAACGCTTGAGATTTTTTTGGCTTACTTGGAAAATCAATCCGCATTTTTTAGTTTTGAAAAGAAAGTAAATAACAAAAACATGTGTATTGAGTTCGACTAGCTGATTTAGTTTTTCTTTCTAAATGGTTATTAAACAGTGATTTACATTTCTGTGGCATTATTATCTCAATAACTTCATTCTAGATTTTAGTTTTACCGGTTACAATAACAATATATTATTAGTTATTTGCCTGTGTAAGCCTGGACCAAAATTTTAAATGTTGATATTCGAGCACTATTAAAAAACCGACCTCGATGAAGATAAATCATGTGTCTGTCACTGCCCAAGTGTAATGCTGACAATGAGTAATTAATGAATGATGAAATGTGGATGAGATTGGTGATTTTATCTTATTTTCATGTTTGTTAATCATCAGAAAATGTCATCTTTTATCACCTGGATTCTCGCATAGTTTTTGATCTGCCTTAATTTTCGCACAGTTTTTCTCATCTCTTTTCTTACTTGAACAATACTTTGTAAACGATCTCTTAAAGTGTGTGAAAGGGTTATTGTTAGATATTTGTGCGCAACAGGCGATCTTAATACTTTAAGAATCGCGTCTCACGTTTCTCGAGTCTCGACATGCCTTAAAATTATTAAACGTCAACGCTTGAGATTTTTTGACTTACTTGGAAAATCAATCCGTATTTTAATTTTGAATATTGAATTCGACTAACTAGTTTAGTTTTTCTTTCTAAATGGTTATTAAACGGTGTTTACATTCTTGTGGCATGATTACCTCAACAACTTCATTCTAGATTTTAGTTTTACCGGTTACAATAACAAGATATCATTAGTTATTTGCCTGTGTAAAACTGGACCAAACTTGGAATGTTGATATTCGAGCAACGTTTTTAACTTGGAATGTTGATATTCGAGCAACGTAAAAAAACCGACCTTGATGAAGATAAATCATGCATCTGCCACTGCCCATGTGTAACGGTGACAATGAGCAATTAATGAATGATGAAGTGTGGATGAGATCGGTGATTTAATCTTATTTTCATGTTTATTAATCATTAGAAAATGTCATCTTTATTATTTGGATTCTTGTATAGTTTTTGATTTGTTATAGTTTTTGGGTAATTTTTCTCATATCTTTTCTTAGTTGAACAATTACTTTATAAACGATCTCTTAAATTTGTGTGAAATGGTTATTGTTGGATATTTGTGCCTTATGGGCGATCTTAATACTTTAAGAATCACGTCTCACATTACTATCTACTCTCTGTTATGTTTGAGTCGTTTAATAAGTGGGCTTGGCCCAGGTTATGTAAGCTGCATGCAGGCTTACAGCCCATGCATGCATTCGCACGTTCATTTGATTAAGTCATAGGTTGTTGCTTTGAATGAGTCTTGAGTTTGTTAGCGTATTGTAAGGGTAGTTACCTTTTCTTTGGTTAACATTAGTGGGGTCTGTATGCTATATATATAGCAATTCTATGAGTTAATGAAATCATCAGAAATATTGAGTACTTTGGTATCTCATGAATCTTTCAAGTGGTATCAGAGCAATCTTCCTGGTGAGAGTATTTTTTGAGAGAAAGAGAGATGACAGAGGAGACGGTGTCCTATCAGAGTGTTCCCCGATTTGATGGTGATTATGATCATTGGAGCTTGGTGATGGAGAACTTGTTGCGCTCCAAGGAATTTTGGACATTGTGGAAACTGGTTTCGAAATACCAAAGGAAGGGGAAACTCTCTCTGCAGAAGCAAAGACGAAGTTGGAAGCCAACAAGTTGAAGGATTTGAAGGCCAGAAATTACCTGTTTCAGTCCATAGACAGGCAGATCTTACGCACGATGACGCAGAAGAACAGTGCTAAACAGATCTGGGATGCAATGAAGGCCAAATACCAGGGAAGCACACGAGTTAAACGTGCTCAATTACAGCGACTGAGGAAAGAATTCGAGATACTGGAGATGAAAGATGCTGAATCCGTTTCTGATTACTTCAACAGAGTAATGGTAGTTGCAAATGACATGCGCAACTACGGTGAGAACATGACGGATGTGAAAGTAGTAGAGAAGATTCTCAGGTCTTTGACAGAAGCATTCAATTTCGTTGTATGCACCATTGAAGAATCCAAGGATATTGATGCTTTGACAATCGATGAACTTCAAAGTTCGTTGCTTGTTCATGAACAAAAGCTTCGTCGCAAGCCAATAGAAGACCAAGTTATGAAGACCGAGAATGAAGGAGCAAGTGCACGCGGCCGCGGTCGTGGACGATCTCAGTTCTCCAGAGGACGAGGACAAGGAAGAGGAAGAATGCGACCTGACTTTGATAAATCAACAATCGAATGCTATCGTTGTCATCAACTAGGACATTTCTCATATGAATGTCTCAAAGGTGAGAAAGCTGTGAACTTTGCTGAATTCGATGATAGTGAAGAATTATTGTTGATGACACATGCTGAGATACAAAGGGATCATACGACTGGTTATTGGTTCTTAGATTCAGCATGTTCAAATCACATGACAGGAAATCGTGATTGGTTTGTCACGTTGGATGAATCATACTCTCAAACTGTGAAGTTGGGAAATGATATACGTTTAAAGGTGAAAGAATTGGTAATGTAAGGTTTGAGGTGGAAGGGATCACTCAAGTCATAACCAAAGTGTACTATGTACCAGAACTAACTTCAAGTTTGATAAGTTTGGGTCAGCTACAAGAGAAAAATCTCACCATCATCATCAAGCATGGAACATGCAACATCTATCATCCCCATCGAGGATTGATAGTTACTTCGAATATGACAAAGAATCGCATGTTCTTAATTCAAGCCACAAAGAAAGTACAACAAGAACAATGTATGGTGACATATGCTGAACTGAATTCAGAGATATGGCATAGGATATTGGGTCATGTAAGTCACAAAACAATAAGAACTATGCAGTACAGGCAGATGGTGTATGGGCTTCCAAAGATTGTTGAACAGACTAAAGCATGTGAAGTGTGTCAACTTGGCAAGCAACAAAGGGAACCTATACCAAAGAAAAGTAGTTGGAGGGCAAGTGAAAGACTGCAATTGATCCATACTGATGTATGTGGACCAATCTCACCAATGTCAGCAAGTGGAAAAAGGTACATACTAACTTTCATAGATGATTATTCTAGAAAGGGGTGGTTGTATTTTTTATCTCATAAGTCAGAAAGTTTTGAAACATTTAAGAAGTTTAAAACTATGGTTGAGACTGAAACGGGACTCAAAATTAAAGGTTTAAGAAGTGATAGAGGAGGTGAGTTCACCTCCACTGATTTTAATGAATTTTGTGAATGTTATGGAATCAAGAGGTAACTGACCACAGCGTACACCCCACAACAAAATAGGGGTGGCTGAACGTCGAAATAAAACAATTATGAATATGGTCAGATGTCTCTTGGTTGAAAAAGCTATGCCAAAATGGATGTGGTCAGAAGCAACCAGGTGGGCTGGGCATGTTATAAACAGATGTATCACAACAACCTTAGTAGATAAGGTACCAGAGGAGGTGTGGTCCGGCTCAAAGCCAAATGTCGAATACTTCCGCGTGTTTGGAAGTATAGCTTATGCTCACGTACCAGCTCAAGTGCGAACAAAACTAGATGACAGAAGCATCAAGTGTATAATGCTCGGTATAAGTACGGAGTCCAAAGCATATAGATTGTACGATCCTGTGCATCAGAGAATCATCATCAGCAAAGACGTTACCTTTGATGAAGAAGCCAAGTGGGTATGGGCTCAGCAAGATATAGGATAAGCTGAACTACTAGTCCCAGAAGAATATGTGCAAGTTGAAGAAGAAGAGATGGCATGCTCTCACAACCAAAACAGTACGGTACTAGAAGATGGTGCAGGTAATGCAAGCACACATCAAGAAAGTCAACCACTAAACAATGTGTCCCTACCTACTCCCACTAATGCATGTGATCCCTCTGATGCATGTGACATTACCCATACACCCACTCAACCTGATGTAACTACACAAGAAACAACTAACCCAACCACTACACCTATTGCAAGTACTACACAACAAGACCATGGGGAACCCTCTACTCGAGCACTGCGAAGAAGTGGTAGACCACCAACTTGGCTAGATGATTACCAAAGTGGGGAAGGTCTGTCAGAAGAAGAAACCAATTTAGTAATGTTCAGCTCTTGGGAGATCCCTCAACCTATGATGAAGCATCGAAAGATCCGAAGTGGCAGCAAGCAATGGAGAATGAAATTCGATCATTGAGCAAAATGGCACGTGGGAATTGGTACCAGCTCCTCCACATGCAAAACCAATTGGGGTCAAATGGTTGTACAAAACCAAACTGAATGAGAAAGGGGAGGTCGACAAGTACAAAGCTCGATTGGTGGTGAAAGGCTATGCTCAGTTAAAAGGGATCGACTACAATGAGGTTTTTGCTCCTGTAGCTCGTTGGGACACAATCCGAACGTCTTGGCTTAGCGGCTCATAACAATTGGTTGGTGTTGGTTGGTGTTTCAACTTGATGTGAAGAGCGTGTTTCTCCATGGAGAACTGAAAGAAACCATCTTTGTCGAACAACCACAAGGATTTGTCAAGAAGGGAGAAGAACAAAAGGTGTATAGGCTGAAACGTGCCTTGTATGGGCTGAAACAAGCCCCTAGAGCTTGGTTTCATCGTATTGAAGGCTACTTTCACAGAGAAGGATTTAAGAAGAGTGGTTATGATCACACCCTATTCATAAAAAGGTATGGAACAAAGTTATCATTATCAGTCTTTATATGGATGATCTTATCTTCACAGGAAATGATCAAAAGCTATGTGAAGATTTCACGATTCTATGAAACGAGAATTTGAAATGACTGATTTGGGACAAATGAAATTTTCTTGGGGGTGGAAGTGCATCAAGATGATTCTGGAATTAGTATGACTCAAAGAAAGTATGCAAAGGAAGTGCTTGAAAGATTTCATTTGTGGGAAGGTAATGCTGTGAAGAACCCAATTGTATCCGGCACAGTTTTGACTAAAGATGAAGATGGACCTGAAGTTGATAGCACCGAGTACAAGTGTTTGGTGGGGAGTCTCATGTATCTTACGGTTACAAGACCTGATCTAATGTATGTTGTATGCCTCTTGTCATGATACATGTCAGCTCCTAAGGAAGCACACATGCATCTAGCTAAACGGGTGTTGAGGTATGTAAAGGGTACATATGATTATGTGTTGAAGTATGAAAGAGGAGGAGCTGGAAAACTTGAAGTGTACACTGATAGTGATTATGCTCGGGATTTAGAAGATAGAAAATGCACATCAGGTTATGTATGCTTGTTAAGCAATGCGGCTACATGTTGGAGTTCTAGAAAACAGGAGATAGTCACTTTATCCTCTACGGAAGCTGAGTATGTGGCAGCCACAACATGTGCATGCCATTGTGTGTGGGTAAAAGGCTTGTTAAGTGAGCTTACTGGAAAGGAGGTCGGAACTGTTGAGATTAAATGTGATAATAGTTCAACTATTAATTTGTCCAAGAATCCTGTCATGCATCGAAGAACCAAACATATTGATGTTCGGTATCATTATTTGCGAGAGTTGGTGCATCAAGAAAGATAAAGTTGGTGTTTTGTCCCACTAAAGATCAGATTGTAGACATAATGACAAAGCCACTGAAGTTGGAGTCATTTGAAAGGTTGAGAGAGCTGTTGGGAGTCAAAGCGCATGGAGGTTAAACTGAAGGATGAATCCACGTTCAGTTTAAGGGAAGGTTTTGTTATGTTTGAGTCGTTTAATAAGTGGGCTTGGCCCAGGTTATGTAAGCTGCATGCAGGCTTATAGCCCATGCATGCATTCGCACGTTCATTTGATTAAGTCATAGGTTGTTGCTTTGAATGAGTCTTGAGTTTGTTAGCGTATTGTAAGGGTAGTTACCTTTTCTTTGGTTAACGTTAGTGGGGTCTGTATGCTATATATATAGCAGTTCTATGAGTTAATGAAATCATCAGAATATTGAGTACTTTGTTATCTCTTGAATCTTTCACTCTCATACGCGTCATGGTATCTTTTATTGAGCATGTTAAGTTTATAGGTTCTCAAATCATGAGTATAAACTATACTTGTTTTGCACAATGGAATTCTCAGTCCTAAAAGATGATCTTCGGTTCACCTAAAAATCGACTGGAAACATCAATTACTAAACTAAATTGTTAGTATTCTAGTTTCACTAATTCTAAGTTTATAACAATTTCAAAATACTATTTGTTATATTTCTTAGGTTTATAATGTATTAACATACACGATTTTAATTCCGGTAAAAAAGTATTATATTGATTTCATCGCAAGAAATTTATAATTGGTCCCGTACTCGGTTAAATACCTAAATACCCGTCTCGTAGTCTTTTATGTGTATTAAGGTTTTTCTGTTGGGTTCAAATTTCTTATCAACCCAAATTTAACTAAATTCTTAGTATAAAATAGGAATAAGAATATTGTAAAACAATCCAAAAGATGGCACACTGATGTTTTGTTTTTATCTTGTTTAACACTCTTTAATAAATGATTCCAATATTTGTAACATGTTAGCTATGACGTTATGTTGCACGGACTCAAATTAAGGGGGTTGAACTCAATACGTATAAAAATTTTCGGTGAATACGCATAAAGTTCTACTTCTGTTCGTTTGAATTTGTAATGTTGATGTGGCTTTATCAGATAATGTGATTAAGGTACCGTTAGTAGTTTCTTTTATCACTTCGATTAATCAGATGTCTAACGTTTAAACAAAAAGTTACTTGGTTTGATTAACTTTTAATTTAGAAAATTACGTAACAAATATGGTAAAGCAAAACCGAACTTTTAACCAAACGAAACCAATCATAACCTTTCATGTTTTCATGTATCTCCAACATAGTTTTATGTATTAATATATATTTTAAAAATATTTTCACTTATTCGAATATATTTTTACTTATTCGAATATATTTTCATGTATTTTCTTAAATCTTGTGCATACTCTGAAAAAATCATACAAGCTTACATTTTAGAAGGAATAGATCTATGGCCACAACCAATATGATCTACGTCCATAACCTAATCATTTTGTTGCCTGGAATCACACCCCCTCCAAAAAAAAAATGAAATATAAGAAAAAACCACGTTGGACAATTAACCGAACATTATTGAAACATAACCGAACCAAAACCAAGGCTCAGTAATGATTTTGGTTGAGAAATCTACAATAACTAACGGTTAGTTATCGCTTTTGATGCAGGCTAAAATCAAATCGCCGTACATCCCTACCAAATGACATCACCTTTACATGTTAGAAAAAGATTTCTAAAGGTGTGAGTTAGCGAGTTAGTCTGTCTAGAAAGTTAAAATAATTCTTAAAACTTTGAATTTCTTTGAACGACGTTTAAAATTATCTACCCCTAATACTCGAGTGAGCTTTCTTGAGACCGGACATCAAGCGTTCACCAACTGATTTTGATGTTTTAGTTCAATTCACTAAACACACCATAAAAATGAAAACTTATTATTATGAAAAAACTCCATTGGTGACCATTTTAAGAGAGAGGTGGAAAGTTTTTCCTATCTTAAAAGTTTAATGTTTAAACCTTAGTAGTGACTTATAATAACTAACATCATGTTACTACTAGTAACTATTAATTACTGACATATCGTTTAAATAAATAAAAAATAAGAAAAGCCACTAAACATAAAAATATAGAAATGACAGGTTGACCCCATGTGGTTTCATTTCTTAAACTTCAACCCTTTGTCGTTTTCATCACTTTCACCACTGTATTTCATCACATCACACCTCGAGTTCTCCTCACACCATCAATGGCGGACATCGATCTCTCATATCTCGCTCTATTCACTCTCCTCCCAATCATCTTCATCATATTCCTCAAACTCATCGTCCGTCCCCACCCCGTCAAAATCCCAATCAAATCGCGCCACGTGTTCATCACCGGCGGCTCAAGCGGCATCGGCTTAGCCCTAGCGCGCCAAGCCGCCGCCGAGGGCGCTAGAGTCACCATCCTAGCTCGCAACATCGAGAAACTCGAGGAAGCCAAAGCCTCTATTCGACTATCCACTGGTGTCGATGTGGCGATCGTGAGCGCTGATGTGTGCGATTTTGAGGCGGTGAAGGAGGCGGTGGAGAGTGTTGGTGAGATTGATGTTTTGGTGTGTAATCAAGGGGTGTTTGTGGCGTATGAGCTTGAGAAGCAGGAGATTGAGGATGTTAAGGGGATGATTGATGTGAATTTGGTTGGGAGTTTTAATCTGGTGAAGGCTGTGTTGCCTGGGATGAAGAGGAGGAGTGATCGGAAGCCGGTGTCGATCGCGTTTATGTCGTCTCAGGCTGGGCAGGTACTCTGTGTTTTGTGTTCTTCAAGTTCATTGTTTTCATGTTGATTAGCTAGTAACACATTGTGTTTGCTAATCGAGACTGCAGAACTAGGGTTTGAAGTGAAATTGCTTGATTTGTTGCAGTTAGAACATGAATTGAACCGAAACGATATTGGTTATGTTAAAAATCAGTTGATTGAACAAGTAGGAAGTGACAATTAGCATTGATCTAATTGTAAACCCTAGAGTCCATCTGTGGTATTAGTGTGGTGTATCTCAGTATCTGTAGCTCTGTTCAAGTTAATGTGAGTTATACTGTAATGTGGCAGGTAGCTATTCATGTATCTTTTTGGTTTTGCAACTACTTCTGGTTTGTTATGGATCTTTGTGTTCATAGTTATGTGTATGTTACGTCTTCTTTACTGTCGTTTCTATGATGGAACTTGACTTTAGCTCCTTGCCACCTTCCTTAGCCATATTCCGTTGAGGAAAATTTGACACCTTAGGCAATCTCGGATCGTTTTGTTTACTATAGAGATATTGTGTCCTAAAGAATGCCTAGGCAAAAATACCACCAATGTATTTCGGGTGCATTGGCGGTAGATGAGAAGAGAACTACATAGTAAAGCTTGTTTGGGTGGGAGCAATTCAGGATGGGAAACCTCATGGGAAGTTTCCACCTAGGTATCCAAAAACAAATACTTGAGCTCGTTGTGGCCTCCTGGTAATAATGGACAATAAAGTGATAATCGTTTTGTACTTTGTTTAAAGCTTTGAAGGGTTATTATGTTTGTTGATGCAAATTTTGCTTAATTTTAGGTGGGCATTTATGGTTATACAGCTTATTCAGCTAGTAAGTTTGGCCTAAGGGGTTTGGCAGAAGCACTGCAACAAGAAGTTATTGCTGACGACATTCATGTTTCACATTTATTCCCCCCTGATACTGATACACCTGGTTTCGCTGAAGGTTCAACACTGCCCCCATCACCACCTGCCCCTCTTTTTATAGTCCTTAGATCTATAGTAAAACTTACTGATCAAATAAAGTAATTGTGATTAATGTTTATGCTTTTGTAGAGAACAAGAAAAAGCCACGGTTGACAAGCATTATAGCGGGATCTTCTGGTGTGATGCAAGCAGATGAAGTGGCAAAGAAAGCATTGGACGGCATCAAATCTGGGTCTTTTATCGTCCCCTGCAACTTTGAAGGATTCTTGTTGGCAATAGCTACTGCTGGTCTTTCTCCTCAGAGATCATACCTCATGGCGTTTGTTGAGGTTGTTTGTGCTGGTGTACTACGTATTGCAGGATTGTGTTTTCAGTGGACTTGGTATGGAAGCATTGAGAAGTGGCATTCACAAAAGAAATAGTAAGTGTTAATTATGTTTATAATAGGATAGTCTATGATTGAACAGATCTGTTTTCTCTATATGTATGCTGAAATTTTGATTCTTAGTTGGATTTTCTATTTTGTGCCCATGCTACTAGTGCTATAATATGATAAACTTTGTTGTTTATATGTGTTCTTGAAGTTTGTATCTGTTCATATGGCTTTAAAAAAACTTGCTCATACTACCTTTTAAGATAAATTTTGTTTTCTGGGAGATGGATAGGAAGGGTTTTAAAGATGAGTAGAATGTAACTTAAGAATATTAGAGCTATATGTAGATTGCACTGCTAGTTGAAATGAATGCCAAAGTTGACACTTGACACAATATTAGTTTGTCAATTTGACAAAATATGTCCTCAATTATCTGCTAACCACATTCAGCTTCTTTAAATTTTAGTCGAACGATGGAAAACTCTCTTCCTTTACATGGTAATAGTATTAGTTAAATACCCTGATCTTTTGGATATTTTCAGTATGCCCCTATAGCTTTCTTGAGAGCTAAACTAATCCCTGAATCAAAAAACAATAAACTGGTCAAACTTTTGGACCCTGAGTACTTGGCGTCTCAGCCTTAACTTTTGATTAGCAAATCACAAATCTTTAAGTTACAAGAGCGAACAGTAGATTTGATTGTATGTATACTAATAGCACATGGACCGACTTTAAGCTCAATACTAGTATGTAAATAAGATAAATCTTGTAGATTTGTATCATCCAATAAAGATATGTCAATCAAGAATACCTTCCACTCATCGTGATCACGTTAGCAATTGCGTGAAGTAGAGGTGGCAAGATGCGAGGGCCAAAAAGTTGGCTAATGTGTTGAATTTAATATGGACTCAATGGATTGGGTTGACCTGTTAATGCTTTTTTCATACAGTTCTGAAACTCCTTTCACCTTATATATTTTACCGTTGTATGTAAATAAGACTGTAAAAATGGCCACATGACACTACTTACTTGACGACTTGCTTGAGTGCCATGCCAACGGTTTACGTGCTATAGAAAGTTGATTTGCTTACATTTAATGGTAATTACTGAAAGTATGCTACAATAGTACAATAGGAAACAAAAGAACGCTTTTCATGCATGTCATGTAAAAAGGTGAAAGTAGGTTGCATTTTGGTGTAATTAACCCTTTAAAAAATTAAAGTATTGTAATAATAATCTAGATCGGTTGATATAATCATATGAGAGGTATATGCACTGATAATAGACTTTTGACGACGACCTATTTGACCCATTCCCCTTTCCGCTACTTTTTCATAAAACACAACCCAAACCGTCCCATTGAAAAGTAAACGGTCGAAACTGCCACATGATTTGGGCGCTTTTTTGTTGAGGTGGATGTCATGTAGACCTTTTTACTAACTTAGAGAATACTACGTCGTCAATTTTGAAACTTCAATTGTAAATTCATATAACCCTATATAAAAAAAATTACCCACGTCAACATTTTTACTCACTCAGGACTTCACTATATCAACTTGGACTCGTCGTATGGGGCAACAAGTGATCTAAAAGAAACTTTTCACAAGCACATGCATTTTAAACAAGTTTATGGACTTTAATATACTAGGAGGGACTTTTTCGTGTAATTTATCTGGTATCAACCCTGTATGTTTAATGACAAGTACTCTTGTCAATATGCATTATACCTTAATCTTCATAATTCATAACATAATTAAGGATTTATAGAATACCAGTTTCATAAAAGGTACTAATTTGAACTCTTTGATCCTTCACTTGTAGGGGCTCGAATGTATCTTGCAGCGGTACACAAGAATCCTGTGCTTATTCAAATTCCAAATTTACAGACAATTGATTATTGATCTTCAATGATTTTACTTTTTGTTGTACGTTTTTTTTATATATTTGAGCTATGAATTTGATTAAACTACATCTGTAGTCAGACATTTTAAACATGGTAACCACAGCAACTCATCATCTTGTAGAAATACCTCATTTTTGTAATAACATAGAGGCTAGAGAGGATGTGTGTATTAGTGTATATGTTAGTATAGATTTACATCCACTTTTAAGAGTACTTATATTGTTGATGTTAAATTTCTTGGAAGAAAACTTGTATATTTCCTCGATACTAATATATATAGTCAGGGGTCGAGAGACATCGTCGTATAAACATAAGATTTATAGTGGTTTGTTTGACGTAATTTATATGTATAACAAAAAGCTTCTCAAATTTTATAGGCAGTGTTTACTTTCATAATCCTTCATAATCCCTTTAAGGATCTCCTCTCATCATTATTACACAGGTGTTGGAAACAGTTTTTTTGCAATATAAACACTTTTTCGTTATCTTTGCTAATCTTTCTAATATGAAAATATTAAGGATTAGAGATCATTTAAAAAATGACTTATAAGCATGAAATTTTAAATGTTAATGTAAAGAGGATGGTTAAATGCGGTAAGAATGTTAGATTAAATAAATATATTGAAAATAAAATCTTCTTACTCTAATAAAAGGGTAAATGAGGATGATAAGTGTCAGCACCACATTCATTTTGATCAAACTTTTCTCGCTTCTCTCTCCTTTAAATAACACATTAGTACTAATAATATTAATTATTTATTTTTACATTATAATTATAATTAGTATTTTAATATATTAAGAAAGAGAACTTTTTATTAATTTTATTTCTATAGAGATAGTTTTTTATAAAAATATTTTAAAAAAATCATACTATTTTTACGTAATATTTTAAAATTGTTTTTTTTAAATAATTTTTTTATAAAACAAACAAACAAACAAGCATAAAATATTTAATTATCTTGAAATAGGGAGTTATAGTAAGGAAAATTTTAAAAATAAAAAAAAATTTAAAACGTTATTTAAAATAAAATATTTAAAATAAAATATTTATTTATAGTAAGGAAAATTTTAAAAATTTTTTATAAAACAAAAATAATCAAAATAGGGAGTTATAGTAAGGAAAATTTTAAAAATAAAAAAAAATTTAAAACGTTATTTTAAATAAAATATTTAATTTATCTTTGAAAAACAAAAAAAAATTAAAAAGTGAATATTATTTTTGTTTACTTATAGTTATTACTTATAAATAATTTTAATATTATCATAACTTAGTCTATCATTTTATGATGAATAATTTTTAATCTATTTAATATTTTATTTATTCAACCCGTGTAGTACACGGGTTTACTAAAGCTAGTATCACATATAATATGATGAGGTTGCAAAGAGATCCGGTCGCGCAACAAATGGGCGTGTTTCAAATACATAGAATTATCAATTTCAATAATAATTTTTGCATACAAATATATATTTAGTGTTATATGAACTTTGATTTTTCTCTCGTAACTTGTAATATTTTATTTTTCAAAAAATAGAATATACTAATTTAAAAACTGAGTTCATGAAGGAAAAAAATATAATATTCAAATAATACTCTTTGCGATTGAACTTGATTTATAATAAGATTTGTGCCACGAAAGGGTTAAATATTACTATTACTATTACTATTATTACTTTACTATTATAATTAAAAGGTTTGGTCGGTGGTGCATTTTTCTTTTTTTTTTTGTTTAAAAATTTCTTTTGTTTATTTTGTTTGTGTTTATTTTTTTTATTTTTTGTTTGTTTTTAATATAGTTTGTTTTGTGTGGGTTCGAGATTTTGGGATGAGGTTTTTGTATCTGGATACGTGTTTTTGATTTGTAGGGTTCGTTGACGTTTTCTTTCTCCGGGTTCCTGCTTTCTTTCTTTTTAAAAGGTTTGGTCGGTGGGGATTTTCCCTTTTTTAAATTTTTTTTTCTTTGTTTGTATATTTTTGTTTGTGTGTTATTTTTTTTTTTTTTTTTTTTTGTGTTTTAATATGGTTTGTTTTGTGTGTGGGCTCGAAAATTTGGGATGGTTTTTTTGTATCTGGACATGTGTTTTTGATTTGTAGGGTTCGTTGACGTTATCTTTCTCCGGTTTCCTACTTTCTTTCTTTCGTTATCGATACCCTGACGATTCTCGCTATTATTGTTTGAGTTTTCCTTTTGTTTGCTCTTTTTGGGGCTTTGATTTTCGTCGGTTTTCTATTTGGACTGTGTCGCTTTCTTACGGCTTTGATTTTCGTTTGTTTTGTGTATGGTGTTAGGTTTTGATTTAGTTTTTGGGTTCCACATGTTCTGGTGTTATGGATTTGGGGTTTTGGTGTGTTTTTACTTTGTGTATTTTACTGATTTTGTGGTTTTGAACATTCATTTTGCTTTTGATTTGGGGTACATTAAAACTCGCATACCGCGGCAACGCGCGCGCCATAATTACTAGTTACATTTATTAGAGAAATATAGAATTTGTAACAAACCACCTTGTTACCATAATTTATAAAAAATGTTTGAGGTGTAAAAGATTTTTAATTTAGGTCCCAGTTAAAATCTCTACTTTTAAAACTCTATTACACATAACCATGACTACGTCAACACACTATTAACGTTTACACACCTCAAATTACATTTATGTAATTTACATAACGTTAAGTTTGTTTAAAAGAAACTAATTAACAACCATTGTTCGATCCACAAGCATCTTCATCGATCACCTTTGCCTTCTTGGAAAATTCCTACAAAACAACCACTTTTATCACATAGTCCATTAGAACTAAATAAGAACTCTTATACTTACTTTATAGGTTATTAGGAGGTGCTTTGGGGCTTAAAATATCAATCGAAAACAAAATTCTGCAGGGGACGTAGCTTACGTTCTCAAGGACGTAGCTTACGTCCTTAACACCAATTCCCCTGATTCGAGGACGTAAGACAGTAGCTCAGGACGTACCAATGAGTTAAGGACGTAACTTACGTCCTTATGGACGTAACTTACGTCCCTTTCAGCTGCTGCTGTTGTTATTTTGTTTTTCTCAAAGTTTTGACCCGTTTCGTTTGTTTCGACTTTTCAATGATCCCGGGTCCATTTCAACATCTCTATTTGCTCAATTTAGAAGCCTTAACTCTCTTAGCTTCGCCTCTTTGCATATATCACATTATCACCCATTCTATAATCATACTTTCACATTTAAATAGACATGGGTCATAATTCTACTTTTAAGCTAGTCATTCACTAACTTGGACTAGCATATTAGATTTGGATCACACACCTATACACTTCGCTATACATCTTTATGGTTGACATACACGCAGTCGCCAAACCACACGTTTATCACCCACTTGAATTAGGCTTACACACAGTAGCCAAAATATAGTTTATCACTCACTAGTGATTTAAATGTTACCACCGTAACTGAATATAATTATAACCCCTCCAGGTTTGATTCACACACCTGTGAACTATACCGTATATTTATTTCATGCACACGCGCATGAAGCTTCAACCCAATTCATGCACTCGAGCATGTATACTTACTATTACTATAACCATTACTTATGGTCATATTCACAACTCACATTTACTCAAGAGTAAACATAATAAATCATAAAGATAAGACTATATATGGTTATAAGCTAATGTTCTTACCTTAAACAAGCTTCAACTCAACCTTTGTCTTTGCTCACCGCTTTGCTAATACTCCCTTCACCTAAACATACGTTTAGGATTAATTTAGCACATACATACATATGGTATAAAACCAATCCATATGACCCATTTATGACTAGTTTAAACATAATTAACTCTATATTGACCCACCGGTCATTCTATTTCCACTTTGCCCCTCCTTTCATATTTCGAACTTCTTGGAGGCATTTCATCAAACACCTTATGGCATGATTTATAACTCAAAATATTTCATACAACTAATTGCTATGAACCATCAAGTTTCAAAATTGGCATACATGATACATAGAACACCTAATACATACTATTCTAAGTTCAACACATATTAATTTGATCATAGATGAATTTCTCCTCAACACCCCCAATCATGAAGTAACTACTTAGCAAGAAAACATCCAATTAAGACTCACCTTATGAGTTAGATGCAGGAACTAGGTGATTTATAACTCAATTCCACAATTAGAACTTGAATTCAACACAACCGCAACTCAATTTGACTAGGGTTCTTGATCTCCTTCCTCCTCCCCGTTCTCCTCTCTTCGTGAGTGTGTGTGTGAGTGTCCAGGAGGTCTACACCTCCTTACTAATATGTAGATTAAATTTTCTCAATTGGCAAAAGTAGTCCCTCTAGTTACTTCTATTCATTTACACAACAATACTAAACTAACTCAGTTAGTTCTAATTTACCACTCATTTTATTTAAAAACACAAATTATAAAATTACCTAAAATGGGACGTTACAAGTTCTCCCCCACTTGGGAAGTTTTCGTCCCGAAACTTACTGATGCATCAATAAGTAAGGGTAGCATTCTCTCATCTCGTCTTCTTGCTCCCAAGTGACATCCGACCCTTTTCGGTTCTTCCACTGTATCAGCACTTGCTTTATTTCTTTGTTCTCAGCTTTTTGATTTTTCTGTCAAGTATTACCACAGGTTCTTCCACATAATCAGCTTATTATCAATCACTAAGTCCTTATACGGATATATGCTGATTCATCTGCTAGACATTTTCTCAAATGAGAGACATGAAATGTATTATGGACCCACTTAGTTCTCTGGTAGCTCAAGACGATAAGCAACCTCGCCCACCAACCGAGCTATAATTTTAAATGGTCAATGAATCGCGGTCCTAACTTTCCTCGCTTTCGGAATCGAATTATACCTTTCCATGGGGAAACCTTTAATAACACATAATCTCCTACTTGGAATTCAATCGGTTTCTTCTTCTATCCGCATACGACTTTTGACGATCTTGAGCCGCCTTTAGATGAGCTCGCACTTGATCATGTGTTCATTAGTTTTTCTCACCACTTCGGTACTAGCTAGCTCTCGTGGACCGATTTCTCCCCAACATACGGGGTTCTACATTTTCTCCCATATAACATTTCATATGGCGCCATTTTCATACCTGAATGATAGCTGTTTATAAGAAAATTCTGCCAAGGGTAGATATTATCCCAACTACCTCCGAAATCAATAATGCACGCGTGCGCAACATATCTTCTAGGATTTGGATATCCTCTCACTTTGACCATCTGTTTGTGGGTGATATGCGGTGCTAATCAAACAGTTTGGTACCCATTTCTTCATGAAATTTTCTCCAGAACCTCGAAGTAAATCGAACATCTCGATCTGATATTATGGATACAGGATCCGGCTTAGACACAATTTCCTTGTCAATCTATCCACTACTACCCAGATGGTATCATAGCTTTTCGGGTTTTTGGAAACTTTGTTATTAAGTCCATGGCTATACGATCCAACTTCCAAACTGGAATTTCTAAAGGGTGTAATTCACCATGTGGTTTTGATGTTCTGCTTTACTTGTAAACATGTTTAAACACTTTTCCACATATTTAATGATATCACGTTTCATTCCTGGCCACCAATAATTCACTTTTAAATCACAATACATCTTAGTAGCTCCTGGGTGAATCGAATACTTAGATTTATGTGCCTCATCCAGTATCAATTCTTTTACTGGACAAATTGGAGGAATCCACACTCGTCCCCTCATTGTTTTTAATCCATAACTGCCTTCCTTTAGGATTTGCACTTGACCCTGAATACGGTTTCGTTTCCAATTCTCCTCTTTGAGTGCCTCCATTTGCGCTTCTTTAATTCGCTCGATTATGCTTGAGTTAATCGTTATTCTCATCGCTTTTACTCTAATAGGCTCATACTCATCTTTTCTACTTAATGCATCCGCTACCACGTTAGCCTTCCCAGGATGATATAGGATTTCACAGTCATAATCCTTTAATAATTCCAACCAACGCCTCTGTCTCATATTAAGCTCTTTCTGAGTGAAGAAATATTTTAAACTTTTATGATCGGTAAAAATAGTGCATTTCACACCATAAAGATAATGCCTCCAAATTTTCAAGGCAAATACCACTGCGGCCAGCTCTAAATCATGTGTTGGGTAGTTCATCTCATGTTTTTCAGTTGTCTTGAGGCATAAGCTATCACTCTACCCCTTTGCATCAGAACACACCCCAACCCAAAATAGGACGCATCAGAATACACAACAAAATCCTCATTCCCCTCGGGTAATGCTAGTATTGGTGCCTGCGTCAATCTTAATTTCAACTCTTGAAACGCTTTTTCTTGTTCGACATCCCATTTAAAAATAATCCCTTTTCTAGTAAGTTTAGTCAACGGAGAAGCTATTTTGGCAAAGTCTTGAATAAACCTCCGGTAATACCCTGCTAGGCCCAAGAAACTTCTAATCTCAGTTGGAGTTTTTGGAGGATTCCATTTCATTACTGCTTGAATCTTTGAGGAGTCTACTTGAATTCCATTTGCATTTACAACATGCCCCAAGAATTGCACTTCTCGTAACCAAAAATCACATTTTGAAAATTTAGCATATAATTTTTCTTGTTGAAGAGTTTCCAAAACCTCTCGTAAATGGCGCGCATGCTCTTCTTCACTTTTAGAATACACTAATATATCATCAATGAAAACAATAACCGAACGGTCTAACATAGGTCGACATACCCGATTCATTAAATCCATAAATGCCGCCGGTGCATTTGTTAACCCAAAAGACATCACAAGAAACTCATAGTGACCGTAGCGAGTACGAAACGCTGTCTTAGGCACATCGTCCTCCTTTATCCTTAGTTGATGATACGCTGACCTTAAATCAATCTTTGAAAACCAAGACGCGCCTTGTAGTTGGTCAAATAAATCATCAATCCTAGGTAAAGATATCGGTTCTTGATAGTCACCTTATTTAATTCTCGATAATCAATACACATTCTAAAACTTCCATCTTTCTTTTTAACAAAAAGAACTGGTGCACCCCACGGGAGATGCTTGGGCGAATAAAACCCTTTTCAAGGAGTTCTTGTAATTGTTTCATCAACTCTTGTAATTCAGATGATGCTAATCGATATGGGGCTTTAGCAATAGGTTTAGCTTCTGGTACTAAATCAATTCGAAACTCCACATCTCTTACAGGTGGAAGGCCTGGTAAGTCATCTGGAAACACCTCAGGAAATTCTCTAACCACTGGAACATCTTCTAATTTCGGTACACTTTGGTTAGTATCAACTACATATGCCAGGAAACATGCCCTTCACGCCTCATATGCTTTAGGGTCTTAATTAATGAACACAACACTACTCCTTTACACTTTTCTCCATGAATAACTACCTTATGGCCCTCGGAGATTTTAACTTTATCTTTTTATGATGACATACAATATCAGCCTGGTATGTAGAAAGCCAATCCATTCCCACAACCACATCAAACTCACCTAAGGTCATAGGTATTAGATCAATAGGATACTCTTCCTTCTTATAGTTAACCTACACCCTCGGTAAACTTCAAACACTAAGATGTTTTAGAATTAGCCACTTCGACCTCTACTGGTGCAGGCAATGTACTTATTTCAAACAAAGGATGAGACGCAAATTTAATCGACACAAACGATCTATTAGCACCGGAATCAAATAACACATACGCAGGTAAAGAATTTAACAGGAAAGTACCCGACACCACATCGGCGGTCTTTTTAGCTTCTTCAGCTGTAATTTGAAAAGCCCTTCCCCTTGCTTTCGGTATTTCAAGTTTCTTTACACTGCTCTGAGCGCTCGAACTTCCACCAGTTTTCAAATCTGGACATTCACTCCTCTTGTGCCCAGGTTTATAACAATTGAAACACAGCTCCAACTGACTGGTGCATTGGGTAGACAAGTGCCCGGACTTCCACATCTAAAACATGTTCTTGGAGGTAAACGGCATTCCCCCGGATGCCTCTTGCCACAATTAACACACGGTTTAATTTCTTTAACCTGACTCGGCTTCTTAAATTGGGTAGAAAATTTAGGCTTCTTGGAAGGTCCTTCATCTTTATGTACGGGCCTTTTTTCACCACGCTCCATCTGTCGTTTCAACTCAGCTTCTCTCTCCCGAGCACAATCTATAAGTTCCACTAGGGTCTCACATCGAGAAGGTGTAAGAAACTCCCGGTATTTAGCATTTAACATCCCATAGTACTGATTATCCACATCCTTTCTGTTCTTAAAAGTCGCGACAGAACTTAGCCTTTTCATAGAAAATCGCTGTGATGGTATCTATGTCCTCATCCTTCTGTCGTAGTTGTAAGAATTCTTCATAAATTCGGTTGATCGCCGCTTGCGAGCTAAACCGCTTTAAAAATCTCTCTTTAAACTCCTCCCAAGTCATCACTCGTACACCTTCCAACCCAATTTCTTCTCGCACTAAATCCCCCAGTCTTTACCTCGCTGTTTTAACTGGCCACCCGCAAATATCACCCGATCATTAGGATCACAATGTGAAGTTTCAAACGTCCCTTCTATATCCGAGATCCACCGAATTGCTAGTAATGGGTCCACCTCACCATTAACTCAGCTGGTTTACATGCTACAAAATCTTTATACGTTACCCGTTTAGGTGCTTTCTCAGTTTTCTCTCCAACCTGCAACACTGTAAGTTCATGCTGTATAAACTCTTGTAGCGTTCTTTGCATATCTTCCATGTACATTGGTAAATTGGCCCCTATCGCTTTAGCCACTTCTTCACTAATAATTTTTCTCATCTCTGAATTACTTGATTCACATTCCTCGCGAATATGTTCCTCAGCCATCCTTGATGACTGAATATAACTCAAGTTCATTTTATATTTACTGCATCACTATGCTTATATCATGTAAATCACATATTTTATATTCTAAAAACTTTCACAACATATCGCATATTAACACAGGTACACTAACCTTGATTGATGGCTCAGTGATCGAATCTTGGAATCGAACAAGTTCTATTCTATTATCACGAGCACAAGGTTTGAGTTCAAGCTTTCTCTACTCACTTGAATCCCTCAAACCTGGGCTCTGATACCAACTTGTAACAACCACCTTGTTACCATAATTTATAAAACATGTTTGAGGTGTAAAAGATTTTTAATTTAGGTCCCAGTTAAAATCTCTACTTTTAAAACTCTATTACACATAACCATGACTACGTCAACACACTATTAACGTTTACACACCTCAAATTACATTTATGTAATTTACATAACGTTAAGTTTGTTTAAAAGAAACTAATTAACAACCCATTGTTCGATCCACAAGCATCTTCATCGATCACCTTTGCCTTCTTGGAAAATTCCTACAAAACAACCACTTTTATCACATTAGTCCATTAGAACTAAATAAGAACTCTTATACTTACTTTATAGGTTATTAGGAGGTGCTTTGGGGCTTAAAATATCAATCGAAAACAAAATAACGTCGCAGGGGACGTAAGTTACGTCCATAAGGACGTAAGTTACGTCCTTAACCATTCCCCTATTCGAGACGTCCGACATAGCTAGGCGTACCAATTGGAGTTAAGGACGTAAGCTACGTCCTTGAGGACGTAAGCTACGTCCCCAGCTGCTGCAGGAATTTTGTTTTTCTCAAAGTTTGACCCGTTTCGTTTGTTTCGACTTTTCAATGATCCCGGGTCCATTTCAACATCTCTATTTGCTCAATTTAGAAGCCTTAACTCTCTTAGCTTCGCCTCTTTGCATATATCACATTATCACCCATTCTATAATCATACTTTCACATTTAAATAGACATGGGTCATAATTCTACTTTTAAGCTAGTCATTCACTAACTTGGACTAGCATATTAGATTTGGATCACACACCTATACACTTCGCTATACATCTTTATGGTTGACATACACAGTCGCCAAACCACACGTTTATCACCCACTGGTGAATTAGGCTTACACACAGTAGCCAAATATAGTTTATCACTCACTAGTGATTTAAATGTTACCACCGTAACTGAATATAATTATAACCCCTCCAGGTTTGATTCACACACCTGTGAACTATACCGGTATATTTATTTCATGCACACGCGCATGAAGCTTCAACCCAATTCATGCACCGAGCATGTATACTTACTATTACTATAACCATTACTTATGGTCATTATTCACAACTCACATTTACTCAAGAGTAAACATAATAAAATCATAAAGATAAGACTATATATGGTTATAGGCTAATGTTCTTACCTTAAACAAGCTTCAACTCAACCTTTGTCTTTGCTCACCGCTTTGCTAATACTCTCCTTCACCTAAACATACGTTTAGGATTAATTTAGCACATACATACATATGGTATAAAACCAATCCATATGACCCATTTATGACTAGTTTAAACATAATAAACTCTATATTGACCCACGGTCATTCTATTTCCACTTTGCCCTCCTTTCATATTTCGAACTTCTTGGAGGCATTTCATCAAACACCTTATGGGCATGATTTATAACTCAACATATTTCATACAACTAATTTGCTATGAACCATCAAGTTTCAAAATTGGCATACATGATACATAGAACACCTAATACATACTATTCTAAGTTCAACACATATTAATTTGATCATAGATGAATTTCTCCTCAACACCCCAATCATGAAGTAACTACTTAGCAAGAAAACATCCAATTAAGACTCACCTTATGAGTTAGATGCAGGAACTAGGTGATTTATAACTCAATTCCACAATTAGAACTTTGAATTCAACACAACCGCAACTCAATTTGACTAGGGTTCTTGATCTCCTTCCTCCTTCCCGTTCTCCTCTCTTCGTGAGTGTGTGTGTGAGTGTCCAGGAGGTTCTACACCTCCTTACTAATATGTAGAATTAAATTTTCTCAATTGGCAAAGTAGTCCCTCTAGTTACTTCTATTCATTTACACTAACAATACTAAATTAACTCAGTTAGTTCTAATTTACTACTCATTTTTTTTAAAAAACACAAATTATAAAATTACCTAAAATGGGACGTTACAGAATTCTATCCAAAATTATTAATATAGTATAATAGTAAAAAAAACAATTTAGTTTCAACACACACCACATCCGCACATGTTAGTAGTAGATGCCATTGTCACATAACACATTCACTACTCACTACTCACTATTTAATATATGTGCATGTATGCATTGCATGCATGTATGCATGTATGCATGCATGGATGCAATGCATGCATCATGCATGCATGGATGCATGCATGATGCATGCATGCATGCATGCATGCATGGATGCATGTATGTATGATGTATGTATGTATGTATGTATGTATGTATGTATGTTATGTATGTATGTATGTATGTATGTATGTATGTATGTATGTATGTATGTATGTATGTATGTATGTATGTATGTATGTATGTATGTATGTATGTATGTATGTATGTATGTATGTATGTATGTATGTATGTATGTATGTATGTAGTTGTATGTATGTATGTATGTATGTATGTATGTATGTATGTATGTATGTATGTATGTATGTATGTATGTATGTATGTATGTATGTATGTATGTATGTATGTATGTAGTATGTATGTATGTATGGATGTATGTATGTATGTATGTATGTTGTATGTATGTAGGTATGTATGTATGTATGTAGGTATGTAGGTATGTATTAGTAGGTATGTATGTAGGTATGTAGGTATGTAGGTATGTATGTAGGTATGTAGTATGTATGTAGGTATGTAGGTATGTATGTAGGTATGTATGTATGTAGGTAGGTACGTATGTATGTAGGTAGGTACGTATGTATTATGTACTTAGGTACGTACGTATGTACGTAGGTACGTACGTATGTACGTAGGTACGTACGTATGTACGTAGGTACGTACGTATGTACGTAGGTACGTAGTACGTACGTACGCGTACGTTACGTAGGTATGTATGTACGTACGTACGTACGTACGTATGTATGTATGTGTGTGTGTGTATGTATGTATGTGTGTGTATGTATGTATGTATGTATGTATGTATGTATGTATGTGTGTATGTATGTATGTATGTACGTAGGTACGTAGGTACGTACGTAGGTACGTAGGTACGTACGTACGTACGTACGTACGTACGTAGTACGTACGTACGTACGTACGTACGTAGGTACGTAGGTACGTACGTAGGTACGTAGGTACGTACGTAGGTACGTAGTACGTACGTAGGTACGTACGTACGTACGTATGTACGTACGTAGGTACGTAGTACGTACGTAGGTACGTAGGTAGGTACGTACGTACGTACGTAGGTACGTACGTACGTACGTAGGTACGTACGTAGGTACGTACGTACGTACGTACGTACGTACGTACGTAGGTACGTAGGTACGTACGTAGGTACGTACGTAGGTACGTACGTACGTACGTAAGTACGTACGTACGTACCTATGTACATACGTAGTACGTACGTAGGTATGTACGTACGTAGGTATGTATGTAGGTAGGTAGGTATGTACGTACGTACGTACGTACGTATGTATGTGTGTGTGTGCGTGTGTGTATGTATGTATGTATGTATGTATGTATGTATGTATGTATGTATGTATGTATGTATGTATGTATGTATGTATGTATGTATGTATGTATATGTATGTATGTATGTCTGTGTGTGTGTGTGTGTGGTATGTATGTATGTATGTGTGTGTGTGTGTGTATGTATGTATGTATGTATTGTATGTATGTATGTATGTATGTATGTATGTATGTATGTATGTATGTATGTATGTATGTATGTATGTATGTATGTACACACATCTAGGTATAAATATATAATAGAGTTTGAAAACTCAAGTATTACACCTCAACTCGTTGAATATTATGAGTTTACATTTTGTCTGGGCTCGGCTTAATCTAACTATAAACTTGCTTTTAAATTGTTAAATTATTTTATATCGATATCATCTCTATGATGTATGTTGAAAAAAAATTATGGGCGTCTTCTTTTCTTTCCCTTTCTTCGCCCTTATTTCCTCCCCCTTCATAATCTCCACTAGTCTAGACGAATTCTTACCGTCTTCTCGCAACATCTTTCCTACGTGCATCTCTCTCTTCCATAGTGACCACAAAATTCTCTTAGATATGGTGACGATGAAGATGGTAACCCACTTGAGTGATGACCAACAATGACGATGAGTTGATCTGTGATGACGGTGGTTGGTTTGAACATACAGTATAATTACAAGATAACACAAAGGAGAGCTCTCTATTCAATTCGATGCAAAGGTAGTTTGTATATTTTTTTATATAATTTTAACAGAAAATTAACAAATAAATTTTTAAATCTTTTGAAACTTGTTGATCAAACTTACAAACGATGTTACAACTTTAACACAGTTGACCTGGGTTAGGGTTTCCCGGGTTAAACGAAAACCTATGCACCTGCAAAATGGATGCCACAAAGCTCATACATCTCATAAGAACCATCACTGAATCAAAATCAATCACACACGCCCAAATCATTCACCAAAAAGTCCTCACTTTCGGCCTACAAAACAACATTACAATATGCAAAAGCCTCATCAATCTCTTCTTCTCTTGCCAATTATTCCAATCCGCAAGGCTACTTTTTCAATCCATCGAAAACCCATCAGACATCACCTTATGGAACTCTTTAATCTCCAATTACACAAAGAGTTTCATGTTCGATGAAGCCCTTCAAGTCTTCAAGAACCTGATGCATTCAAGTTTCTTGAAACCCGATAGTTACACATACCCAAGTGTGTTAAAGGCTTGTGGTGGATTGGGGTATGATAATTTAGGTAGAATGGTGCATTCGCGTTTGGTGAAACGTGGGTTTGAAAGGGATGTTGTGGTTATGAGTTCTTTGGTGGGATGTATGCAAAATGTGGTGAATTTGGGGTAGCCGTTAAGGTGTTTGATGAAATGCCTGAGAGAGATGTGGCTTGTTGAATACTGTGATGTCTTGTTATCTTCAAGATGGGCAGTGTGAGAAGCTTTGAGGTTGTTTGGGGAGATGAAGGATCATGGGTTTGAACCTGATTCTGTGTCTTTCACAACGGCTATATCGGCATGTGCTAAGCTTATGAACATTGAAAGAGGGAGAGAGATTCATGATGAAGCGGTGAGAAACGGGTTTGTAAATGATCGTTTTGTTCAAGCTGCTTTGGTTGATATGTATGGGAAATGTGGTTGTTTGGAAATGGCCATACGAGTTTTTGAGGATATCGCGTTTAAGAATTTGGTTTCTTGGAACTCCATGATTGCAGATATAGTGTAAAAGGTGATAGTGAATCTTGCGTGCGTCTGTTATCAAGGATGGACGTAGAACGAATCAAACCAAATTCGACAAGTTTAAGCAGTTCACTTATGGCATGTTCTAAATCAGCAAACTTGAACCATGGGAAGTTTATTCATGGTTACAAATAAAGAACATAAAAGCTGACGTCTTTATTTACACTTCGTTACTAGACATGTACTTCAAATGTGGAGCAACTTCATCAGCTGAAAATGTTTTTAAAAAGATGCTTAAAATGAGTGTTGTAGAATGGAATTCGATGATTTCTGGGTATGTAGCGGTAGGCTTGTATCTTGTAGCTCTCGGTGTTTACAATGACATGATTGCAGCCCATGTAGAACCTGATTCCATCACGGTTACTAGCATTTTGGCAGCATGTTCACAGCTTGGAGCCCTAGAACGGGGTAAAGAGATTCATAAATCCATTATTTTTCGCAAGTTTGAATCAAATGAAATAGTTATGGGGGCACTTTTAGACATGTACACAAAATGTGGTGCCGTAGATGAAGCTCAGCAAGTTTTTAATCAATTGCCTGAAAGAGATTTAATTTCCTGGACTACTATGATTACAGCGTATGGGGCACATGGGCAAGCTGGTAAAGCACTTAAACTCTTTCAAGAAATGAAGAAATTGAATTTAAAACCAGATAGAGTTGTGTTTTTAGCAGTAATTTCGACTTGCAGCCATGCTGGATTGGTTAATGAAGGGTGTTATTATTTTAATCAAATGGTTAATGATTATGGGATAAAACCAAAAATTGCAGATTATTCGTGTCTAGTGGATTTACTTGGTCGTGGCGGAAGATTACATGAAGCCTATGCTATTCTACAAAGAACTGCAAGCATTAGAGAAGATGTTGAGCTTTTGAGCACATTGTTTTCTGCTGTTATTTACATGGGGATTTGAAATTAGGTGAGGAAATTGGGGTTTGCTTATTGACAAAATCCTCATGATACATCAACGTATATTGTGTTGGCTAATATGTATGCTTCGATTAAGAATGGGATAAAGCAAGAAAAGTGAGACTGAAGATGAAAGAGCTTGGGTTGAGAAAGAATCCTGGGTGTGCTTGGATTGAAATTGATAAAAAGATTGAACCGTTTTTTGTGGAAGATAAATCCATCCCAAAAGCTGATTTGGTGTATGAATGTTTATCTATTCTTTCTGGTCATATGAAAAAGGATGAAGTTTTGTTCCATAACATCATATCAGATATGTATGCATGTTGATTGATTTTTGACTTGCTATTCCTGTTTCTGTCATCCGCGTGTGAATAATTTAATCAAACGAAGAGGCAACGGTTAACGTTATTGCAATGAACCAGGACAAGTGTAAGAAGCCATGGTCCTTATGGCTTTCATACTACAAAGCACCCTCAAGGCTTGAGCGAAAAGAAGAGAATGTCAAGAAAGCCCGTGACGCATTCCTTGCAAGGTGTTGGCTAACTCCTAGGCAACTCTTGAAAATGCCAGGGTGGTTCTGGTTTGAGTGAAGGTGCATCTGAAAGTCTCCATGTTAAGGACTCAAAAGTACTAAGCTTTGCCAGGTAATATTCCGTACTATGTTTTTTTCATGACATTTTTGTCTGGATAAGGTGATTTTAATGTTCCTATGTTTGTATATGGTTTTTTACTTGTTTTAATATGAGTTGGGGATTATTTTAAATAAGCCAGAAACATTTGCTGCTTTCAGGTTTGATATATATTTCTATTAATGGTTTAGGTTTTTCATGCATGTTTTGTGCTCTTTTATTCAAGTCTTCTGTTCACTGGTGATCCACTTTCTTATAGCAGTTTTAAACCTTATTAAATATGTAGAATTTTCGGTCAGATACAAAGCTTGTCGGTTTTTAGGTTCTGTCCTTTTCCAGTACAAGTCACAATTGAATTGTACGTAGTCAAAGGCACACAAGGTCGTGCTTGACCTATAGGACCCACTCCCTTTTTTGCTACTTTTTCATATATGAGGTTGTATGCATTATGCACTAGTAATAGATTTTGGAGGACTTTAATGTGAGTAACCTATAAGATCCATTCCCCTTTTAGCTACTTTCTTATTTGCCCCATCTAAGATAAACACAACACAAACTGATCCACTGGAAGGTAAGTGGGTTGATACTGCCACAGGAGTGTGGATGATGCCAACATTGGAATGATCGTTTGAATTTGACATATCAGTTATGTGATTCAATGATTCGTGCAAACATGTTCTTGACTTGTGTTATGATAGCTTGAAGTAACAATTTGGGTCAAGAATCCATTGCTCCCTCTCTCCTAGAATTATGCTTTAAACACTTAGAAGGTCCAATTATGCTTGTTTATTATTTTTCGGGCTGATACAAAAAAATCCTAACATACTTTCGTTTTCATGAAACGTTCTTTCAACTCAAGGTATATTAATGTCCCTGAACTTGTTTGATAAAAAGCACGTATGTGAGAAATATATGTGAATTAAACGATAAGCGTCCGTCACTAGCGCAATTATCACATTTCTGTTAACGAAAATGTCATGAAGACTTTCTGCTAAAATGGGATACTACAATCAACTTTTGACCACTTTAATTGTAAATTCATACATCTTCATTTAATCAAAAGAAGTATCCACGTAAAGACTTTTACACACTTGGAACATCACGATATCAAATTTTGACTAGAAAAAGGGGTAACAAGTGATTGAAATAAAGCATTTCACAACATGTGTATTTCAAACAAGTTTATGGACTTTAATGTACCAACACCAGGTTGAAGGGACTTTTTTGTGTAATTTTTATGTTATTAACCCCTTATTTTCATAAACATAGTTCAAAATTTTGTGGAAAATTTCCAGTTTTCTTAAAGGTACTAATTTGAACTTATTGATTATTCACTTTTAGGAGCTTGGATGTATATTGCTGCAGCACACAAGAATCCTATTTCATGGACTGAATTTGAGGACTAACTTAACATCAACAACTTTTGATTCTTCACTGGATTTTCCATACTTACAGAAATTTGATTAATGATCCTTGTAAGTGTTTTTCATTTTTAGTTTGTTCTTGTACATTCTTTTGACTGATGAATTTGATTAAACTACACGTGTAGTCAAAAATCCTTTTTTTTAAACATTGTCCATATCCAATTGCTTAGAAAACATTGTCCGTCTTGTATCTTCGTATGCGATGGTGTTATTGCACCAAAAACATTTGCTGGATTAGGTCTTGGTTCTTTAAAAGATATAGATATAAGCTTGCTTACTCGCTAGATAAGTGGCAGTGAATATACAAAATGGAAGATAAAAGTTTGTGGCGTAAGGTAACTGATGCTTTACATTCAAGCTCTCGGTTATGGCAATCTCTTCGCATACAATTGGGAATGCGTTGGTGTTCGGAACAACATTAGCAAAATTGAACAAATTTTATTCAATGCAAACATGTCTTATTTTCTCATGAAAGGTGAGTGAAGCTAGAGAATATATAGTTGTTTGATATGAACTTTTGTGTTTATAAGAACCTAGAGAATATGTGTGTGCAAATTAGTAATCCATTTACATCCACTTAAGAGTACTGATATATTGTTGGTTAAATTTCTCTGTCAGAAGTCTTTTATTTTCTCAATGTTCAATATGGATCAGAGATATCACCATATGCACATAAGAATTTATAGTGGTTTAATTGGTTGATATAATGCATCTTGCATGTACACCTTCGTTAATTGATACTTTACTAGCTTTTCTTATAACTATACTTTTTAGGGATTACAAAACTTCTTAAAATTTGTAGATGGTGTGCACCTTTATAATTCTCCAAAATCACTATGTATCTCTTCTCATCATTGTTAGGCCATATGCAAGAGTGGGTTCTATTTGACTTTTAACCCTCTCATTTTATAGGGATACATCACATGTCATTGACAATAATGGTTCTACTCACTTTCACTACAACCTTTTTGTTTTCTAATTCTTTCCTTTTTTTATAATAATATTAATTATTTTCAATACAAAAGTTTAGTATATATGAAGAATAATGAATAAAAATATACTAACCATTAATTAATAAAACTTAGATATTACTTGATAATAAAATAAAAAATAAAAGAAAAACACTACACATACTTTTTTTTTTTATATTTCCTTGTTTTAGTTTTAGCTGTAGCTGTAACTAGTATAAGCCTCCCGCATTGTAGTAGGGACGTAAAACCGTGTTAAGTAGCACCAATGACACACCACCGTCAGTGACTACTAACATTGAAAAACTCGTATTAAAAAATAAAACGAAAAAAAATAAAAACGAAAGAAAAGTAGGCGTAAAAATGTTGAACCATGCAGACAAAACGTAAAATATATAAAAAATAAGTAAGTCGACTTAGAATCAGCGTGTTCCGACGGGGTCGTTACACGGGGAAAATAAGGGTAAAAACGTTGAACCACACGCACGTTGTGATGAGTAAATTCGTAAAATTAGACAGAAACGTAAATAAAAAAATTATAAAAATGAAAATTATAGAGACAAAGTTGAAAGTAAAAAAAAGCGTTGGGCCTAACTTGTAAAAAAATGTAAAATTGTTGAATTAAATATAAAAGTTAAGGATTAAAAAATACAAAAGTCACAACAACCCACTAAATACATTGTACAACCTATTAAGTATACTAAAGTTGTTAATTAATCTTTTTACTCTAATAAAAGAGTAACTAAGATGTCACGCCATAATCATCTTCACCAAAAATTTTCGCCTCTCTCTCTTCTTAAACAATTACCTTATTACTATAATACTATTTAACATTCTTTACATTTAATAATTAAAAAAAGATCTATTTATTAATGTTTTTCTAATATATAAATGTTTTATAAAAATTAATTTTCTAAGCATAATACTTTTTTAAAAATACAAAATATTTTAAAATTGATATTTTTAAAAATTCAATTTTTAAAATAAAAATAATTAAATTTGGGAGTTATAATAAGGAAATTTAAAAATAAATTTTATATGGTTTGTTTCAAAACAAAATGTTTATTTTTTTTGGAAAAAATTTTAAAGTAAAATTTTAAAAAGTTGATATCACTGTTTTATTAGTTATAGTCAGTCATATCATGCATTAGAATATAATTTTAATTAATAAATTTTATTATATTATATTTTATTATTTAACACGTGTAATACACGAATTTACTAAAGATAGTAGTATATATATGTTGGCATCTCTGCTGCGAGTGGCTCACATTTTTAGATCTTTCATGTTTCCTTTCCATCGCTTCTTGGTTCAACCTGAGTCGTTATATCCGTTAAATTTGTCTAGCTACCCAATATAGAATCCATGTTTTTGGTTTACAATGATGCCCACTTTCTTTAGTAACGTACTTACGTAGTCTTAACAGAACGATAGTACAAACGGTAAAACAATTTTTAAAGTTCTTCAATAAATTAATTATATATATGTGTGTGAGTGAGTGTGTGTGGAAGTGAAGTTGATTTAATTAGGCATTTAAACTTATATGCGAAATTGTCCTAAACTACTTGGTTTTATTTAAATTAGCATAAAAATTATATAGTCTAGATTAAATGACTTTAACATTTTCTTGAATGACCAACGAATAATATAAACTTGACTACCCGTGTAACACCCCAACCCGGAGAGGCTGACGTGTCACTATTACAGATATCAAATCAAAAACCAAATCCATAATATTAAAGAGATAGTTTCAAACAAACCAGATAATCTGAAAGAACCTAATTATGTTATTCATTACATTAATTAAAGTAAAATACAATCTTGATCTTCACCACTCTTCACTGATTTTCCGGAACCCCTTGATTACCTACAATCAAATAAGAAAACACCACAAAAAGGAAATACGGCTGAGCCAAAAGTTGCTCAGTGACGGAAATAACAATAGTAACGATACGAAGCATAAATACTTATATCTGAATTCTGAACGGATCATATGATACTGAACGGAAATCTGAATCTGAACATATAATACTGATACTGAACTGAACATGTAATACTGAACTGAATCTGATCTACACGACGCGTATATACAAACAAATAAGTCGTGTAATATAAGAAGTACCCAGAGCCAAACTGAACTGATAAGTACATAGCTAGCTAGACTATGCACTAATGAGATGGTGTGTGGGGCGTACACACATGATTCCATCCCCCGGAACTGAACTGAACTGAACTGAACTAGGATCGATCCATCCGCCTCCCAGATATTATGGCCCAAGTACTACCTGAGTACTAACGTGTTAACGGAGACGCCGTGAACTATTTATTACACACCGTCACGAAAAGTGTCACATCATTGACGCCACAATGACATGTCGGAGAGCTCGGGTAACAGTATCAAAACAAATGGTAGTACAACTACCAACATATAACGTATCAAAAAACATTTATAGGAACATGCAATAATGAGCACAATTCATAAAATATATATTGCATGCTACAGGTGTCAATAAATAACACTAATGAGTCGAATGAATCGGAACATAATCAAATAATAAGGATATACGAATAATAAAGGCTAAACGATTCATATTAACGGAAATAACGTATTAAAAATCCGTACTACAAAGTAACGGAACAGAATTTATACTATGATAAAGATAACCAAGAATCCGTACTACAAGTAACGGAAACAAAATGAATACTATGATAATCAAAGGAACAGAATCCGTACCTTATACACGAATGACAATAATCAGAAAAAGGTTAGGCTCGGTTAACGCCGCGAGAACCTACGATGACGTAACGCAAGTTATAATCTGAAAAATTCCAGTTCTGCCCTTGTCTTTCGCACTCGTTAAAAATACTAAACGACTTTAAAAATTCTGAAATCTCCAGTTTACTAGATTAGTGATTTCTAAACAACTTTCATTTAGAAAAGTTTTCTGATTTGTGATTACCGAAATATGAGAAAAACGTGGATCTTTACAGCTGCCAGAACTGCTAGCTGTTACGAAACGACTGTTTTGGAGGTCTAAACGAATGACTTTTTCGATGTTTTATATATCAACGGATTCGTCTTTCGACGAACTTCGTCATGGACATAAGTTTAACTGATTTGAATCTGTTATGCAGAAGTTATGGCCTCTGTAAGTTGACTGTAAAATACGGCCTAATTCAACTATTTAAAGCTTATTTTTAAACGAAATAACTATTTATACGATATAAACATAAATTGTTAAGGTTTTAATAAGTTAATTTACAGAAACTAATTAGGCACTTTTATAAAATAAGTCTTATATTTAATCTGATTTTTACCATTTATTTAAAGAATCCATAAAAGAATTAAACTAATTGTCTTTGTTATATAAATTTTATAAAGGTTTAAACTTAAAGAAAATTACAGAAAATTAAGTTGATGATTTAAAAATAAACAGGGATTATAAAAAGGATTTTTATAATTTTTAGGAATTTTTACAAATTTTAAAAGGTTTATAAGGCTTAAAAAAAATATGAGAGGCTCGGGTTCGAACCCGGGACCTCTAACACTTCAACCCACGCACCAACCACTGAACCAAAGGCCTAAGCCGCGTTATAGTTCTGCTTTTAATTCCTAAAAACAAACTTAACAATTTTCCCCATTTCCACATAAACCCTAGTTCAATACCCGATCAAATTGAAGTTCAATTCAACCTTATGAGTGATTGGAATCATGGGGCTTTCGATCCCCATGTAAAAACGAGTAAGTAGCATGTTTAATTACCTGTTTGGTGACGGATTGAAGACGGTTAGAACGAAGAACAGGTCGCGGCCCTTTTGATCGATTGATGCTTCAATACTTGATGAATATCAATTAAATCGACAGGAAGCTTCGTATATTGTTATAGATCAAAAGCCCTTTATCAATTTTAGTTAAAATCGATCGGAGATGGGTTCACAATCAAGTTGCAGGTCGCGACCGAGGATGTGGATTGAACAGGGTGAATTCGTGGATTGCAGGTGAAATTGAAGGTGTAGGTAGATTAGGAATTCGTATATGATTGATTAGGTAGCTTTTATTTCAATTATTAAGTCCGTTTAGTGCGGCGATTTGGCGTGTAAAGTGGCCGAAAGTTTCTGCAGGATCGATTTAGGGTGGTTTCTCTCTCAATCACTCGTGAATCAACACTCGGCAAGCAGTCTTTAGGAAGAGTTGATCACAATATAACAAGTAACAAGCAGTAAGAAAATTAACACAGCAAGTAATTTTCAAGGTACTTTATATATTGCTTCTCAACTCAAAGGATTACAAGACACTTGGACTCAAAATCGCTTATCTAAAGAGTTACAGGGAGAAGATATATATAATACTACCTACAGGGAATACTTTGATTCCAGCTGGACACCTCTAACCTTACATCTATACTACAAGACTCTAGGTGAGGTCTTTCAGACATTTTGCCTGAGAGTTGGTAGTCAGGACATGTCCCTGACTTACCTTGTCACCAACTAAAGTTGGTAACATGTACTATCATAAAAAGGTGAACAGTAGAATAAAGTATGGTCAACAATATGGCTCTTTAGGAAGATGCCATACTGTATCAGAGGTCTGCAGCGGACTGACAGGGACCATACTTTTATCTGCTGGACATAGCAATGTCTTTCGAAGGATAAAGTGCTTCGGAAGAACAACTTCTTCCGAGGGCACTTATACTTAGGAAGACTGCTTCTTCCGAAGCTTGGAATCTCTTTTGTCTTCGGAAGCAGACTTTGTCTTCAGCTCTTTCATCAGACTTTGTCTTCGGAAGCTTTCAGACTTTGTCTTCAGCTCTTCATCAGACTTTGTCTTCGGAAGCTGTTTTCAGCTGTTGTTCCTTAGACTCTCGGAAGATCTCTTGCTTGACTTCGGAAGCCCTTTGATGTAGTACCAAAGTGACTATGAAGTGAATTTGGTTGCACCAGCCTTATCATGATCCAACAAACTCCCCCTAGGCTGATGCTACCAAAACTTCACTTCCCTCTTCTTCTCAAAGTTCTCAGCACCAAGGAAAGCAGGTGTTTATCAGTGTCTTCATTCTTTCCTGCTGTAATGCTGAGAATCTTGTACAAATCTTTGGTGGACAGAACCTCTACTCTGTCACCTTGGATTATGTGTACCCTTTGTTGTGGCCCTCTGAAAAGAGTTAGTTGATGGGAAGTATAGTCATATTCCCATCGAACTATTGGTTCCAATTCAGGACCTTCCACCATCTGTAGAAAGGCTGTGCCTTTGGTGGTTGATCTTTCCTTGTCTTCCACTCTTTTCAGCTTCAACTCTTCTTCAATCTTGGCTCTTCTACTTCGTTCAGCCAAGTGGAGACCGCTGATGTGATTTCTGATGGTGTGCAGCAGTCTCAGAGTTGGAGGGATTGGAGAATGGCTTCTCTGCAAGCTCAGCAAGATCAAATCTGCTGAGATGCAGTAGAGAAGTGGCATTAAGCCTGTTGGTTTCACCATTCTCCCCTTTCCACAACAAAGTTGTGAGAAGGTTCATCGAACCTCCACTGGATTATTGCATTTCTAGGCCCAGGAGATTGACCAGAAATCCTGTCCTCTTTCCTGGTATCCAGCAGAGTCACCAGTCTTCTTCTTAGTCTCTTCTCCTCAGCATTGAGGGTATCGGAGTTGAGACCAAGAAGTCTTGCAGCCTGGCCCAAGGTTTCTCTAGGCAATTCAAGAAATTGGCCTAGGGTGAGGAGCTTGAAGAGTTATCAACATAGGTGATGTTGATAACCTCTCCCTCACAGGAGATACTGCTCAAAGTAGTGCAATTGATGAGCCTTGTCTTGAACTCCTTAATCTCCTCAAAGGAGAGATGTTTAGGAGGCTGAGAGGATGGTCTTGTTGTTGTTGGGTAGGCTTAGGTTTAGTGGTTTTGGGTTGAGTCTTGGGTTTAGGATGGGTAGTTTGGGTGGTTGAGGTGATGTGGTAGGTTTGGGTAGAGTTGTGGGTTGAGGGGTGAAGGTTTCATCAGTGGGTTCAGGTTTGATGGGAAAAGGGTGGTTCTGGAGTGGGTTGTGGCTGTGATTGAGTGGCTGGGTGAAAACCATTCCCTTCTCCTCCTGTACATCTCCTTCCTTTTCCCAAACGGATGTCAGCTTTTATTTCATATCCGCTGGAGTGTCCTTTCGGACATAGGTCCCACCTGCCTACCAGAGAAGCCATGAGCCCGAAGGTAGTCCTTCATCCAGGCTTTGTCATTGACTTCTTGGCAGCAGTGACCTCCTTCTCTTCCTCCCTCTTCCTCTTCACCTTCAGCTTCTCCCTAGCAGCCTTCTTCCTTTCCTTCTCCATTTGATCCTGCTCTTTTTTGTGGAGCAGCAGGATCATGTCATTGTCATGTGGAGACAGTTCAGGAAGACTGAAGCCTCTTGAGAGTAGGAATTTGATCCTCTCCTCTCTCAGCTTCAGGGCTGCCTCCCTCTGCTTTTCCTCTGCCTTCTCCCAGGCCAACCTGGCTTCCTTTCTTGTTGTAGCCTGGTTGACCTCTCCAAAGTCACCAATCCTCTAGTGGTAGCAGGAGTATTTCCTTATTGACAGCTCCAAGACTGATGAGCTGGTCAATGAGTGCTGTTCTTCTCTTCAGGTTGATTTCTCCTGATTGGCTGCAGCTGCCTTAAGCTGGCAGCTAGAACTTTTCAGTTGGAAACCTCCCTTTCTTTTTAGCCTTCTCAATCCTTTCCTCCTCCTGAAGCTCTTCCGCAGTCAGTTTTCTTTTGCCTTGTCTTTGATGGTGCTTGACTGTGGTGGGTCTTGAATGGAGGTTGTGATTGAGATAGAAGTTCAGCTGGTGCTTGGATTGGAGGAGTTTCAGAAGTGTCCTCCTGCCCACCTCGGATGCTATGTCAGCAATGACATCTGTGATGGTCAGCTCCTCGGACATCTGAAATAAGCCTTCCGCAGCTTCTATTTCGGCTTCGGAAGATTTTTCTTGTTCTTCCGAGGCTTTCATATAGGCTTCGGAAGCTTCAGCTTGAGCTTCGGAAGATGAGACTCCTGCAAATCTGTCCCATCTGTTTCAGTTGCTGGGCCATCAGTCCCCATTTCCCCTTCGAAGCTAATCTCAGGTTCCATGAAGACCTTAGGTGACCAAATTCTTCCACAGTGGTAGAAGGTGCAGTCAGTCTTTGAAGCTCCTCAGCCCCAAAGTAAGCAAGTGTGGTGTCGGGGCTGGGTGTGTCTAGGGATGATCTCAATACAAACTTTGTGAAAAGTCTGTAGAGATCTTGAAGCATACTTGAGTCAATCTCCAGAAAGGATTGAGATGACTCAGGTAGTGTGATTAGTTGGTGGAAATGAATGGGTCTGTGGTTCCATAGGTGTTTGTCTCTGAACTTTCTCCCCCTTTTTGGTAGCATCATCTTGAGAGCTAGATGAGCTAGAGGAAGAAGTCATTGAGACCTGAATTGGTACATGCCTAACAGACCTCTCCGTGGTTTCTCAGCTAGTTGAGCCTGAGAGAGTTAATCTCAAGTTGCTGAGTGGCAGTCCTTGATTCTAAGATTCTCACCTGTGATTCCAGGTTGGAGACCTTAGAAAGCAAGTACTGAAGTGTTAGTTGCATACTACCCTCATCTTCATAAGAAGAATCACGGGGAGATGAGATAACATACCTAGTATGCTCACTCTCACCACCAGATGTGGTTTCTTGGCACCCTGGTTTCCTTTGCTCAGAGTCATCTCTTTCAGAGATGTCAATGGGCAAAGTTGCCGTAGACTCAGTCCTAATGATGTTACCACTGTCCTGAGAGCTCAGTGAGAAACTCTGAGTAGTGGCAGCTGAGTCTACATGAGTCCCCTCCACATCAATGGGACTCACCTCAGTAGCTGGCTGTTGATGGGGGCTAGAGACAAGGGATCCCTCCTGGCTCTGTTGATCTTTCAGAGGGTGTTGTAGATCAACTTCATGGCCATGGAGAGACGTAATCTCTTCATCAGTACGGAGTAAAAGGTCAGTGAAAGAGAGGGTGGTTAGTCCTACTGACCCGGGACTTAGATCAATGTCTACAGGCATTGAGCCTTTGGTGGGGCTGTCCCTAGAAAGCTTCACAGGGGAATGTGAAGACTCACCCTGTGGCTTAAGGCTTGAGGTTCGGGCTCAGGGGTTTGAGACTGAGGAGGCTCAAAACCCACATTGAGGTCAAATGTGAAGGATGGTGTGACCTCCGACTGAGTGGGAGCCCATGATTCCACTCTAGTCGTTCGGTGTGAACAGGAGGAGCTTGTTCAATCAGAGTAGATTGAACAAGGGTTCGTTTGGGGCGTCTCTGATATGTAGATTTGATGGGTAAAGAAGGCTTTGGTATTGTGGTGGATGGTGCTGGTGTGGGTTCATCACCTGTGGGGATAACAGGGATGTCACCAGGAGCTATGCGCTCAGTCATCGTGGAGGTAATGGAGTGTACCGTCCAGTGAAGTTGGTGGACATCTTCTTCAGGATTTGAAGATGGTAGGCCTCATATGTGGAACAGGAAGAGCAGCTGCGCAGACAAGCTTGCTTGGTTCCATCTCACAGTTGATTATATGTTGAAGAAATCGGGGATACATGAAGAATGTATTCTGCTCAGATTGGCGATTAGGTTATTCAACACAAATCGTGAGTAGTTGAATCTGAGGCCTCTCACCAACCCATGAACTAGGCATCCTAGTTCATATGGATTTGATCCCAACCCCCTGATTTGTTGGAGAGGCAGTGTAGAACAATGTGCAGCAAGAACTTTCAATGATAAGAGAAGTTGAACTTGTATACCGTAGATCTGCTGACATCGCCTCCATATCCCATGAGGATATAGGTGCCTTCCAAGTCTTCCTTGGGGAACTCAGTAGGAGCCCCATCATCGTGAAGCTCGAGATGCTCCCTGATGATCTGTTCATTGATGACCAACTCTTGGCCACAAACTCGGGTTCTCAGGACTCGAACCCCATTCAGTACTGCAGTTTCACCATTGCTCCAAAATTCTGACATATGGTTGGAGTATACGGTGGGGTTAACTGTTAGTGCAGTGAGATAGGTGGATTCGGTGAGAAAGGTGATGATTTGGGTAAAGTCGGCATCCCTTGACGAATCAAGTAACGCGACTTGGTTGTGCTGAGGGTTTAGCGCCATTGAAGAAAAGGTAAGCTTGAAATTTGGATGAATTTGAGGGTTTTACAGTGAAGGGAATAGTTAGGGCTGTAAAGTGGTAAAAGAAGATGAATTTGATCAGTCAAGATTATTTAAAAGGGATGAACAGTGGTAGAGGCGGTGATAGGGTAACTGTTTTTGGGGTTACTGTGGGTGGTATGGTGGTTTACGGCGGAGAAATGATGTTGGCGGCAAGGATAATTTTAAATAATCTGACCATCAGTACAAAATTTTTACTTTTTACAGAGTGGGGCCCAAAAGATATCCATTACAAGTAAAATCTTAACTTCCGAAGGTAAAACATTTCCGAAGGTAATTTTCTTCTGAAGGCAATTTCTCTTCCGAAGCAGGATATTGTTTCCGAAGGTAAGATTGTCCTTTAAGGAACTTTATCTTCCGAAGCAAGGCATTGCTTCCTAAGGTAAAGTTGTCTTTCCGAACGGAGAGTTGTATAAGTTTCGGAAGTAGATCTGATATAAAATCAATCGCTTCTTCCGAGACCAAAAATCTTCCGAGAAGAAATTTCCATTGAGGAATTTGGCTTCGGAAGATATTCAAGGATATCTTCCGAGAGTTAATTCCTCTTCGGAAGGAATTTACACTTGGAATAATTAAAAGATCTTTTGTAACCGGACTTAAATTGTATTGACACAAGACATTACTCATTTAAAAAGGTTTTTCAAAAGAGGTAGTTATTCAATGTTTATCATCCCAATTGCTGATATGAGATACTTAAATCTTTGTTCATCAAATGCCTTTGTGAACAAATCAGCATATTGTTCATTTGAGTCAACTTTGATTAACTTTATCAGCTGTTTCTCATGAATATCTCTAATGAAATGATACCTGATATCAATGTGTTTTGTCTTGGAGTGCTTCACTGGATTCTCAGTAATGGAGATAGCACTGTTGTTGTCAATATGGATAGGAGTAGTCATGAAGTTGAACCCATAGTCTAACATCTGATTTTGAATCCATAGCAGTTGAGCACAGCAGCTAGCAGCAGCGATGTATTCAGCTTCAGCAGTTGATGTAGAGACACAGGATTGTTTCTTGCATTGCCATGAGATAATCCTTCCACCAAGAAATTGACATCCTCCTGATGTTGATTTCTTGTCAATGTTGCAGCCACCATAGTCACTGTCAGAGTATCCATAGAGATTGAAATCACTATTTCTTGGATACCAGAGACCTAGTTTAGGTGCTCCTTTGAGGTATCTGAGGATTCTCTTTGCAGCAGCTAGGTGAGACACCTTTGGAGCAGCCTGATATCTTGCACAATGCATGTGGCAAACATGATATCTGGTCTACTTGCAGTAAGATACATCAGAGAACCAATAATTGCTCTATACTGATGTTGATCAGTATCCTCCCCCTCAAGGTCAGGGCAAAGATTATGGTTTCTGGGTATGGGTGTCTTGGCTGGTTTACAGTCCTTCATTTCAAATCTTTCTAAGATGTCAGAGACATACTTAGATTGACTTATGAAGAACCCTTCCTTCATCTGTTTCACCTGGATCCCAAGGAAAAGTCCATTTTTCCATGGAACTCATCTCAAACTTCTGCTTCATAATGCTTTCAAAGTCCTTGCACATTTGGTCGTTTGAAGAACCAAATATGATGTCATCAACATAGACTTGTACAAGCAAAATGTCTTCTCCACTCTTTCTGATGAAAAGAGTCTTGTCAATGGTACCTCTAGTGTATCCATTCTTCAGGAGAAACTGAGACAAGGTCTCATACCACAGCCTAGGTGCTTGGTGCAGCCCATATAGAGCTTTATCCAGTTTGCACACATAGTTGGGGTGCTGTGGGTCTTCAAATCCTGGAGGTTGACACACATAGATTTCCCTATCTATATCCCCATATAGAAAGCACACTTGACATCAAGTTGGTAGACTGTGAAGTTCTTGGATGCAGCATAAGCAAGGAAGATCCTAACTGCCTCAAGTCTTGCAACAGGTGCAAAGACATCAGTATAATCGATTCCTTCCTCCTGGGTGTATCCTTGAACTACTAGTCTTGCCTTGTTCTTGATAATCAAGCCTCTATCATCTTTCTTGTTCCTGAATACCCATTTAGTGCCTATGGGTACTTGACCAGATGGTAGTGGGCATAGATTCCAGACCTTTTGTCTTCTGAATTGAAGCAGCTCCTCCTGCATCGATTCAACCCAACTACTATCTTTTAAGGCATCTTCTACCTTCTTTGGTTCCATCTGAGACAAGAAGCATGAGTACAAGCAGACATTCCCATGATGAGTCTGTCTTCTTGTTCTCACACCCTCAGAGACATCCCTATGATGTTCTCAGTTGGATGAGTGTTGTGAATCCTAAGACGAGGAATCACTTCCAGTTGCAGAGATAAGTCCAAGTTAGACATATTCTGATCAGGAACTGGATCACTCTGTCCAACTGCTGTTTCAGAGTCATTCAATGAGGACTGATGAATGATTGAGAAACATCATCAATGGTTGGTTGTGAAGTAGTATTAACAGTTGCCGTTCCTTCAGAATACCACCTCCCTCAACCTGGTGTTGTAATGGATCACCTGAGGAACTTTGAGGTTGATCAAGTGATTCACTTGTTGAAGCTTCACTATTTCTGGAGATAGTTACACTGTCAGATCTGTGAATAGTTGAAGCTTGTTGCCCTTCAGCTCTTGGAGAATTTGGAATAGGTCTGGGAAGCTCATATAGTTGACCTGCATCGCATCAGCATCACTTTGAGCACCTGTTCCAGCTGAAACATTCTCACAAGATGGTTTAGAATAGTTTGGAAACAATTCTAAATCAAAAATATACTCAGGTCCATTCCCCCTAACACAAGGAGTGTGCTCATTAACAACTATGTTGGATGACTCCTCAAATTGTTGATTCTTAATATTGTATACTCTATAAGCTTTGGAGCTAGAAGAGTATCCAATAAAGATAGCATCATCCGACTTCTCAGCAAACTTTGCCAAGTTGTCCTTTGTGTTAAGTATGGTACACCTGCAGCCAAAGGACCTTAGAAAGCCAATGAACGGTGGCCTCTTGTTCCATAACTCATAAGGAGTTTTTCCATGGGGCTTTACTACAAGAACCCTGTTCTGCACATAGCATGCAGTGCTGACTGCCTCTGCCCAGAATGTTAGAGGCAGCTTTGAATCAGCTAACATGGTCCGAGCAGCCTCAATAAGTGTCCTGTTCCTCCTCTCAGCAACACCGTTTTGTTGAGGAGTTCTGGGAGCACTATATTGTCTGGCAATCCCTTTTGAGTCACAGAATGAGTCAAGAACGAAGTTCTTAAACTCAGTCCCTTGATCACTTCTAATAATCTTAACCTTGTGATCAATTTGATTTTCTATTTTAAGAATAAAAGATTTTAAAGTTTCAGCAGTTTCATCTTTACTTCTTAAAAAGAATACCCATGTAAATCTTGTAAAATCATCAACGATCACAAGGCAGTATGATTTCCTTCCAATGCTCATTATACTTGTGGGACCAAAAAGATCCATGTGCAATAAGTGTAATGGAGTAGTGATAGAGTTAACACATTTGGATTTATGAGATGATCTGTGTTGTTTCCCTTTCAGGCATGCAACACAGTTATCTTTGCAGAAAAATTCCTTTTTAGGCAAACCATGTACCAAGTTATTTTTAGACAATTTATTCATTGTTTTAAAATTCACATGACACATGCGTTTATGCCATAGTGTTGACTCATCACTATCAGCTTTGGAAAGAAAGCATGATACTTCACCCATAGGAGAAGCCTTGTTCATATCCAGCTTGTACATATCCCCTTTCCTGGGAGATCTGAGAAGCACCAATTCCGGAGGAATTGTCATCCCTGGTTTGAGGATAATGCACTCATGTTCTGTGAAAAGCATCTGATGCTTCTGATCACAGAATTGAGAAACACTTAACAGATTGTGTTCAAGCTGTTTGACAAAGTGAACTTTGTCAATGTTTATTCTGCCATTGGATATACTTCCTCTGCCAGAAATATATCCTCCGGCCTCACCTCCAAATTGGACAGGCCCTCCATCAAAGTTCTGGAATTGTTGAAGGAGAGATCTGTTCCTTGTCATGTGCCTGGAGCATCCACTATCTACAATCCAGATGTTGTTGTTCTTGTCAAATGGATGTCCCTGCACATAAGATGAGATGGTTAGTTTGTTTGGAAGCCCAAGCCTTACAGGTCTCGGGCTCTTCCAAAGATAGTGACATAATTGAACCGAAAGATATGCAATGGGGTTCAGTAGAGGTCATTGTTGAAGAAGAGGTCTGGGCTGCAGCATCTTCCTTGATCTTCCAATCCATCCTTTGGTTGATCTTTGAGGATGAGCTTGTTGAAGCTTTTGCAGCATGGTCTTCTTCTGAAGCTTCTCTCTTTTCGGAAGAAGCCTTCACCACCTTTTCTTCCGAAGTGGTCTTCTTCTGAGATGGTTTCAAGGGAGCCTTCTTGTTCTTCCGAACCTTAGAAGGTTTGGCTTCCGAAGCCACTTTCCCTTCGGAAGAAGCAGTTTCTTCCGAAAGCAACTTGGCTTCCGAGACCAACTTTCCCTTTTTCATCATTTGGATCTTTTGAAATGGTCCAACTGAGAAACCTTCTCTGACTACTTCTTTTCTAACATTATTTGCATAATGTGTGCTTGCTGGATTGTAGTAACAATCTTTAGCCATGTGGTTGTGCAGACCACACATTATGCATGCAATGTTAGTCTTCTGGGAACTTGCAGGTTGCTGTTTCTTGGGTTTCTTCTCTTCATCAGCAACTTTCCCTTTCACTTCTGATCCTTCAGTAGGACAGGAGTGCTGGTACTACACTCCTTTCCTGAATCAGGAGTACCTACCACTTGAAATCCGGCAGAAATGAAGACACCCTTTGCTTAGGGTCAACTTAAGCTTGGACTCTGCAACCTTCTTAGCAGTCCTTCTAGCAGCTTTAGCTCTGCTTCTTCTTGCCTTGGTGGTCAGGATTTGGTCATCACAGGTGGAGATGGGTGTATCCTCCTGTTTCTCCCCTGTGGAGGCCACTATTTTTGCTTCATCCTCTAGTTCCAATGGAGAAGGGTCAGCAGTTGGAACCTCTTGCTCTTCAGTACCACATCTAGCAGTCTTATAGACTCATAAGAGTGTGGTGGAGCTATTTCACTGGTTCCCACCCTTCTTTGTTTTGATAAAACATTTTGGAATAAGAGGTTGATGCAAGAATAGTTTGGAAGCTTTGCTCAGCAATAGCTTGCTTCCTGGCTTGAGCCTCAGCTGTGACTAACTGGGCTTGAACTTCAGAAAGTTTGGAAATCAGATCTTTGATTTGAGTCTTGTAGTTAGTCTTTTCATGTTTTAAAAGAGACACAGTTTCTCTAACTCATCAATTTTCTTTTGATAGTCAGATTCAGCTCTTTTAAAGTCAGATTTTAGCACATTTAAAGACTCAACCTCAGATCTGATTTCCGAAATGTAATCCTTATACAATTTAACTTTAGCAATACAGGCAGCAGTACAAAGATGTTCATATACCTGATCATCATCTGTTCCGGCCATGAGTGCTTGAGCGGGAGTCACATCCTGTACCATGAAGCTCCAGTCAACTTCCTGAGCAACAGCAGCTGTTTCAGTTGACTTTTCTTCATGCTTGGGGGCAGTGGGATGTGTGGAGGCCTGTGGGGTTCCCGGGTTGTTCTTGGGAGCCTTGCATTCCCTAGCAAAGTGACCAAGTTGGTTGCAGTTGTAGCACCTTGCTTTGCTCTTATCAAACCCAAACTTGCTGTTGACTGGGTTTTGAGGGAATTGCCTTCCAGTTCTCTTGAAGAACTTCTTCGCTCTGTAAGTTAAAAGAGCCATCTGCTGGACAATGTCCATGTACTCCACATCATCTGGATTGAAGCACTCAAGATCATCAAAGCAGTATTGAAAATCACCAGAGTGTCCACTTCCAGAGACAAAGGCACAACTATCCTGAAAGGAGTTGTGTTGAACCTTTTGAGACTTTGGAGTCTCAGGTAGAGTAATGAAGGGTCCAGTATGTGAGTTGTCAGGGTAGCATAGCAAGGGATGCTGTGGTTCTATGCTTTCCCTTTCAACCACATGAAGGCTGAACTCAGTTGGTTATTGGAGTGATCAGAGGAGTTCTGCATGTTCATCTCCATCTGAAATGCACTTAGGATACCATACAACTCTGTAAGAGAAAGAGTCTTAAGGTCCGAAGTTCTCTTGATGACAACACAGTAGTGAGTCCATAGTTTAGGAAGAGAAGACATGAACTTCCTAACTATGTCTCTGTTCTCAAGAGCTACTCCAATATCCGCCAGAGTATCTACTAGCTCAACATACCTGAAGTATTGTTGAGTCAAGGTCTCACCAGCCTTGAAAGTAAAGTTCTCAAACTGCTGCTTCAAGAGATCTTTCTTGTTCTCTTGAGTTTCCTTGGATCCCTCATACATCAACTTCAATGCTTCCCATAAATCTTTAGCAGTCTTGCACTTCTTGAAGCGTCTGTAGACGGAGTTGGGAAGAGCAGTTTGGAGACAAGTCATAGCCCTTTGATCTAGCTCTATTCTCTTTCTATCTTCCTCTGAGTAATCATCAACATCTTTTGGAATGATGCGATTACCAGTGGCAGATGTAGTGCTTGGTATGAAAGGACCATTGACAATGGAGTCCCACATCCTTGAATCTTGACACTTGATGAAGCCTTCCATCCTGATACACCATGTGTCAAAGTCTTCAGGGGTGATCATGGGGGACTTGGTCAAGGTACCAGTTTCCATATCAGCCTTGGAGAGAGCAGCCATTTGAGTGAGTGGATTGTGGTGAGGAGTGAAAAACAGGTTGATTAGGATGGTAAGATCTCACAATCAAGAGCCTGGAGCTCTGATACCAATTGCAGGATCGATTTAGGGTGGTTTCTCTCTCAACTCACTCGTGAATCAACACTCAGCAAGCAGTCTTTAGGAAGAGTTGATCACAATATAACAAGTAACAAGCAGTAAGAAAATTAACACAGCAAGTAATTTTCAAGGTACTTTTATATATTGCTTCTCAACTCAAAGGATTACAAGACACTTGGACTCAAAATCGCTTATCTAAAGAGTTACAGGGAGAAGATATATATACTACCTACAGCCGGGAATACTTTGATTCCAGCTGGGCACCTCTAACCTTACATCTATACTACAAGACTCTAGGTGAGTTATTTCAGACATTTTGCCTGAGAGTTGGTAGTCAGGACATGTCCCTGACTTACCTTGTCACCAACTAAAGTTGGTAACATGTACTATCATAAAAAGGTGAACAGTAGAATAAAGTATGGTCAACAATATGGCTCTTTAGGAAGATGCCATACTGTATCAGAGGTCTGCAGCGGACTGACAGGGACCATACTTTTATCTGCTGGACATAGCAATGTCTTCCGAAGGATAAAGTGCTTCGGAAGAACAACTTCTTCCGAGGGCACTTATACTTAGGAAGACTGCTTCTTCCGAAGCTTGGAATCTTCTTTGTCTTCGGAAGCAGACTTTGTCTTCAGCTCTTTCATCAGACTTTGTCTTCGGAAGCTTTCAGACTTTGTCTTCAGCTCTTCATCAGACTTTGTCTTCGGAAGCTGTTTTCAGCTGTTGTTCCTTAGACTCTCGGAAGATCTCTTGCTTGACTTCGGAAGCCCTTTGATGTAGTACCAAAAGTGACTATGAAGTGAATTTGGTTGCACCAGCCTTATCATGATCCAACAGTTTCAATCCCACCAAACCGACTCAAATCATCGAATTGATGTGGGGTACTATGTCGAATCATTCACTCGAAGGTGTCGGGAAAGTGTAATCGAGTCAAACCACGTTAATTTTGACCGTGGAGGCTCGCCGGAGGGCCGCCGGCGTCGGCCGGAATAGTGGTGCGACGGGACGGGAGAGAGAAGACAGATTTGTTTTTTTTTTTTTTTTTTTTTTTTTGCTGCTTATTATAATTCTACCCCCCTTAAAACAATTTCGTCCCCGAAATTGCTAGATACAGATCAAACAAGATATGACATAACGTACGCGGAGTACTGTGATGTTAAAGAAACAGATAACTGATAACTTTATAACTAATAACAGAAACATATAACAGATAATACCTAAGAGGTAAATAGATACGGATATTGAGAGCGGATTTCATCTTCTATCTCCCATGTAGCTTCGCGTTCAGAATGATTTTTCCATAATACTTTAACAAAAGGAATAGTTTTCCTACGCATAATGCGCTCTTGTCGGTCAAGTATGGCCTCGGGTTCCTCCTCAAACGATAAGTCTTCACGAATCAAATGAAGTGGGTAGTTAACCACATGAATAGGATGATAATTGTATCCCCTTAAAAGAGATACATGAAAGACGTTATGCACATGTGACAGTTGAGGTGGTAAAGCCAAACGATACGAAACCTCGCCAACTCTTTCTAGGATTTCAAAGGGTCCGATAAACCGTGGACTAAGTTTCCCTTTTAGACCAAAACGTCGTACGCCTTTGCAAGGCGAAACCTTCAGGAATACCTTATCACCGATCTTAAACTCCAAAAGTCGACGATGTCGGTCTGAATAGCTTTTCTGTCTACTTTGAGCTTCTTTTAACTTTTCTCTAGCAATAGCAACTTTTTCATTCGTGATTTGAACTAACTTGGGTCCTTCGATGATTCTCTCACCGACTTCTTCCCAACAAACAGGTGCTCTACATTTACGACCATACAATAATTCAAAAGGTGCCATGCCAATGCTAGCTTGCCAACTATTGTTGTAAGCAAACTCGACCAAACACAAGTATTCATCCCAGTTCCCAGTCCACTCTAAGGCACAAGCTCGAAGCATGTCCTCAAGTGTCTGAATAGTACGCTCCGACTGACCGTCAGTCTGAGGATGGAACGCCGTACTAAACCTCAACTTGGTACCCCATGCAGCTTGCAAACCCTTCCAAAAACGAGAAGTGAACCTCGGGTCTCGATCAGACACAATAGACACTGGAGTGCCATGAAGTCTAACAATCTCTTGTGTAAACACTTCAGATAGTTTGCTAACCGAAAATCCTTGCTGAATTGGGAGAAAGTGAGCTGACTTTGACAATCTGTCAACGACAACCCATATCGTATCATTTTTCTTAAATGTCCTTGGCAACCCTGTCACAAAATCCATGGAAATATCATCCCATTTCCATACAGGAATAGGTAGTGGCTGAAGCAAACCACTAGCTCTTTGATGCTCAATCTTGACCTGTTGACAAGTAAGGCAACGGCTAACATACTTAGCCACATCCTCTTTCATTCCATTCCACCAAAAGTTCTGACGAAGGTCCCGATACATCTTAGTAGATCCAGGATGAATAGAGAACGGAGAACTATGTGCCTCAGCTAATAACGATTCTCGAAGAGAAGAATCATTAGGCACACATAAACGTTTACCACACCAGATTACTCCGTGCTCATCCACTCTGAATTCTGATTGTTTACCAATCTCCACATTCTGTAAGATTGCCCAGAGTTCACCATCGTCTTTCTGTGCGTTCTTAATCCGGGATATTAAGTCTGACTCAATCTGGAGTCTAGCGAGATATCCGTCGCTCTTACCAATATGTAGGCCAATACCCAATCTATCAAGATCAGTAATGTTCTGAGGCTGTAGCTGTAGGGAGGCTACTGTTCCTGAGCTCTTCCTGCTAAGAGCATCGGCCACCACATTGGCCTTTCCCGGATGATATTGAATATTGGCATCATAATCTTTTAACAACTCTAACCATCTTCTCTGCCTCATGTTTAGTTCCTTTTGTGTGAAGATATATTTCAAGCTCTTGTGATCAGTAAAAATATCACAAGTCTCTCCGTAAAGATAATGACGCCATATTTTCAACGCGAAAATAACAGCAGCGAGTTCAAGATCATGCGTAGGATAATTTACCTCGTAAGGTTTCAACTGCCGTGAAGCATAAGCAATGACCTAACCATGCTGCATTAGTACACATCCAAGTCCCTTTTTAGAGGCATCGCTGTAGATCTGATATCCACCCGTGCCCGATGGAAGTGTGAGAACAGGAGCAGACACCAATCTTTTCTTGAGCTCTTCAAAACTTTTCTCTCGTTCGTCATTCCAAGAGTACTTAACCCCTTTCCTTAACAGTTGCGTAAGGGGTAAAGCTATAACAGAAAAACCTTCCACAAATCTGCGGTAGTAACCAGCAAGGCCAAGAAAACTACGGACTTCTGTGGCTGAGGTCGGTCTAGGCCACTTAGTGATCGCCTCAACTTTTGAAGGGTCCATCATAATACCCTCCGCAGAAACAACATGACCCAAAAAGGCTACCTTGCTCAGCCAAAATTCACACTTTGAAAATTTGGCATAAAGCTTCTTTTCACGTAGTGTTTCGAGCACGATACGAAGGTGATTCTCATGCTCCTCCTTACTTTTAGAATAAATTAAGATGTCATCGATAAATACAATGACGAACTTATCGAGGAACTTGCGGAAGACTCGGTTCATTAGGTCCATGAATACGGCCGGGGCATTAGTTAACCCGAACGGCATAACCAGGAACTCATAGTGACCATACCGAGTACGGAAGGCAGATTTAGGGACGTCAGACTCCTTGATCTTTAACTGATGGTAACCAGACCTCAGATCGATTTTAGAGAAACACTTTGCACCTTGAAGTTGATCAAATAAATCATCAATACGAGGCAGAGGGTAACGATTACGGATAGTGATCTTGTTGAGTTCTCTGTAGTCAATGCAGAGTCTCAAAGAACCATCTTTCTTCTTCACGAATAGGACCGGTGCGCCCCAAGGCGAGACACTTGGTCTAATAAATCCCAAATCTAGTAATTCCTGTAACTGCTCCTTTAACTCCTTAAGCTCCATAGGTGCCATACGATACGGTGCCTTAGAAATCGGTTCAGCACCTGGAATAAGATCAATAGTGAATTCTACCTCGCGATCTGGTGGAAGTCCGGGTAACTCTTCAGGAAACACGTCAGGAAAATCACAAACAATCGGATAATCAGATATGTTCGGCTTTTCAGAAGATGTAGCTTTCACCGAAGCTAGGAATCCCACGCAACCGTGCGATAAGAGTTTCTGAGCCTTAAGCGCAGAGATGATTTTCAACGATTTCCGAGGCTGAGTCCCTTGATAAACAAGTTCAGGGCATTGAGGATTCCCAAATAAAACACGACGAGTCTGGCATTCTATAGTAACGTGATGTCGAGTTAACCAGTCCATACCAAGTATGACATCAAAGTCACTCATTTGCATAGGAAACAAATCAGCTTTACGAATAATAGACTCGATTCTGATCGGACAATCTCTATAGACATGCGAGATGATAGTCGACTCTCCTAATGGAGTTGTAATAGCCAAAGCGTGCTCTAACGCAGTCGGTGCAGTCCTTAAGTACTTAGCAAACAAAAGAGATACGACAGAATGCGTAGCGCCCGTATCAAACAAGACATAAATATCCCGCTTTCCTATGCAAAGGGTACCGGAGATCATACCTAGGGCATTTACTATCAGTATCGGATAAGACATATATATGCATATAATACGTTGCTAACTAAAGGGGTCAGAAATATACCTGGTGCGTTAGCTGCTTCATTTGCAGTGAGTGCAAAAACTCGTCCTCCGGTGGCAGGTTTAGCTTGATTCCCTCCAGCGTCATTACGAGGGTCACGCTGAGGGCAATCCCTAATCATGTGTCCTGCACGTCCGCATCGGAAACATAATCCTCCGGCCAGACGACAAGCTCCCTTATGAAGTTTCCCGCATGTGTTACACTGAGGGATAGCATTCCGATCCTGATTAGGGTGCTGCTGATTTGGTGGTTGAGCACGAGTAGAGGCCTGCTGAGTCTGATTATGAGTTGATTTCTGGTTCTGGTTTCGATTTTTCCATGATCGGGAGTTATTGTTGTTGTTGCGATCGAAACGGTTTCGACGGTCTCGTGGTGGTGAAGACTGATTCTTATTCGTATGAGAAGATGACTGATCATGGTCATTCTCTCTAGGCCGCTTGCGGTTATCATCATACGACTTCCTTCCATTCTTCTTATCATTATATAAGTTTTTAACAGCATCAACCACTTCATTAATATCTTTAAACCGATGATTCAATATAAACTTTCGATCCCTTTCACATATGGCCCACTGAAAATTTTCTGTCTGCTCTTGCGGTGAGCCTGCAGATGCACCAAGAAAACTCACCAACCGCGTAAATCGTGTCTTGAAATCTGTTATGTGCTCGTCATCCCTCTGTCTAATATTAGCATATTGTCTACGATACTCAGTGCGGTCAGCAGCAGTGAAGTATTCCTCATAAAACATTCCTCGGAATTTATCCCAAGGAAGTGTAGCTGCATATTCGTTTCCTCCTCTAGCTTGTTTCACAGTCGTCCACCATCTGTGAGCATCATCTTCTAACTTGTAAGTAGCCAACCTTACTTTGTATACGTCCTCAACGCCAAGTACCTCAAACAATTTCTCAATATGACTGATCCAGTTTTGCACCTCGACCGGATCATTGGAAGTACTGAAAGACTTAGGCCTTTGCTTCTGAAAACGTTCCAACCAGACATGAATACCATCACGGGGTGGTGGTGTATTATCACTGGAAGGTGCTCCTGTGTTGTTCCCGCCAGAAGGTGGTTCTGAGTTATTTCCACCTGGTGGAGGTCCTGTGTTGTTTCCCTCCGAATTTGCCTGTTGCATCTGCTGGATGACTGTTTGAGCAGTCTGAGTCATCAGGTTCGGGAGTATTCCAGAAATAGCAGCGTTTACGGCATTAGCAACGAGGGTTTCAAGAGGAGTATCAGATGAGGGGCCATTCGAGTTATTGCGGTTGTTCACACGTCTCTTAGGAGCCATCTGAAATGAAGATACACGTGTGAATACTGGAATTTTGATCGGGAACAAAAATTAGATCCTAACCCAACGTCTACCCATTACCTCACAAGTTTATTATTAATGTTTAAGTTTTCTACAGGAAAGAGCCTTTGCTCTGATACCATAACTGTAACACCCCAACCCGGAGAGGCTGACGTGTCACTATTACAGATATCAAATCAAAAACCAAATCCATAATATTAAAGAGATAGTTTCAAACAAAACCAGATAATCTGAAAGAACCTAATTATGTTATTCATTACATTAATTAAAGTAAAATACAATCTTGATCTTCAACCACTCTTCACTGATTTCCCGGAACCCCTTGATTACCTACAATCAAATAAGAAAACACCACAAAAGGAAATACGGCTGAGCCAAAAGTTGCTCAGTGACGGAAATAACAATAGTAACGATACGAAGCATAAATACTTATATCTGAATTCTGAACGGATCATATGATACTGAAACGGAAATCTGAATCTGAACATATAATACTGATACTGAACTGAACATGTAATACTGAACTGAACTGATCTACACGACGCGTATATACAAACAAATAAGTCGTGTAATATAAGAAGTACCCAGAGCCAAAACTGAACTGATAAGTACATAGCTAGCTAGACTATGCACTAATGAGATGGTGTGTGGGGCGTACACACATGATTCCATCCCCCGGAACTGAACTGAACTGAACTGAACTAGGATCGATCCATCCGCCTCCCAGATATTATGGCCCAAGTACTACCTGAGTACTAACGTGTTAACGGAGACGCCGTGAACTATTTATTACACACCGTCACGAAAAGTGTCACATCATTGACGCCACAATGACATGTCGGAGAGCTCGGGTAACAGAGTATCAAAACAAATGGTAGTACAACTACCAACATATAACGTATCAAAAAACATTTATAGGAACATGCAATAATGAGCACAATTCATAAATATATATTGCATGCTACAGGTGTCAATAAATAACACTAATGAGTCGAATGAATCGGAACATAATCAAATAATAAGGATATACGAATAATAAAGGCTAAACGATTCATATTAACGGAAATAACGTATTAAAAATCCGTACTACAAAGTAACGGAACAGAATTTATACTATGATAAAGATAACCAAGAATCCGTACTACAAGTAACGGAAACAAAATGAATACTATGATAATCAAAGGAACAGAATCCGTACCTTATACACGAATGACAATAATCAGAAAAAGGTTTAGGCTCGGTTAACGCCGCGAGAACCTACGATAACGTAACGCAAGTTATAATCTGAAAAATTCCAGTTCTGCCCTTGTCTTTTCGCACTCGTTAAAAATACTAAACGACATTTAAAAATTCTGAAAATCTCCAGTTTACTAGATTAGTGATTTCTAAACAACTTTCATTTAGAAAAGTTTCTGATTTGGATTACCGAAATATGAGAAAAACGTGGATCTTTACAGCTGCACAGAACTGCTAGCTGTTACGAAAACGACTGTTTGGAGGTCTAAACGAATGACTTTTTCGATGTTTTATATATCAACGGATTCGTCTTTCGACGAACTTCGTCATGGACATAAGATTTAACTGATTTGAATCTGTTATGCAGAAGTTATGGCCTCTGTAAGTTGACTGTAAAATACGGCCTAATTCAACTATTTAAAGCTTATTTTTAAACGAAATAAACTATTTATAACGATATAAACATAAATTGTTAAGGTTTTTAATAAGTTAATTTACAGAAACTAATTAGGCACTTTTATAAAATAAGTCTTATATTTAATCTGATTTTTACCATTTATTTAAAGAATCCATAAAAGAATTAAACTAATTGTCTTTGTTATATAAATTTTATAAAGGTTTAAACTTAAAGAAAATTACAGAAAATTAAGTTGATGATTTAAAAATAAACAGGGATTATAAAAAAGGATTTTTATAATTTTTAGGAATTTTTACAAATTTTAAAAGGTTATATAAGGCTTAAAAAAAATATGGAGAGGCTCGGGTTCGAACCCGGGACCTCTAACACTTCAACCCACGCACCAACCACTGAACCAAAAGCCTAAGCCGCGTTATAGTTCTGCTTTTAATTCCTAAAAACAAACTTAACAATTTTCCCCAATTTCCAACATAAACCCTAGTTCAATACCCGATCAAATTGTAACATTTCGTATTTTTGCAAATAATAATAATAATAATAATAATAATAATAATAATAATAATAATAATAATAATAATAATAATAATAATAATAATAATTATAATAGAACAATAATAACAATAATAATAATAATAATGACCATAATGATAATAAAAATAATAATAATAATAATAATAAATAATAGTAATAATAAAGTCCAGGGGGGTATTCTGCAATTTTTGAAAGTCTAAATAAAATTTAAAAACATAAAATAATAAAATCAAAACCCCAGGGACCAATTGTGTAAATTATAAATTTACACAACCAGCCCCTCCTCACCCCTCGATTTTCCGGCCTGTTTTCCGGCCAATCTCCGGCCGAATTCCGGCGATGCCCAAACACCCCATTTCACGCGGTTTTAATCCAATTAAAAGCTACCGACACTACCACATGCGAGATTCGAACTTAAACCCCACGATGATTCGAATAATGTGATCTGAATAGTGCGATCTATCGACCACGTTCTTGTCGGTACCTTTACAGGTTTCAAATCGCACTGAAACACAATGATAATCGAATTAATCCATCCTGAACACTACTATAAATGTAACTAATCTGTATACAACGTCGATTGCATCAATTAAAACACAGAAACCTCAAATCGATCTTCTTCTTCCCCGCGATCTGCAACACACTCGAATTCGTACTTAGAACTATTATAAGTCACAATTAACAGAGGGCAATTGATCCTTGACCTCGTTTGAAGCTACCTGTGAAGTGAATTTGGTTTTCATCATCGTTCGATCATCACTCGACTTCAAGCTAAAACCGCGACCTGTTCTTCATCTTTTCTTGTCAATCGGGTGTCCAGCCAGGTAATTAAATACATCATTACGTTCGATTTTTGATGGGGATCAAAAGCCCCATGATCGTTTGAATTAACATCATCAATCCGATCTTCAATTTGGACCAGATTGATTCTAGGGTTCTTGGGTTGGGGGATTGATTGAACCTGTGTTTAAGACAATTAAAAACCATTCTGTAACGCGGCTGAGGCCTTGGTTCACCGGTTAGTTACAAGCATGCAAGTCCAGGAGGTCCCGGGTTCGACCCCGGGCACCCCCTTTTATTTTTTAAATGCCTTTTAAAGCCCCAAATAAATACATAAAAATTCTTAGAAATTATAAAAATTAATTTTATAAACCTTCCTTATTTTAAATGTTATAAAATGAATTACTGCAAATTTACTTTATTTAAAAACCATAATAATATTTATAAAATAATAATTATAAATATTATAAATAAATATTTCTATAAGAATGGACCTTAAATAATAGTTTAAAATTCTAAATTATTATTGAGTTAAACGTTGCATTTAAATTACTGTTTGAAACGTATTTATTTGGTTACAAAACTTTATTCAAATCGTATATATATCTTACAAATTTTTATAAACGTTTTCTTTTCACATCTTTAAGTATATAAATATTATAAACTTCTCTTCATTTTATTTCATGAAAATATAATTTATTCCCACTTATTAAATATAATTAATTGACAAAACCTCAAGTATAAATTCTAATACCTTAATACACGTGAAATCATTAACTACAATTTTATACATACATGTATCTATATATAGGTACCTTGTAGAGGAATTCATTGAAACGACGCTGGTTATTATTTCTTATTAATCGTCCAATATATACTTAATCGCCAAGTGAGTATTTCTATACCCATTTTATTATTTCACACACTTTTGGGTGAAACATGTTACCGTATAAACGTTACACTTGTAAACACGTTTGATTCTTGTAAACTTATGGCAATTTGCTTGTGTGTTGTGATTAGTTGAATCTTGTAGCTACCATGTAATGTCGAATATATGTACAATCATTAACTATTGCTAGCCTGGCGACGTCATAGATCTATGGGCCTGACAAGCCTGCTTGGTTGATCCAAGTACACTTAGCTAATCGTATATTCTTGTAAACGTTTGAGACTTGTAAAACTTTGTCAAGGTTGATTGTGCATTCTGTCTTACATCCCTAGTTACCTTGTTCTCTAATTTACAACATGAATTGCCATCTTTTATATACTTATGTATGAAAAACTATAGAATGCTCACCAACAATATGTTGACCTTTTATTTTTAACATGTTTCAGGCAATAGCGTTATGTGGCTGTGAACAATCGTAACTCTCACGCCTCGACGATTCCGCCGTCAAGGTTGGGGTGTGACAGATTGGTATCAGAGCCCATAACTATAGGGATTTAGGTTATTAATGATGACCTAGACTATAGCTTATGCATGCACCTTATAGTATTTTTATCTTATAAATATATGGTTTGCATATTACATAATGCTATGCCTTCTTGTGTGCAATTTGATGCCTTAGCATAGGATTGCCTAAACTTAATTACTTGTCTCCCTAAACTTATCTTTGACTTTTCCCGAACATAAAACCTCTCTATCTTATTCTCGACGACACGTGGAATCGTATACTTATGCTTATGACTTGAATCTTTAGACGTTATGTCTAATCTATGTAAATCTCGTCAAGGTTTTGATTACATGAACCTAAGAAATATTGTGTGACACATAGACACCTGTATTCTGGATTTCCTGGCAAAAAGCCTTCGGGCTAAGGCAAGCGTATTCGTATAAATCTCATTGAGGGGCCCGTTACGCTTACCTGGGGATTTCTGGGATGAGTGATAAACTATGGTCAAATACACAAATCTCTAAGGCAAATGAATCAATTTACCTTGACGTGTCCACGGTTCCAAATGATAATGCGTTATCAAATGGAATCATTCCGTGTACCTTACAACCTTTAGCCTACCTTTGTCTGAACTAATATTCTTTGTTCTCACTCCCGTAACTAGCTCCTTTTTGTATATCCAGTATGTCTCGACAACTTGCAAAGCGTGGAAACTCCAACCGCAAGCTGGCAGCAATAATCGCCAAACAAATGGCTGTTGTGCTCCCAACCATGGTTGCTGAACTTACTAGCACCATGATGGCTAATAGCAACAACAACACCAATGGAAACAACAACGGTGCTCAAGGAGAAAATAGCAACAGCCGAAACGGGAACGATCGTACTTGCACCTTCAAACACTTCAACTTGTGCAAACCCACCAACTTTAGTGGCAAGGAAGGAGCCACTGGTCTTCTTGAGTGGTTCGAAGGCATGGAGAACACTTTCGCCAATTGTGAGTGTCCCGAGGCACTCAAAGTCCGTTATGCCACTAGTATGCTCCAACAAAGGGCACTTACCTGGTGGAATAGCGAGAAGAGAAACCGAGGAGCTGATGCTATTTTGGCACTCTCTTGGGATGAGTTCAAGAACATCGCCATCGCGAAGTTCTGCCCGAGAAGTGAATTACAAAAGCTGGAAGAAGAATTCTGGAATTTGAAGCAAAACGATGGTGATCATTTGGCCTACTCAACTAGGCATCATGAGTTGAGTTTATTACTGCCTCACATGGTCGATACTGTTCCCCGCAACATCGAGAAGTTCATAAAGGGTATACCACCCCAAATTCAAGATGCTGTGGTGGGTAGCCGACCCACAACTTTGGAGGAGGCAATTACTATCACAGCGCAGCTCACTGAGAATCATATTAGAGCTGGCACTATGTCGGCAAAGGGTTCAAAGTCTACTGTGAAGGCGACACCCGAGGCAACAAAGGATGTAAAGGCTGAGTCGTCTTCCCAAAACAAGAAGCGTAAGTTCACAACAACACGCAACTACGCTGTGACCACTCCAAATCCTCCTCAAAAACAAATGGTGGTGGCAAATCAAGCTCCCATGGCTAAAGTTTATACGGGTTCTCAGCCAATGTGTAACACGTGCAAGTACCATCATGCGGGCAACGTTCCATGCCGAATCTGCTCGTTGTGTGGAAAGTATGGCCATTTGGTGACTACTTGTCTGCGTGCACCAAACAACACTGCAATGCTTGCCAACCGAACCTGTTACAACTGTGGCGAGCCTGGACATATTCGTCCGCAATGCCCTCGCAATGCGGGCAACGTGCCACCAGCTCGTGGAAGGGCTTTCAATATCAACGCCAACCAAGCACAAGTCAGCAATGACGTTGTGAATGGTACGACGAAGAACCCCGTTTAAATCATTCCTTGTATTATTGATGTTTTCCATCTTTGTAATCATCGTATCAATAATAAAATTTCTTTTTACCGAACAGGTATGTATCTTGTAAATGATCATTATGCATCTGTATTATTTGATTCGGGTGCGGATAAGAGTTTCGTGTCGTTAGAATTCGAGCCCGTACTTTCTAAATCACGTATTAATCTGGAAAGACCCTACACGGTCGAAGTCGCCGATGGAAAACCCATTGTCGTCGATGTTATAATACGTGATTGCATCATAAGCTTTAACGAGCACGAATTCCCTATTGATCTTATTCCTATGAAACTCGGAAGCTTCGACGTCATCATTGGAATGGATTGGCTAGTCAAACATCATGCTGAGATCGTATGTTTTGAGAAGTGCATTCGAATACCGTTACCATTCGGGGATACTTTGAAAGTGTTCGGCGAGAAATCATCACAAGGACTCAAACTCATGTCTTGCACTCAAGCCCGAAAGTGCTTAAGCAAGAAGTATATAGCCTTCTTGGCTTACGTGGTCAACACAAAAGCCAAAGGGAAAGAACTTAAGGATGTCCCTATTGTACGAGACTTTCCTGAAGTATTTCCCGATGACCTTAGTGGTTTACCTCCCGTACGTGAAGTTGAATTTAAAATTGATTTGATACCGGGAGCACAACCCGTGGCTAAGTCACCATATCGGCTTGCACCATCGGAATTGCAAGAACTCTCTAGCCAACTCCAGGAATTATCCGAAAAAGGGTTTATCCGCCCTAGTTCTTCTCCTTGGGGTGCACCTGTCTTATTTGTGAAGAAGAAAGATGGGTCATTCCGTATGTGTATCGATTACCGAGAGCTCAACAAGTTGACCATCAAAAACCGATATCCTCTTCCTCGTATCGACGATCTGTTTGATCAACTTCAAGGAGCTACTATATTCTCGAAGATTGATCTACGTTCTGGATATCATCAATTACGTGTCCATGATGATGACATCCCCAAGACCGCATTTCGTACTCGTTATGGGCACTATGAGTTTACGGTGATGCCTTTTGGCTTGACTAATGCTCCTGCTGTCTTCATGGATCTCATGAATCGAGTATGCAAGCCTTATCTAGATAAGTTTGTGATCGTCTTCATTGATGACATTCTCATCTACTCCAAAACCAACGCCGAGCATGAACTGCATTTGCGACAAGTTCTTGAATTATTGAGGAAAGAGCAATTGTACGCGAAGTTCTCGAAGTGTGATTTCTGGCTCAAGGAAGTTCAATTTCTAGGACATGTGGTGAATAGCCAAGGAATTCACGTTGACCCTGCAAAGGTGGAAGCTGTGAAGAATTGGTGTGTTCCCACGACACCGACCGAGATTCGTTCTTTCCTTGGTCTTGCTGGTTATTATCGGCGATTCATCGCCAACTTTTCGAGGATCGCAAAGCCGCTCACTTCCTTAACACAAAAGAATAAACCATTCGAGTGGGGGCCCGAGCAAGAGGAAGCTTTTGAAACATTAAAACACAAACTAAGTAATGCTCCTATCTTGACCCTACCCGATGGAAACGATGATTTCACCGTATATTGTGATGCTTCGAAACAAGGTCTTGGTTGTGTTCTTATGCAACGAGGAAAGGTGATAGCTTATGCATCAAGACAATTGAAGGTTCACGAGGTGAATTACACGACTCATGATCTTGAACTCGGTGCTGTGATTTTCGCTTTGAAGATCTGGCGACATTATCTTTATGGGACGAAATGCATAGTCTACACCGACCACAAAAGTCTCCAACATGTGTTCAACCAAAAAGATCTCAACATGAGACAACGACGATGGATCGAGTTAATCAGTGACTACGACTGTGACATTCGCTATCATCCTGGAAAGGCGAATGTTGTAGCCGACGCGCTGAGTCGCAAGGTCCATAACAAAAATGTCTCACTACAAGGAATCAGAGATCAAAGACAGTGGTTTCACACGTTAAGAGAATTTGATACCGAGGTACGTGTGGATGTTAACGAGGCTACTATCATGCTCCAAAACATAAGAATTGATAGTGATCTCGAGTTATGCATTCGCAAGGCTCAACAAGCGGCAATAACCGACGATGGAAGTAATGAGGATTTGGTGTCTAACGTTCGATCACAACTGGAGGAAAAACCAAACGGTCTATGGTACTTTATGAATCGACTTTGGATTCCAAATCGTAATAACCTTCGACACATCATCTTGGACGAAGCTCATCACACCCGATATTCTATACATCCTGGTTCCGATAAAATGTACATGGATTTGCGTGGTCAATATTGGTGGCCTGGAATGAAGAAAGATATCGCGGTTCATGTCACGTGTGCAAAAGTCAAAGCCGAGCATCAACGACCAAGTGGTTTACTGGAACAACCTGAAATCCCTATGTGGAAATGGGAACATGTATCCATGGATTTCATAACCAAGTTGCCACGTACTCCTCGTGGTCATGATAGTATATGGGTGATTGTGGACCGTTTGACTAAGACGGCACATTTCATACCTATACGAGACACCTACAAGGTTTCAAGACTAGCTCGTATATACATTGATGAAATTGTGAGTCGTCATGGCGTACCCTTACACATCATTTCCGATCGAGATGCTCGTTTCACTTCGCACTTTTGGTCATCTATGCAAGAACTCTTGGGTACTCAATTGGATTTAAGTACGGCTTACCATCCTCAAACTGATGGTCAAACCGAACGAACAATCCAAACCCTTGAGGATTTGCTACGATTGTGTGTCCTTGACTTTGGTGGTAATTGGGATACGCACTTACCTCTCGCGGAATTTTCGTATAACAATAGTTATCACTCGAGTATCAAAATGGCACCATTTGAAGCACTTTATGGTCGTAAATGCCGATCACCGATCTGTTGGACTGATATTGGTGAAAACTTTATCACTGGTCCTGAACTTATACAAGAAACGACCGATAAAGTCGCTACAATCCGCAAGAACCTTGAAGTGGCAAGAAGTCGACAAAAGAGCTATGCCGATAAGCATCGTAAACCGTTGGAGTTTCAAGTTGGTGATATGGTTCTTCTTAAGGTTTCACCATGGAAAGGTATTATTCGCTTTGGAAAGAAGGGTAAACTAGCTCCAAGATTTGTAGGACCTTTCAAAATCCTGAAAAGGATTGGGAAAGTGGCTTATAAACTGGAACTACCTTCCGACCTTAGTGAAGTTCATCCTGTGTTCCATGTCTCAAATTTAAGAAAGTGTTTGGCCGACGAGAGTCTGCATGTTCCACTGGAAGACATTCAGATCGACGAGTCATTGCACTTCATCGAGAAACCTGTCGAGATTATGGATCGCATCATGAAGAAGACTAGGACCACAACTACTCCAATTGTCAAGGTTCGTTGGGAGAACAAGTGTGGAGCTGAGTTCACGTGGGAGCGGGAGGATCATATGAAACAGAGATACCCGTATTTGTTCTTTTAGTTCATTTTTAAATTTCTAAACGAAATTCTTTAAAGAAGGGGAGACGATAACATCTTGTATTAACGTTTATTCTTAATCAATGAGAAAGCTTATAATGTTGACTAAAAGCCACACACTTTAGACTCTCTTTTTACCTCTAATGGCTTTGCCATTGCACATAGTACACACTAAAGCATTCAGCTTAATCGATGATGAATTTTCTTCTTTTGATACTTTATCAAAACCTGAAAGTTCTCCAAGTGTCCTCATCTTGTCGTCTCAGCCTCCTCGTAAATAAATTTCGGGACGAAATTTCCTAAAGTAGGGGAGACTGTAACATTTCGTATTTTTGCAAATAATAATAATAATAATAATAATAATAATAATAATAATAATAATAATAATAATAATAATAATTATAATAGAACAATAATAACAATAATAATAAATAATAATGACCATAATGATAATAAAAATAATAATAATAATAATAATAAATAATAGTAATAATAAAGTCCACGGGGGTATTCTGCAATTTTTGAAAGTCTAAATAAAATTTAAAAACATAAAATAATAAAATCAAAACCCCAGGGACCAATTGTGTAAATTATAAATTTACACAACCAGCCCCTCCTCACCCCTCGATTTTCCGGCCTGTTTTCCGGCCAATCTCCGGCCGAATTCCGGCGATGCCCAAACACCCCATTTCACGCGGTTTTAATCCAATTAAAAGCTACCGACACTACCACATGCGAGATTCGAACTTAAACCCCACGATGATTCGAATAATGTGATCTGAATAGTGCGATCTATCGACCACGTTCTTGTCGGTACCTTTACAGGTTTCAAATCGCACTGAAACACAATGATAATCGAATTAATCCATCCTGAACACTACTATAAATGTAACTAATCTGTATACAACGTCGATTGCATCAATTAAAACACAGAAACCTCAAATCGATCTTCTTCTTCCCCGCGATCTGCAACACACTCGAATTCGTACTTAGAACTATTATAAGTCACAATTAACAGAGGGCAATTGATCCTTGACCTCGTTTGAAGCTACCTGTGAAGTGAATTTGGTTTTCATCATCGTTCGATCATCACTCGACTTCAAGCTAAAACCGCGACCTGTTCTTCATCTTTTCTTGTCAATCGGGTGTCCAGCCAGGTAATTAAATACATCATTACGTTCGATTTTTGATGGGGATCAAAAGCCCCATGATCGTTTGAATTAACATCATCAATCCGATCTTCAATTTGGACCAGATTGATTCTAGGGTTCTTGGGTTGGGGGATTGATTGAACCTGTGTTTAAGACAATTAAAAACCATTCTGTAACGCGGCTGAGGCCTTGGTTCACCGGTTAGTTACAAGCATGCAAGTCCAGGAGGTCCCGGGTTCGACCCCAGGCACCCCCTTTTATTTTTTAAATGCCTTTTAAAGCCCCAAATAAATACATAAAAATTCTTAGAAATTATAAAAATTAATTTTATAAACCTTCCTTATTTTAAATGTTATAAAATGAATTACTGCAAATTTACTTTATTTAAAAACCATAATAATATTTATAAAATAATAATTATAAATATTATAAATAAATATTTCTATAAGAATGGACCTTAAATAATAGTTTAAAATTCTAAATTATTATTGAGTTAAACGTTGCATTTAAATTACTGTTTGAAACGTATTTATTTGGTTACAAAACTTTATTCAAATCGTATATATATCTTACAAATTTTTATAAACGTTTTCTTTTCACATCTTTAAGTATATAAAATATTATAAACTTCTCTTCATTTTATTTCATGAAAATATAATTTATTCCCACTTATTAAATATAATTAATTGACAAAACCTCAAGTATAAATTCTAATACCTTAATACACGTGAAATCATTAACTACAATTTTATACATACATGTATCTATATATAGGTACCTTGTAGAGGAATTCATTGAAACGACGCTGGTTATTATTTCTTATTAATCGTCCAATATATACTTAATCGCCAAGTGAGTATTTCTATACCCATTTTATTATTTCACACACTTTTGGGTGAAACATGTTACCGTATAAACGTTACACTTGTAAACACGTTTGATTCTTGTAAACTTATGGCAATTTGCTTGTGTGTTGTGATTAGTTGAATCTTGTAGCTACCATGTAATGTCGAATATATGTACAATCATTAACTATTGCTAGCCTGGCGACGTCATAGATCTATGGGCCTGACAAGCCTGCTTGGTTGATCCAAGTACACTTAGCTAATCGTATATTCTTGTAAACGTTTGAGACTTGTAAAACTTTGTCAAGGTTGATTGTGCATTCTGTCTTACATCCCTAGTTACCTTGTTCTCTAATTTACAACATGAATTGCCATCTTTTATATACTTATGTATGAAAAACTATAGAATGCTCACCAACAATATGTTGACCTTTTATTTTTAACATGTTTCAGGCAATAGCGTTATGTGGCTGTGAACAATCGTAACTCTCACGCCTCGACGATTCCGCCGTCAAGGTTGGGGTGTGACACAAATTGAAGTTCAATTCAACCTTATGAGTGATTGGAATCATGGGGCTTTCGATCCCCATGTAAAAACGAGTAAGTAGGCATGTTTAATTACCTGTTTGGTGACGGATTGAAGACGGTTAGAACGAAGAACAGGTCGCGGCCCTTTTGATCGATTGATGCTTCAATACTTGATGAATATCAAATTAAATCGACAGGAAGCTTCGTATATTGCTATAGATCAAAAGCCCTTTATCAATTTTAGTTAAAATCGATCGGAGATGGGTTCACAATCAAGTTGCAGGTCGCGACCGAGGATGTGGATTGAACAGGGTGAATTCGTGGATTGCAGGTGAAATTGAAGGTGTAGGTAGATTAGGAATTCGTATATGATTGATTAGGTAGCTTTTATTTCAATTATTAAGTCCGTTTAGTGCGATTTTGGCGTGTAAAGTGGCCGAAAGTTTCAATCCCACCAAACCGACTCAAATCATCGAATTGATGTGGGGTACTATGTCGAATCATTCACTCGAAGGTGTCGGGAAAGTGTAATCGAGTCAAACCACGTTAATTTTGACCGTGGAGGCTCGCCGGAGGGCCGCCGGCGTCGGCCGGAATAGTGGTGCGACGGGACGGGGAGAGAGAAGACAGATTTGTTTTTTTTTTTTTTTTTTTTGCTGCTTATTATAACCCGAGTAAACCCGTTGGCTAAAACCACCCACACACTGTGAACATAGACAATGTTATTGACCTAAACCGCCCACCATTTCAGAAAAAATCACTAGCAAAAGGGCTACTGTGATAATAAGCATCCACTTGTTTCATCTCACGCCATCTTTGCTTTCTACTTTAATTTTTTCAGGTTATAAAATTTTAATTAACAAAAATAAAATTTCCTTGTTGCTTTTCTCAACGGGATGCTCAAGAACATAGTTTCAATTAAAAAACATCAAAGCAAATAACGTTTTTATTAGCTCTTTTAACCTCTCCGCTATTTATTGTTTCCACCACACACCGTTTTATGAATTAAATGCTAAGTTTGGCTAAGGAATATTCTGATGCTTAATTGTATACGTTATAATTAAAATACTAAAGTTCAAAGTATACATAATTATAGTAACTGATGGTCGTTAGCCCAACTGTATTCATAACATGTAAATATGACGACGTCATGGGTTTAACTCTCACCCCGAGCAAAATGCACTGAGCCGGTGAGTTTTGCCAGCTTCTTCCTGAGGCTGTTGGGGATGTAGCTCCGGTTGGTAAACGAATAAGTGAATCCGATTAAAATAACACTCATTCTTCAAAGCAGATTTGTAAATTTGCCGTTAAAAGAACATAATTATAGTAAGCTTATTCTAGAAACTTTATGATTTGCTTTAAAAAAATTTAAATGCTTAAGTTTCATTGAATACTATGGGTAAACAAGTGCGATTAAATACTAAGTTCCATCAACACCATGGGTGTTTCATCGAATACAATGGGTCACCCACACACTTGTGAGCAATAAAATTTGTTTAATATTTTATTTTAAATAATGATAATACATCGTAGAATTTTCAAGCGCACCCTGAATAAAAATATGTTTCAGACTTTACATCTCGTAAATCAACATATATAATATAGTTTAAATAGATCTTGAATCACAAACTCAACTCATAAAATTTAATTATTTATTGAGTTTATATTTTTTTAACCAACTCAATGTAAAGTAATTTTTAACTTCTCACACTATATTCATCGTTACCACCTCTCTGAAATCTTAGACGATGAAATTTCATGAACACGTTACCTGTTCTCTCTCTCTCTTTTTTTCTTTCTCTTTTCAAATCCATACAAACGCTTACCGAACAAGATTTTTTGTTTGTGTTCGTTCATTAAGAAAATGAATCTATTTATAAACATAAATGAACACAAACGAAGGTAAGCGAACACACATAAATATTTATTAAATATTAATGAACACAAATAAAGTTTTCTAAAACAAACAAAATACAAAGCATCATATATTGCTTTTATAATTAAAATCACAAAATCCATATAAAATACACCAAATATAAATAAAAAACTAACATAATTATCATAAACATAGTGTGTAAATGAACAAACAAAAACGAACTTTAACGCACACATTATCGAACATTCACGAATATAAATGAACGAACGCAACCTCTGAACTAAACGGACATAATTCTCTTTCTCGTGTTCGATCGTCTACTAAAAAAACAAACATAAACGAACTTATCACGAATTTACAAACTAATCGTTGAACGTTGAGTTCATTTACATGCTTTTACCCTTACAACCATCCGGATAAAAACACGGCTTTTAGGTGGAAGATCTAGATTCAAAACAATTAAAAATCATTAATTGAAAAATGATTTATAGCAGGGGCAAAATGGTCAAACGAAACGAAAACGGCTTGAAACCTGTTTACAGTATGAGATTTGAGGCGGTGATACCGATGTGTGAGTGCTTTAAATATTAAACCCTCACTCATTTCTCATGCCATTCACCTACTTTTCAACATCTTCTTCTCCAAGTTTCTCTTTTACAGATCTCAGATTTCACCACCATGTCTTGCTACAGAGGAAAGTATGCTGGTATAATAATCTCTATCTCCATCTTCATATATCTATGTTTGATCTATTTGATCTTCTGATTTAGATTCTGCACATATATATTTGTTGTTTTTTTTCTTCATTTTTTTGTTTAGATCTACTGATCTGCACGACTTCGATTAGGTTTATATGTTTTTTCTCTGCGATCATCGATCTGATTTGTGTTTTCAACTTGTTTGTGTGTTATTGGATTCGAATAGTCGTTTTAAACCTGTGTGGCTTTTTTTGACGTTTTTTTATCTGTTTCTGTAGTCGTTGCGTTGAGTAGTTTTATGTTGTTAGTTTTACTGATGTAGTTTTCGATTTTACGAAGTGGAGATTTGGTTTTTGGAAATGTTTTTTTTGTAGATATATCTACTGTTCTGTTTGACTTGGATTAGGTACATAGGTTTTTGCTTTGATGTTACGGATCTGAGTTTTTTTTTAAAGCTTGATTGTGTGTTATTTTGATTCAAATAGATTATTTAAACTTATTTGGCTACTTTTTAATCGATTTTATCTGTTTATGAAATTGTTGGGGTGAAGAATTGCTGTTACTAGTTTTGTTGATATATGTCGTAATTTGATGGAGGGGAGATCTGGTTTTTTTAAATTTTTATATAGATGTACTGTTCTGTTGGACCTCGATTACGTTTATAGGTTTTTGCTTTGGTGTTTCGGATCGATTTGTTTTTTCAACTTGTTTGTGTTATTAGATTCAAATAGTGTTTAAACAAATATGGATCTGATATGTTTCGATGTTGTATTACATTCTTCAGTTGATATGGTGTATATTTGTTTTTCTTAAATCAGCAATCTAATCTAATCTTAAAACTATGTCACTGTCGACTGTGGTACATGTATGCTCGGCTCGACCTTATAGGGAGGGACATTGTTTTACCCACGTAGACACCACCCGACCAAAGGCCCTTTGGTTGGCGTATATTTGTTATGTGGTCATAATTGATCCATAGAGCTAAGTGCATCTTTGTTAAATGTGAACAATGTTCTGAAATCAATGACCATGATCCATAGTTAACTTGATCAGATGATTTAGTAGCTGACGTTTCATTAGTGGCTTTTTGCCGTCTCTTTAAAAGTGAACAAAATTCTCTTTAGAAATTGGTTTCATTGTTAAATGTTAATATGATAGTGTTTTCACTTATCAATGTCTTTTTTATACTGGTGTGTCGTCCAGATGATACTGTATCATGTGTGATCTTTTGAAAAGAGCATTTTTTCAGCTGATATAATTCAATACATATACAGAGTTGCTGACATCCATGTTGTAATGATATTGCTTATCTCGAACTTAAAATCTGCCCAACTTTATGATAATCATATACTTTTAATCGAAATAAACACAGATTTGTTTTTGTTTATCAGTTTATGTCAGAAGCATATAATAATTCCTTGTCTTTAATTCCTTCTTATCAGATGAGCTAATTGCCAATGCTGCTTACATTGGTACCCCTGGAAAGGGTATTCTTGCTGCTGATGAGTCAACTGGCACAATTGGAAAACGTCTATCTAGTATCAATGTTGAGAACGTCGAGTCAAACAGGAGAGCTCTTCGTGAGCTTCTTTTCTGCACCCCTGGTGCCCTCCAATACCTCAGTGGAGTCATCCTTTTTGAGGAAACCCTCTATCAGAAGACTGCTGCAGGTACTATAGTATATAAGATCTGGCATACCACGAGTGTGCAAGAAAAAGCAATATACTATTCACTGTTAATAATATATACAATGTGCATTATTTAACAGTATAAAGCCAGTATTCTTGTCATTAGCTACCAAACTTTGTATTTTGTAACCTTCTAATCCAAATGTTTTCTATTTCATTGGCAAAACGTACTTTGTTCTGTTAAAGGGGGCTGTGTTTTGACACAATATGCTTAACATGACTAGTAAATTCAACACACATTATTTCATTAAAAATGTTTGATTATAATATTTTTAATTATTTATAAATTGGTCCCAAATATGTCATTATAGTGTTGTGTTCATCTATTAATCTAGATAACATGATAAGCTAAAACATGTTATGTGTGCCATAGATGGGTTACATATGTTGACCCTGTTTAGACACGTTCTTAATCGTATCATTAATGTTTCAACCGCCTTATGACCTTAACCTGTTCACCTCCAAACACGAAACGATTAAATTCGTGTCAAATTATGTCATGTTAATGGGTAGTGTCAACTGTCATAATTGCCAGCTTACTCTGAATTAGTACTTGTTTTTTGATTTTTTGTTTGGGCCTTAATATTAACAATCTTTGCAGATAAGCCATTTGTTGATGTCATGAAGGAAGCAGGAGTACTCCCAGGTATCAAAGTTGACAAGGGTACCGTTGAGCTTGCTGGAACAAACGGTGAGACCACCACCCAAGGTCTAGACGGTCTGGCCCAGAGATGTGCCCAGTACTATTCAGCCGGTGCCCGGTTTGCCAAATGGCGTGCAGTCCTGAAAATCGGCCCGAACGAGCCATCACAGCTTGCCATCAACGAAAACGCCAACGGGCTAGCTAGATACGCCATCATCTGCCAAGAGAACGGTTTGGTCCCAATTGTTGAGCCTGAGATTCTTGTCGACGGACCCCACGACATCAACAAGTGTGCTGATGTAACTGAGCGTGTTCTTGCTGCCTGCTACAAAGCTCTTAACGACCACCATGTTCTTCTTGAAGGCACTCTTCTGAAACCCAACATGGTAACCCCCGGGTCTGATGCCAAAAAGGTTGCACCAGAAGTAGTAGCCGAGTACACCGTCCGTGCCCTGCAACGAACCATGCCACCAGCAGTCCCAGCCGTCGTGTTCTTGTCAGGCGGCCAGAGCGAAGAAGAAGCCACCGTCAACCTCAACGCCATGAACCAGTACAAGGGCAAGAAGCCATGGGCCTTGTCGTTCTCCTTTGGTCGGGCCCTACAACAAAGCACCCTCAAGGCGTGGGCCGGGAAAGAAGAGAACGTCAAGAAAGCTCAGGACGCGTTCCTCGCGAGGTGCAAGGCTAACTCCGAGGCGACCCTTGGTAAATACCAGGGTGGTTCTGGTTTGAGTGAAGGTGCATCTGAAAGCCTTCATGTTAAGGACTACAAGTACTAAACTGTACCAGGTAATTCTTCAGAACTATGTTATTTTTCCATGACAGTTTTGTCTTTGAGGAGATGGATTTTATGCTCTGCACCTATTTCTATGTTTGTTTTTGGTTTTTAATTTGTGTTTCTAAATAAGCATCAGAAACATTTGCTGCTTTTGAGGTTTGATGTATACTTCTATCAATGGTTAAGGTTTTTAATGCATGTTTTGGGCTCGTTAAATCTTTTGTTCGTTGGTGTTCCATCTTATAGTATTGTTCGTGAAACTGAAAAATTTGTAGCATTTTTCAAAATTTGTAGAACTTCCAGGTTGAGTACAAAACTTGTTGGGTTTTAGGGTTTTAGGGTTTTAGGGTTTTAGTATTGTGCATGAAAACTGAAAAAATTCTGTTCTAAAAAAAAAAGGTAAAAAGAAGATGTGCATAAAACTGAAACAGTTGAATCATAACTGACAATAATTGCGCAACCGAATTGAAAAAACTTACAACGGTTTTGGTTTGGTGATTTTTAAAAACTGATTTTTTGTATGTTTTGGTTTTTGCTTGGAACCAAATCTAAAAAACCGATTTGAAAGCATACAACCGAAGGTGTATCTTAGACTTAAAAACATGATTATCCTATCAATTACTTGTTTAACTTATGCTAATCCTGAAAAAGATACAATATTTGGGCTTCAAAATAATCTTTGAATTTCTTCTAAGTCGTTCAATTGTTTGTTATTGGATCTTTAAGTTTGTTATTTACTGAAATAGTAGGTAATTTATTAGAATGTATGGATATAAATTATATTTAAGGATCGACTAAACAATATAAGCTTAAAGTTTAGTTTCTAGCCTAGGTTTGTTACTTTGGACCCTTTATTTTTTCAGTTTAGTAAAACTGAAAAAACCGAAACCAAGAAAAACAAAACTAATGGTTTTGAAAACTCAAAAACCAAAATATCGTTTTTTGATTTTAATTTGAGATCAAAATTAAAGCATACTGACCTATACACACATCATAGTATCACATAGTTCTACACTAAGGAGAAGCATGAGAAGATAAAAAAATTTTACACGTAATGAAAACAACCTAATTATAACATTCACTATGATTAACCTTATGAATATAACTAGGAGATTTTCAAATGAACTAAATTATTACATGTGAATTTTTCAATACTATATATGGGCCAAGATGAAGAGTTATAATCTTCACCATGATTAACCTTATGAATATAACTTGGAGATATTCAAACCTTTCTCCTTTGGAAGTATTACAAGCCTGTCTTTGTATCTATTGGAGATGGTTATATTTGCCTTTATCTTCATCACTAGAAGGTACAGAGAAATCAAAGAGAAGCTATAGGCAATGATATTTGAAGGTTATCCATATGACTATATGAAATCAAGCCATTTGTTGTTATTAATAGACCGAAATGGTTTTCTTCTAGTTCACTTTTCAGTATTTTAAATTGTTCATATTTAAGGAATAAATTAATAAAAAGTCTTATAAAAAATCAAGGTGAAAGATTATGTGTACGTGGTTGGATTTTATGATACAAGAAATTTTGAATTCTGTAAAGTCATTTCAGATAATAATCGATTCGGGATCCAGTTGGACTCATGTTTATGTTGCCTTCATTATATAAGATAATTGGTTTCCTAAAACTAACGTATAACATTATATATTACTAGAACACTTTAAACAAAGAACCTAACATTTATTTTTTAAACACGCGAGCAAAAGAAAACGATGCTAAATGCTACTGTGACGGAAAATATATATGTTTACTTTGTTGGTGTTACGAGACAGTTGGTAATCAAGCTATATGATCGATAATGAGGAAGAAGAAGCACAGAGAAGAAGACGAACTTTGTCTTAAAATCATGGATGTCTTGTATTCACCTTGATTGTTACTTAAGTACATAAGGTTGACAATTTGACAAGAACCCCCTAGAAATCAACAATTATATTTTGACCCCTACACTATTAATATCGTAACAGTTGGTTTTTCGTTTTTGATTATTCTGCCACAAATACAATTGAACCATAATAGGTCATGAAAACTCTAGATGTGAAGTAGATGTTTTGTTGGTGTGGATTGCTATGATTCGTGTCTATAGTTAGTCAATCAATCAAATCAAGTTATATTTACATAACTAATCGTATATTTATATCAAATATCGAGTTAACAAGTTGTAGTGGGTGTTTGGGAATGCTTTTTTACTTGTTTTTTAACTTATTAACTTTTAAAAAGTTAAAAAGTCATTTTATAGTGCTTGATAATCTGATAGTTGTGAGGGAAATAAGTTAATAAGTCACTCCATACTAACTTATTAACTTATTTGACAAGTCAATAAGTCAAAAAGGATTTTTGAGAAGGAATCCCAAACACCCCCCTAATCGAATGATATTATGTTTGATAAAAATGTGAATGCAAGTAACTATTTAGGCATGGTTTTTTATAACATTAATTCAACAAACAGTTTATAATAACCCGATTGTGTCCGGTACAACCATAGTTAGCTTAGTTAGGGAATGGACGTTTGGTGTGTAAGTATATAAATTATGTTCTAGGTTAGTGAGGCAATGTCTATGTAGTGCTTAACATTGTTATCATAAATTAGTCTTACAACTAAGTAATTAAACCTGAAACCAAAAGTGATTATGTGGTCTCAATTAAGTAATTAAACCTGAAACCAAAAGTGATTATGTGGTCTCATCTTCATAACTGCTCTTTTGGGCTTTTGTGTGTTCTTGCTTCTTAATTTCATGTGCTTAAGTTTAGCTCTAGTTAACCTAACCTCAATCAAATTTTTGCATTTGCTTTATAATAAAATATATTGTGTAATGCTAACCACATGCTTCTCGTGAATAGGTTATGTAACTTTTTTTGAATTAGCAACATTCATCAACCATCAGTGATGATGTAGCACTATAGCAGACTATTGACTAATTTTAATTAGACACCGTATTTAATTTACATCAATATTAGAGGCGACAAAGTCTAAATAACTAAAATAATTTTTTTTAAAATAAAGAATAATTTCTAAAAGTGAGAAGAGCCATCTTTCACATCCCTAACATTCTTTTTCATCCATATTAATGGTACATCATTTTTTCCCCATTCCATCAACCATTTCTAAACCATAGAAAATGTCCATCTTTTCCATCATTAACCATCTCTCAACTTTTTTGAAAATAAAACACATTAAATACAAAAAGTACAAACAACATATCATTAAAACAACCCACTAAAAATGATACGCACATGAGAACTAGTTCCATTAGATCCAAAATGAAAAAAATACATATTACATAAAATTGTGTACACACGCGAACTATAGTTTCATTAAACGTAGGTAGTCGAGTAATGGAATGGTGTAAATATGTTTTATCGAATCCGAGCACATGTCAAAGGTGCAACGGCGCTAAGGAGACCAAAAAAGTACTTTGCTTGATTTTTGATAAAATTTATATTGAACGTTGAATTCAGATTCTTAAAATTTTTTAAATATTACAGTTATTAAAGAAGAATCAAATTGTTTATTAAATACATTAATGAATTAAAAAATAAAAAAATCATTAATATCGTCTGATGCACACATGCTACAAACACCAAGATTAATCTACGCCGCAAGGGGCAAGGCGTTGTTCCCTAGCGTCGCCACTATGCCACTTTGGCCATCCGCTCCCGCATGCTGGCACTCTGTGCACCATATTATAAGGTTTATAATAAATGCTTAACCAAGAAAATTAAGAAAATTTTGTTGGTTTAATGACTTAATCCAACATTAACCCACATATAATATTAGCTAGATTCATGGCTTTCACTTTATGCTGTCTCCTATACCGCTATACCTTTAGTGAGGACACTATATATAAGTTGTGAAAACTCTAAACTTAAAAAAATGTATATAAAATATATCTTCACTAAAAAAATATTTAGATGTCAAAGTGTATTATATTCTACTCATTTTCTTCATAATAACATGTATACATTTACATATGTGTACCTCCAATTTTATTTTTAAATCTTTTTAAGCATGAAGTTTTATCATTATGACGAACCTCAACCGTTGAACTCTTATAAATACCCGTTTGTATGACATAAATTTATTATTTTCATGTGCTTATAGACGTAAACACCAACTCGATCACAAATCGACAATCTTCAATTCATTTTCGTTGGTCCCTAATTAAAATCCGATTATGGACCGTTTCAAAGAACGAAATTAATCATGTTTAAAAGCATTAATAGATGCCAGAAGAAAATTATATAAACTTTTAGTGAATTAAATGTTTGAGAAGATGATAATAAAACAAAGGGGACATGTTACAAGGTAGAGTGTTTACTGGTAGTCAAACTTGAAGTAAAGTGGAAGTTGTTATTATGAGAAAGAATTAGTTTCCAGTTACATGATTCAGAGAACAGTGAGAGTTTGTAGCAAAAACAGAAACAGCAGCTTCACAGTTTGGCTTCATTCACTTGTCAAATCAGTTTGCATCATCAAGTACTCATAGTATAAGCTTAATTAGAGATTTTATTATGAATATCACATTTAAGAACATTGGGAAGAGCACAGCTTGTAATATAGAAAATTAAATTTTTTTCTTCTTATCGCGTTACCTGTTAATACTTATTCCACTAACAATTGAATATGTAAATCGGAACTTACATTTGATCTTCAAGAGATCAGAAGATCTAGTGGAATTAAGATTCAAACTTAAGACACCGTGCTAGAGGAGAATCACATGCTTATCATCATACCAACTGTTAGAAATATTAATTTTAATTCCTTTTGTTCTGTTTTCCTTGTTTCTATTTATGTTTGTTTTATAAGATTTTCCTAAGATGAAAGGGGAACTATGCTGTTCAAGATAGTTGTGGGCTGGAAGTGAAAATTGCCATCTTACAAATATCATCGACGTCTTCTCATAGAAGTCGGCAGCTAGGGTTTGTGCTCATGTTTCTGTCCTCACCAGTCGATTGAGTGCTCAAGCAACATCGCGTGCATTCATCAAACAAGCGTGGTTCTGTGAAATCTGTCCTGACTAGTATCTTGTGATGCCAGCACCTTCGGTTTGATTTCATCTTCGTTGTCTTGTAATCATACATTCGGTTCAGTGATTTGTTATCAGACTTTACATTGTTCAAATCAAGCATTTGATTTATTTCCACAAAAGTTTACGTGATATCAGAGCCTTGTGCTTTCATACTTGTATTTTTGTGATTCTTGATCGCATAAAGGATCGAATCAAAGATTCGAAGCCCTAAATCAATTATCACCTGCTGTTTGTTCATCCTGGCTGTGGAATTTTCGTCTTGATTTTGTCATTGTGAAGCAATCTTGGTGTAAAAGATTGGAATAACAGATCTAGGGTTACGAACCCTAATCGATCCAATCAAGTTCAACTGTTTTGGTTGATTTGGGAGATCTTTGATCGATTTCTGAGGTCTTATCTCCTTGTTTCGATACAGTCTCTTTGGATTGGGATTGTGTGTTTCGAGTGGGTGCAAACCATCTGGGTGTAAACCATCTGGTTGTTCGATACAATCTCTTGATCTTGAAGAATTTCATCAGAGTTTTGGGATTTAATCACCCAACCTGATTATCTGTATCCCCAATCAAAGGATACAGATCATCTACTGGTCATAATCACTGTGAGAACTTCTTTTTTTCCCTAAACTCCCTATTTAATTTTGCATTAGGCATCTTTGACTGGGTTAGGGGTACCAGTAACCTGGTGATTTTAAAACAGGGAGAGACATCCCCTGTTCTGATTGCATTAGGCATTCCAGAACTTCTGTGATCCTTAATCTCTGCAGTTATTTTTTTATTTCCGTTGTGCTGTTCTGGTTTAATTGACTTTTTTTTGTGAGTGCCTTGTATCCTGCTCCCTTAACCGCTTGGCCAGTCAATAAATTAACCGGGTATCTTGCTGGTTTAAGAGATTATAGCAGTCTTGGCGCTTGTGTGTGCTTGTGTGATCTAATTACTTATTAATGGATGTGGTTAATCCACCTCCCACGTTGATTAGTAATCTAGATTTTGGGGACCCATTGTATCTTCATGCTAGTGACACCGGAGTCTTAACTATCATAAGCATAAAATTAAAGGGAACTGAAAATTATAGTGTTTGGGCAAATGCTATGGAACTTGCTTTGAACGTGAAAAATAAGTTTGGCTTTGTTGATAAATCATGTGTTAAATCAACAACAAATGATGTTTTAGCTAAACAATGGGATCGATGCAACTCTGTAATGCTTTCCTGGATACTCAACTCCATTTCAGAAGATTTTTTTGTGGGCCAAATTTTTTCAAAAAATGCATCAGAAGTATGGAGTGAACTCAAAGAAACTTACTCTAAAATAGATGGATCGATAATTTTTAAACTACATCAACAGATTTATTTTTCAAAACAAAATGGTGTCCCTATTTCTGAATACTACCATAATCTGACTTCCTTATGGAGACAATTTGACTCCTTGAGTGAGCTACAAAAATGTACCTGTGCTGCTGAAGAAAAAACAACCAAGTTTAATCAGAATATTAGACTAATGCAGTTTCTTATGGGATTAGACGACATCTATCAACCCTTAAGATTCTCCATATTGTCAAAGGAACCTTAACCTTCTGTGTAAGGCCCACCTTTCTCAGGGGGACCTCACAGTTGGTCATTCACAGCATAACATTGATTTAAAGAAATCATTTACTCATATATGATAGATATCTATATATATTGCAGCGGAAAATACTGTAATTTCAATTCATTACAAATAAAATATAAACATTGTCTTTAAACATCAAAGCTATTTAAAAGTCCTTTTAAGCTTTTCTTTATCGGGGATGCCAGTCTTTGAGTGCCAAGAAGCTTCCATTCCATGCTCACATCCCATAAGCTCTAACTCTTACCTGTCAACTGATATGCATACAAAAGTCAGCTTCGCTAAGTGAATTCTAGGTTTACTTTGCTAAATAACTTTCGTAAGAGACATTAGATTTATCAGTTGAAAATAATCATTGTCTATCAAAATATAAATACACACAGGCTATCACTTTATCATTACTTTATCATTTATTGTTATTAATTACTCTTCTTTATCCGTCAATTCTCTGTCACTATCGGTGCCTAGGCTCGCCTAGGACTTTACCGACATGCCAATTAAGGACTTACTGCCGTACCCGATCAGGCCATTATGGTCATGCCAATTTAGGACTTACTGACCTGCCTGTTCGAGCATACTTTATCACTTTATCACTGGTGAGGGTACAACGAATGCAACCCTCCTTTATCAATTGCTTGCAAGGCTTTACTTTATCACTTTATCAAGGTACATGTTATGGGCCTCATAACCTTTCTTTATGTTTCACTGTCATGTTTAAGTGATACATAATATAACACAACACAATACATAATAAGAAGCAAACTCTTAGTCTAAGCATTCACATTTCATCAATCATGAGAGATAAACCAGATAACTGACCCTCCGCGGGACAGCGGGGGTTCGGGGGCAGCAGCCCCTGATAGCGGGGTTCTAGGGGCGGCAGCCCCTAGTGGGGTCCAAGGGGCAACGCCCCTGGCTGGGGCCGGGCTGCCAGGTCAGCGCGCCTGAAAATTATTTTGGACTGTTTAAATAGCATATTTTACTTTAGGAATTTCTATTTTTCTTGATAAAAGGTCGTAAAAACCGTTCTCATTAAAGTACGTATTTTAGTATGCATATCACCCCAAAACATTGAAAACGGGTAAAGGAGGGGTCTAGAACTCACCTGAACTCGTCCAAGTAGCTTAAATTCTAAGTCACTTAGGCTATAGCCTGAATACTCTAGCTGCACGAAAGTTAACATGCAAAAACGTCATTTTCTTCATAGTTTCGCCCATAGTTTCGCTACAGCGAAACTACAGTTTCGCCTGCAGTTTCGCTGGGCAGCACTTCTGCTAGTTTCGCTAGACAGATTCGCTACCTTGAGCGCCCAACTTTCGTTGGAATTCCCTATTCTCGCAAGGTCTATAGGTCAGTCTGGGTCTTAGCGAGATTACCGGCGAAACTATAGTTTCGCCCCAGCGAAACTGTAGTTTCGCTGGAACTTCTCCTAGTCTCGCTGAACTAATGTGCAGTTTCGCTGGTTAAATGCTTAAATTCGCTGGATCGGGGCCCAGTTTCGCTGGATGAACAGAAACTCAGATCCAGCCCATTTTTAACCCAAAATCTTAACTTTTTACGTCCAAATCCTTAGTTTACCTTCCATGAAACCAAATCTAAGCTTTTTACACGTTTTCATACGTAAAAATTCGACCTTTATGTGTTTCTTTAAACTTTTCAAAACCTCAAAACCCTAGAATCCGGGTTTGATCTACAGAAGGCCTTAGAGGCTGATTCTTACCTCGTTTTGTTGCTCTTTTCTTGTGTTTTGATGCTCCAATCCACTAGAACTTCAATCCTTCAAACCTTCAAGCTCCAAATCTTGAATTTCTTCACTTTCTCTCTCTACTTTCTCTCTCTACGAATTTGGTGGCTAGGGTTGAAATGGTGGAAGATGGGGCTGCTCATGCATGTTTAAGGGCTGATTAGGGCCCTTAAACCCATCAAGTCTAGCCCATTAAGGCTAATTTGATCCATAGCCCACTAATTTACCCCTTTATTTCTTAAATTAACCCTTAAAAGCCCATTATTATTAAATGGCTCGTTTCGGGAAATTTCAGGGCGTTACAAGTCTCCCCCCCTTATTTAGGTTTCGTCCTCGAAACCTGACTCGTCATTAAACAGATTGGGGTATTGGCGTCTCATTTCCTCCTCGGATTCCCAGGTGGCATCCGACCCTTTTCAGTGTTTCCATTGCACCTTGACTTGCTTGACTACTTTATTTCTCAATTGTTTCTCCTTCCGATCCAGTATAGCCACTGGTTGCTCTACATAGTTCAGCTTCTCGTCCACCTCGATGTCATCTAGACGTACGACTGCCTCATTTGGTGCTAAACATTTTCTTAAGTGCGACACATGAAAGGTAGGGTGAATCCCACTTAATTCTTCTGGAAGGTTTAGCCTGTAAGCTACGTCCCCAACTCGTGCTAGTACCTCGAATGGTCCGATGAACCTGGGACTCAGCTTCCCCCTCTTCCTAAATCGGATGATTCCTTTCCATGGTGACACTTTTAGCATTACCCTGTCACCCACGCTGAACTCTATTGGTCTCCTTCTTTTGTCGGCGTATGACTTTTGTCTATCCTTGGCAGCCTTCATATACGCCTTGATTTTCTCTAACTTTTCCGTTGTGGCTTCCACAACTTCTAAGCTTCCTAGCTCCTTCTGTCCGACATCACCCTAACAAATAGGAGTTCTGCACCGTCGACCGTACAATAACTCATATGGGGGCATCTTAATACTGGCGTGGTAGCTGTTGTTATAGGAGAACTCTGCTAGTGGCAAATGATCATCCCAATTACCGCCAAATTCGATAACGCATGCCCAAAGCATATCCTCTAGTGTCTGGATCGTTCTTTCCGATTGCCCATCGGTCTGGGGGTGGTATGCGGTACTAACATGCAACCTCGCACCCATCTCTTCATTGAACTTTTTCCAAAACTTTGAGGTGAACCGCGTATCCCTATCTGAAACAATCGATACGGGCATACCATGTCGCGCCACAATTTCTTGGATAAATAGTTCAGCAAGCTTTTCTGAACTAATTGCTTCCTTGATTGGCAGGAAATGCGCACTTTTAGTCAGTCTATCAACAACCACCCATATCGCGTCACGGCCTTTTGTCGTGCGGGGTAGTTTGGTGATGAAGTCCATGGTAATATGTTCCCACTTCCACTCTGGCACTTCTAATGGCTGAACATAACCATAAGGTCTTTGGTGCTCAGCCTTCACCTGTAGGCACGTGAGACATTTGTTTACATACGCAACCACATCTCTTTTCATCCCAGGCCACCAATAATCTTTCTTCAAATCACGGTACATCTTATTTGCGCCTGGATGTATTGAGTAGCGGGTCTTGTGCGCTTCATCCATAATCTTTTCCCGCAAGTCACCATGCTTCGGAACCCATATCCTGCCATGGAAGGTCTTAACGCCTAAGGTGTTCTCTACCAATTCATCCACCTTTCCCACCATCCTTTCCTTATTGATTTGCTGCTCTTCTAAAGCGTCTATTTGAGCTTTGCTTATCATCCTCATAACATCTGGGGTCACTACTAGTTGGCACGCCTTCACCCGGATCGGTTCATATCCTTCCTTTCGGCTCAGGGCATCGGCTACCACGTTCGCCTTACCCGGGTGATAATGGATTTCACAGTCGTAATCTTTTATCAACTCCAACCACCTCCTCTGTCTCATATTTAGGTCCTTTTGCTCAAAGAAATATTTCAGACTTTTGTGGTCGGTAAATATGGAACACTTAGTTCCATACAAATAGTGTCTCCAGATCTTTAATGCGAACACTACTGCGGCAAGTTCCAAATCGTGAACCGGATAGTTAACCTCCGTGTCCTTTAGCTGTCTGGATGCGTAAGCTATAACCTTTCCTCTTTGCATCAACACACAGCCTAACCCGCAGTAAGAAGCATCGGAGTATACCGTTAGGTCTTCATCTCCTTCCGGTAGGGTTAGCACAGGAGCTTTGGTTAGTCTATCCTTCAACTCCTGAAACGCATCTTCCTGTTCCTTTCCCCAGTCGAACACCACGTTCTTCCTCGTTAACCTTGTTAATGGGGAAGCTATCTTCGAGAAATCTTTGATGAACCTTCTATAATAGCCAGCCAATCCCAAGAAACTACGGATCTCGGATGGCGTCCTTGGGGAATTCCATTGCGTAACTGCTTCAACTTTCGCTGGATCAACCATAACTCCCTCGGAATTTATAATGTGCCCTAAAAACTGCACCTCCCGTAGCCAGAAGGCACATTTAGAGAACTTCGCATATAGTTTCTCCCTTCGTAAAGTTTCTAACACCTCCTTGATGTGACAAGCGTGGTCTCCTTCGTTCTTTGAGTATATCAAAATATCGTCAATGAAGACTATCACTGATCGGTCCAACATCGGGCGACACACGCGATTCATTAAGTCCATGAATGCCGCAGGAGCATTGGTTAGCCCGAAAGACATGACCAGAAACTCATAGTGGCCATAGCGCGTTCGGAAAGCCGTCTTTGGGATATCTAGCTCCCTTACCTTTAGTTGGTGATATCCGGATCGAAGATCTATCCGGGAGAACCAGCTTGCCCCTTGCAACTGATCAAACAGTTCGTCTATCCGGGGTAGAGGGTATCGATTCTTCACGGTCAGCTTATTCAACTCTCTGTAATCTATACACATCCTCATGCTGCCATCCTTCTTCTTCACAAACAGCACTGGAGCGCCCCATGGAGAAATGCTGGGCCTAATAAATCCTTTGTCAAGGAGTTCTTGCAGTTGTGACATGAGCTCCTTCATCTCGGAGGGAGCTAGGCGGTAGGGTGCTTTGGCAATGGGTTGGGCTCCTGACAGCAAGTCAATCTGAAACTCTATCTCTCTATCCGGTGGTATTCCGGGCAGATCCTCCGGGAATACGTCAGGAAAGTCCCGCACCACTGGTACATCGGACAACTCTTTCGCTTTATCTTTAACATCCTTGACACACACTAGATAAGCTCCGCACCCTCGCCTCATACATTTCTCCGCCTTGATCACGGAAATGATCCTTGGAACCTTGCAATCGTTATCACCGTAGATCGTAATCGGACTACCATCTGGGGCCGTTAATCGGATCATCTTTTGCTGGCATACTATGTTAGCATCGTGGGCAGCCAACCAATCCATCCCTAGTACGACGTCAAAACCTCCTAAGGGCATGGCAAACAACTGTGCGGGAAAGTAATGACCTCCTAGTTTAATGTGGCAATCCTCTATCACTCGGGCTATTCTAATGGACTTACCATCGGCCGTTTCTACTTCGAAGGCATCATCTATTTTCTTAGTTTGAGCATCTAGTGTAGCACAGAAGGATACAGATACAAAACTCTTACTGGCACCACTATCAAATAATATGGAGGCGCAAACATCATTGACAAGGAATGTACCTGACACTACGTCCGGGTCCTTCCTTGCTTCCTTCTTGTTCATGGTGAAAGCCCTTGCCTTGACCTTGGGCTTTCCATCATGCCCTTTGTCATCCTCCCCGCTAGTTCCTGAGCCTCCCGCCTTAGCTTTCTTGCAATCATTGCTGCGGTGCCCCGACTCGTGGCAGTTGAAGCACTTATCCACTTTCGGGCACTCTCTCGCCAAGTGACCAGTCTTCCCACACCGGTAGCACCCAGGGCTACCCATCCGGCATTCTCCAGGATGCCTCCTCCCGCACTTCCCACATTCCTTAATTTCTTCTACCCCCTTCACGATCGCTTGTTTTGCATCCACTCTCGTTTTCTTGTTTCCCGGTTGGTAGTTACCACTTCCATACCTCTTCCCATTAGTGTTCCAAACTTTCTTTGTTTCACCCACTGTCACCGGCCTACGATGATCGTACAACCTTCCACTGAGGTCCACTGCTGACCTAAAAGTACTAGGTCGAGCAGTGACCATGTCCCTACGAATGTCTAGAGGCAACCCTTGTATGTACCTCTTGATCCTTTTGGCTTCAGGAGTTACCAAATCAGGCACCAGACGTGCCATTTCATTGAATTTTGTAGTGTACTCCTGGTGAGTCATATTTCCAGCCTCCAAACTCACAAACTCTTGCTCGACCTTGTCAAGCTCTCTTTCCGGGCAGTACTCCTCTATCACCAACCTCTTCATCTCCGGCCATTTCATCCTCTCAATGGCCTCCTCTCCGTAAGACTCAGCAATGTTATCCCACCAACACAGTGCTGGATCCAAAAGGGAATGGGAAGCAAACTTCACCTTTTGGTTTTCACGGCACTCACTGATCTTCAGTACGGCCTCCATTTCCCTAATCCAACGCTGAGCAGTGGCAGCGTTACCAGTACCATCAAACGCTGGGGGCTTACACCTCTGAAAATCCCCGTAGCTGCACCCCTTCGCCCTCTCTTCCACTTCAGGGCCATCATGGTTACCCAGACGATCTCCCTCGTCGCTCAACTCCTCAGTCTTGACTGCCCCTTTCTTATCAACTTTTTCTGAAGCCGTACTCTTCTTACTGTCGCCCTTGACCTGCTCCACAAATTCCGCAAGCAGAGCGGGCATCACTCCAGACAGGACCTGATGCACCTCTTGGGCAATAGCTTCCTTTACTGTCTCTTTCAGTTTGGCCTGATCAGGGGTAGACCCCTCAGCTCCCGTTCCCAACTCAACCTCCTCCTCCTTAATCGGTTCCTCAACCGGCTTTCTGGTTGACCTTTTTGTTGGCTTCACAGCTGCACTTGCAGTTTCCTTTGCCTTAGTCGGGGGCCTTCCCCTAGTGCTTCTCCGGGTGACCATGGTTGGAACTTCTTTCTTAGGTGCCATTCGTTCTACTTCCTATAAGATTCAGAATGTTAATATGGTCTTTCAAGGCAAGTTCAGTTCACGACAAGTTTTGTAAATTTTTAATAACAGTGGCCAGTTGTGATTAACTACTTACAGAACTTCCCGTGCCATAAACTTTCCTATCCTGAACCACACCAACACCAGAACCTACTATACCTAGTCTATGCACGTATAAGTTACATAAATTCAGATAGGCATCACAGATAACATTATCATACTCTACCTCGGCTCTAACTTAAATAAGAAGGCACTATCCACTAGAATAATACCTATAGCATATTTGTTACCTCTGGGCATGGAGCTTCTTGGACTGACATCCTTGACACTTGGTCCCATTATCTGTTTAAGTTTAGGTTTATAAAATGGTTTTCCCAAATCCCTTAAACATTGGCTCTGATACCAACTTGTAAGGCCCACCTTTCTCAGGGGGACCTCACAGTTGGTCATTCACAGCATAACATTGATTTAAAGAAATCATTTACTCATATATGATAGATATCTATATATATTGCAGCGGAAAATACTGTAATTTCAATTCATTACAAATAAAATATAAACATTGTCTTTAAACATCAAAGCTATTTAAAAGTCCTTTTAAGCTTTTCTTTATCGGGGATGCCAGTCTTTGAGTGCCAAGAAACTTCCATTCCATGCTCACATCCCATAAGCTCTAACTCTTACCTGTCAACTGATATGCATACAAAAGTCAGCTTCGCTGAGTGAATTCTAGGTTTACTTTGCTAAATAACTTTCGTAAGAGACATTAGCTTTATCAGTTGAAAATAATCATTGTCTATCAAAATATAAATACACACAGGCTATCACTTTATCATTACTTTATCATTTATTGTTATTAATTACTCTTCTTTATCCGTCAATTCTCTGTCACTATCGGTGCCTAGGCTCGCGTAGGACTTTACCGACATGCCAATTAAGGACTTACTGCCGTACCCGATCAGGCCATTATGGTCATGCCAATTTAGGACTTACTGACCTGCCTGTTCGAGCATACTTTATCACTTTATCACTGGTGAGAGTACAACGAATGCAACCCTCCTTTATCAATTGCTTGCAAGGCTTTACTTTATCATTTTATCAAGGTACATGTTATGGGCCTCATAACCTTTCTTTATGTTTCACTGTCATGTTTAAGTGATACATAATATAACACAACACAATACATAATAAGAAGCAAACTCTTAGTCTAAGCATTCACATTTCATCAATCATGAGAGATAAACCAGATAACTGACCCTCCGCGGGACAGCGGGGGTTCGGGGGCAGCAGCCCCTGATAGCGGGGTTCTAGGGGCGGCAGCCCCTAGTGGGGTCCAAGGGGCAACGCCCCTGGCTGGGGCCGGGCTGCCAGGTCAGCGCGCCTGAAAATTATTTTGGACTGTTTAAATAGCATATTTTACTTTAGGAATTTCTATTTTTCTTGATAAAAGGTCGTAAAAACCGTTCTCATTAAAGTACGTATTTTAGTATGCATATCACCCCAAAACATTGAAAACGGGTAAAGGAGGGGTCTAGAACTCACCTGAACTCGTCCAAGTAGCTTAAATTCTAAGTCACTTAGGCTATAGCCTGAATACTCTAGCTGCACGAAAGTTAACATGCAAAAACGTCATTTTCTTCATAGTTTCGCCCATAGTTTCGCTACAGCGAAACTACAGTTTCGCCTGCAGTTTCGCTGGGCAGCACTTCTGCTAGTTTCGCTAGACAGATTCGCTACCTTGAGCGCCCAACTTTCGTTGGAATTCCCTATTCTCGCAAGGTCTATAGGTCAGTCTGGGTCTTAGCGAGATTACCGGCGAAACTATAGTTTCGCCCCAGCGAAACTGTAGTTTCGCTGGAACTTCTCCTAGTCTCGCTGAACTAATGTGCAGTTTCGCTGGTTAAATGCTTAAATTCGCTGGATCGGGGCCCAGTTTCGCTGGATGAACAGAAACTCAGATCCAGCCCATTTTTAACCCAAAATCTTAACTTTTTACGTCCAAATCCTTAGTTTACCTTCCATGAAACCAAATCTAAGCTTTTTACACGTTTTCATACGTAAAAATTCGACCTTTATGTGTTTCTTTAAACTTTTCAAAACCCCAAAACCCTAGAATCCGGGTTTGATCTACAGAAGGCCTTAGAGGCTGATTCTTACCTCGTTTTGTTGCTCTTTTCTTGTGTTTTGATGCTCCAATCCACTAGAACTTCAATCCTTCAAACCTTCAAGCTCCAAATCTTGAATTTCTTCATTTTCTCTCTCTACTTTCTCTCTCTACGAATTTGGTGGCTAGGGTTGAAATGGTGGAAGATGGGGCTGCTCATGCATGTTTAAGGGCTGATTAGGGCCCTTAAACCCATCAAGTCTAGCCCATTAAGGCTAATTTGATCCATAGCCCACTAATTTACCCCTTTATTTCTTAAATTAACCCTTAAAAGCCCATTATTATTAAATGGCTCGTTTCGGGAAATTTCGGGGCGTTACATTCTGTTAAGGCTGCTTTTGCTCTCATTTCTGGAGATGAATCTAACAGGGGAATAGTATCGTCGAATAAATCTCAACCTGCTGCTTTTATGGCTAAATAAGTAGCATAAAAAAACCTATTTCAAAGAATTCACATTTAAAGTGCACTCATTGCAACAAAAGTGGTCATTCCATAGAAAGATGTTTTAATTAGTTGGGTATCCCACAAACTACAAAGGAAAAAATAAAGCTAAAAGTAACCGTGTTACGAGTGATAGTCAAAATAATATCATCAGTCCTTAGTTTACTGTTGACCAATTTGCTAAGCTCATGAACTTAATAAGTGAGCCTGCTAATATGGACCAAGGGAGCTGCAACATGGCAGGTAATTATTTTTTGTTAGCCATGAGCCTTTTTTTCAGCAACTACATTGTCAAATAATAGTTGTGATGGATGGATCATCGACTCGGGAGCCAACCAACACATGGTTGTCTCTGACAAGTCATTATTCGATCTATATGATGTGTCAAACTATGACATGTTCGTTGACCATCCGAATGGAACCAAAGCAAAAATAACATCAATTGGTAAACCTAAGTTAGCTGAAGGTGTTATTCTACATGATGTCTTTGTGATTCCAGAATACTCTGTCAATCTTTTATCTGTTTATAAACTTGCTAAAGATAGCAGGTTGGGTTGTTGGTTTGATGAATCTAGTTGTTTAAGTCAGGACCTAACCTGCACGAAAGTGCTTCTGACTGGTAAACAAATGAATGGCCTATATCACTTTGGGAACAATGTTCCAGGCATATTCATATGTGATAACAGTGTTGGTCCTTCAAAAAACATTATGCAGCTGTGGCATTCTAGACTAGGTCATCCATCACATCATGTTTTAAGTGTCTTGAAAAATAAACTTAATATTAATCAATCTGCTTCATGTGAGCCTTGTGAAATTTGCCATAGAGCTAAACAAACTAGGAACCCGTTTCCTCTTAGCGAACATAAATCTACTCAAATAGGCGATATAATACATCTTGATTTGTGGGGGCCATTTCGTGTCACAAGTAGAGATGGATACAAATCTTTCTTGACTGTTGTGGATGACTATTCTAGGTCTGTGTGGGTGTACATGCTTAAATCAAAAGATGAAGTCTTCTTTAACATACAAAGTTTTGTAAAAACTCAATTTAAAAAACAAGTAAAATGTTTTACAACGGATAACGGGGCTGAATTTACAAGCAGAGAATTTAAGTTGTTTTTAAAAGAAAATGGAATACTCCATCAAACCTCATGTGTTTACACCCTTCAACAAATCGGCATTGCCTAGAGAAAACACAAACATTTGTTGAATGTTGCAAGGTCCCTTTTATTTCAAAGTGGGTTGTCTTTAAATCTTTGGTCTGAATGCATTCTAACTGCTACCTATTTAATTAACAGGACCCCCACCTCTGTGCTAAATGGAAAAACACCATTCGAAATGTTATTTAACAGAAAACCTCCTCTTTTACATCTCAGAGTTTTTGGTTGCCTTTGTTTTGCCACTAATTTAAATACAAAAACAAAATTTGAAACTAGAGCATCAAAACTCCTCTGTGTTTTCATTGGTTATTCTTTCGAAAAAAAAGGGTACAAGCTTATTTCACTCGATGATAAGTCCATTTTTTTCTCAAGAGATGTCAAATTTTACGAGAATTACTTTCCTCTTAAAAGTAATAAAACTCTTTTTGTCAATATTGAGAATTTAAATAACCAAAACTTTTTTGATGATTGTTTCCATACTAATAACTCTGAGACTGCTCGATGTATGCCCGATGATGATGGGGAGGGTTCCAAGGATGATGGCATTACCGATGGGACCAATGGTGAACTTGAGAACCCTGTTGATACCAATCAAAATGAGAATCATATGATGCAAACAGCGGATGTTGGTTCAAATGAATCTGCTCCGTTGAGCCCAGCAGCAGATGAATCTGAAACAATACGAATCACTGAGCCCATCTGCTCTGTTGAGGCATCTGACTCATTCGGGCCTCTGGGTATAACTCGAGAAGACCAAGATCCCATTGGTATTGCAACTTCCAATGAAGGAGATTTAACAAATCAAAACTCCTCTGAGGGCGAAGAAACAATGACCACATGTGTTTTTCGCAAAATTAGCAGACCCCATACATTTCATAGTAAATGCAATGGCTATGTTGTAGAGGGAAATGTTAAGTACGGGGTAGAAAAGGTGGTCAATTACTCTAATCTCTCAAATAAAAATGTTTGTTTTCTGTCACTTCTTGACAAAAGTGTTGAACCTAAAACTTACAATGAAGCATGCAAAGCTGTGATTTGGGTTAATGCCATGAACAATGAGATTGAAGCTCTGAATAGGAATAAAACATGGGAAATAACTGACTTGCCAAAAGATCAAAAAGCCATTGGATGCAAGTGGATCTATAAGATCAAATACAAATCCAATGGGGAGATAGAGCGCTACAAGGCAAGACTTGTAGCTAAAGGGTATAGTCAACGTGAAGGTCTCGACTTTGACGAAACCTTCTCCCCCGTTATCAAAATGGTAACGGTTAGAACCTTGATTGCCCTCTCTATTCAGTCTAACTGGAAGCTATATCAGTTAGACCTGAACAACGCATTCTTGTATGGGGAAATAAATAAGGATGTCTATATGACTATTCCTGAAGGTTTTAGGTCAAAGGCTGAAAATGGGAAGGTATGCAAACTAATCAAATCTTTATATGGTCTGAAACAAGCTAGTAGGGCGTGGAATGAAAAACTAACATCTACCCTTGCTGGTCTTGGTTTTCAACAAAGCAAGAATGATTTTTCCCTGTTTGTGAAAACCATTGATTCTAAAATTGTTATCTTACTTGTCCACGTTGATAACATTGTCATTACGGGAAATTGTGAAAATAAAATTAATGAGGTAAAACTCAAGTTAAACCAAACATTCTTGATTAAAGATTTGGGTATTTTAAAATACTTCTTAGGTATAGAAGTTATTGAAACGACATCTGGATTGTGTTTAAATCAAAGAAAATATTGTTTGGAGCTCTTAAGTGAGTTTGGATTGTTGGGGGTGTAAACCGGTAGGAAATCCCTTAGAACAAAATGTTGTGATTTCTGATGATACAAATCATGATAAATCTGATTTCGTTCTTAAAATATAACTGAATATCAGGCTTTAGTTGGGAAACTTATTTATTTAACCTTAACTCGGCCAGATATTTCATACACTGTTCAGTGTCTTAGCCCTATTTGATGCGTCTGACCACGCGTCTGACCACTGACTGGCTGACTTTTGTTGTGGCTGACCGAGTCGGCTGACCCGGAAATACCACTGACCGAGTTCTCCCCTTTGACATCGCTGACCAAACCCTTCCCCCCTCTTCTCCACACTTTCCAGCCCTCACATCGGCCACCTCCCGTCGCGCCCCAATCCGCCGCCCTCCCCCCGCCGGTTTCCGCCCTCGGTCACGCCCCAATTCGCCGCCCTCCCCCCCAACGGCCACCCCTCGGCAGCCGGCACGACCACCCACGGGGACCCCCTTGCATGGCCACAGAGCACGACAGGGACGGAGGAGAGGGGTGATCGGAGGAGGAGGTCTTCGTCTGAGAGTTCAATGTCGTCGGCGTCGGCGTCGAAGCGTTTGAAGTGGGAATCAGCTGAGATGCGGTGTAGGAAAAGGGATGAGATGGAGAGGAGAAGGATGACGTGGAGGATGTGATGCCTCTTGGGGCTGTGAAGAAGACTGAAGATCATAGTTGTTTCGCCATTAATGGAGGTGACTGTGTGTTTGTGTGTGTGTAGAGGAAAAGCAATCAATAAAGGAACTCTGACTTTGAATTTTGTTATTTAAAGGATTTACAAGAGCACTCATACATGTGATCTCTGAATATTAATTGTCATTAAAAGCCGCCCCTAGATGATTTTGTTGATCCATTAACCCATCAAGAGATACAACTTGTTATTAATAATGATAACATAAACATAAATAATGAAATTTATTTTCAGATGTAGAATCGGTCAGCAGAGTTAGTAATATACATAATCAAACAGCCAAGTTTCAGTCAGATGTAGACTCAGTCAGAACTTCTAACTGGGTCAGCTTCTGACGCAGTCAGCTCATACTGGGTCAGCACAATCAAACAACCCCTTAGTCAGCAAATGCATAAATCCCTTAACTCACATCTTCAAATTCCATTAAGACTTCTTCGATATTTAAAAACTAGTCCAGGAAAGGGTATTTTTTACAAAAAGGGGACCGACTTTAATGTGAGTGGCTACTCTGACTCCGATTGGGGAAAGTGTTTGGTCATAAGATGATGTGTCTCTGGTTATTGTGTTTATTTAGGTGAGTGCTTTGTTTTATGGAAAAGCAAGAAACAGAGCACCGTTTCCTGGTCATCAGCAGAAGCTGAATATCGGGCCCTAAACGTGACAGGATGTGAAGTGATCTGGCTTCTTAAACTACTTGATGATCTACAGGTTACGTATACACTTCCTGTCGATTTATTTTGTGATAACAATGCTGCAATATTAATCTCAGCAAACCCAGTTTTCCACGAGAGAACAAAACATTTTGAGATAGATCTTTTCTTCTTAAGGGAAAAAGTAATAGCCGGTGTTTTCAAAATAAACAAAATCAATACATCTGAACAACCTGCTGATTTATTCACCAAAGGGTTAAGCATTTCTCAACACAATTATCTATGTGAAAAGCTTGGGTTAGTTAACTTGATTGGGAATTAAATTGAGGGCGGGTGTTAGAAATATCAATTTTAATTCCTTTTGTTCTGTTTTCCTTGTTTCTATTTATGTTTGTTTTATAAGATTTTCCTAAGATGAAGGGGGAACTATGCTGTTCAAGATAGCTGAGGGCTGGAAGTGAAAATTGCCATCTTACAAATATCATCGACATCTTCTCAAGAAGTCGACAGCTAGGGTTTGTGCTCATGTTTCTGTCCTCACCGATCGATTGAGTGCTCAAGCAACATCGCGTGCATTCATCAAACAAGCGTGGTTCTGTGAAATCTGTCCTGACTAGTATCTTGTGATACCAGCACCTTCGGTTTGATTTCATCTTCGTTGTCTTGTAATCATACATTCGGTTCAGTGATTTGTTATCAGACTTCACATTGTTCAAATCAAGCATTTGATTTATTTCCACACAAGTTTACACCAACTTTTTTTTTCAACCAAATTAGTTTTTAATTTTTAGCATTTTTGAAACTATATATGAAAAAACTAGAAAATATATTTAAGTGAGAACTAAAAAAATAAAAAAACACGACACACTTATTGTTTTATGATATTTTAAAAAAAATATGCATGGATCGAGTTAATTATTCTTATTACAAAAGATAGCATGACCCAAATTAGACATAAGCTAAGATAGAAAACCCTAAATCTCTTGATGAAACATTGCGCTGTTAATATTTTCATTTGATAACTTTCAAATTCCAAGGGTGGCGTAGTGATAAACCCCCGATTCTCTTTTACCAGATCGCGTCTACAAGTTCGAATCTTGTTTCCATTAATTCTTCGTCGTAAAAGCAAGCCGTGATTTACCTGATTCAATTGGTAATTAGCAGAGACTTGTTGCATGAGTTTAAGGACAGGAAATTCTCTTTGTAAAAAAAAGATTACTGTTTGATGTGAAAAACAAACTTTGGTAATGCAGTGGGTGATACTGACATTGTAAGGTCTTCTGCCTCTTATTTTGTTTGTTGTTTGGTTATTCTACCATAAAAAAGGAGGTTGTGTAAGAAGCTGTGGAAATGACAGTGGGTTGTCTATCATGCATACATGCATCACACTTCTTTTACATTAATTGGCGTGCATTCCCTGCAACTCCTACATCTTCCAAACTTTCTCAAACCACAATTCATCTCAAAATCAAACACTTGTGTATGTATATCAGTATATGTATGTTCTTCGGGGCTCTATTCGAAAGCGCTCTCTCTATCTTCCAATATAGAGGAAAGACTCGTCACCACTTACCATTCCCAGACCCTGCTCTTGAGTGGGATATACTGAGTATGTTTGTTTGTTTAGTATATGTATGTTCTACTCATGTATATATGTGACTTTAAAGGGAGTTATATACATCAAAAATCTCCCAATAAATTCTCACCTAACCATGCATTCTATGTTAAACTTTGCACTAATATACATCATTTTCTAAGAAATGCCAAAGCTATAGTTATATTAACTAAAGCAAACTTCAAAACAAGCAATACATGCAAAGATTGAAGTTATGTATGGTATAGTAATATTGTTGTGTGCGTATTGAAGTTAGATGATTTAACAATAAATAAAAGTTACATTTTGTGTTTGTATGCTAACATTATGTGTTAAAGAAGAATCACTCTCACTATAAATAGAAGCAACGTTTATAACGTCCTAAATTACAACATTTATATATAATTATATTACCCATGGGGAAGGATTCAAAGTACACAACATCAAATGGCAAATGAGACAGCCAGACAGGATGCTAGAAACAACATCCCTAGAATCCCCATAATTATGCCTAAGTTTTATATTAGGATAATATTATTTTACAAAGTGTATTTTTGCTATAAAGTGAAAAGATACAAATATTTTGTTATAAAGTGAGAAGATACAATGAGACTAAAAAAATCACAAAAAAATACATCTCACAATCTAAATCGAATTTCAAAAAAGTAATTCGGAGTCTCTGTTCTTCTCATCGTCCTCTTTCAGAAAAAAAATAAAAAGAATAAATAAAAAATTTCATTGTATTTTTATTGTATTTTTTTATGTCACAATGACGTCATTGTGTCTTTCATAATGACAAAATGAAGTCATCGTGTCTTTCATAAATGATACAATAAAAAACTTTAATTTTTTATTTTCTTATTTTTTGTTTACTTTTTTCTTAGTGAGGACGGCTAAGGGAACAAAATCTCGGAATTACTTTTTTGAAATTCGATTTAGATTGTATGATATAAGTGTTTGTCTTTTTTTGACTCATTGTGTGTTCTCACACTTTGTAAAAAAATACACTTTGTATTTAAACTTCTTTCTATATATTATATGCATTTTACACACTTACAGAAGGTTCCGACACGTGCGGGCACACACGAGTTCGCTGGAAATCCAACCTTTTTCCCCATTTTTGCACCCCCCCTGCGCGCGGGTAGTACTTGTGGCAAAATATGTCATAAGGATACACTAGAGTGATAAAAAAATTACTTATAAACCAAACATCACTTTGTCCTCACACCAATGTGGGACAAAGTGTTCAATATAATCTTAAACATACATTCACACACACCCAAATATACTTAAATTTTATATATAACTATAAAATACATATATAAAACATATATAAATTACTTATATTTAATTACATATATAAATATAATTAAAATATAGTTAAATCCGGTCCGACCGGTCCGACCTCCAAACCAGTAGGGCGTCCGGTTCGACGTCCGATCCGGTTCTGAAAACATTGGTTTCTAGGTAATTAATCCGCTACCAAAAGTGATAAAATTTGCCTTTTTTGAATATTGAATCCGCCGGTCAATCTACTAGCCTCTACACTTTCATGCGACATTAGCCATTTTTCATAAGCCTTTTGATTAGTTAGCATCTCACCTCAACGAATCTGCACGCAACATTAGCGGAATCTAGAGTTCACCTGACATACTAGCAGATTTAAAGTTAAAAAAAAAGTCGAAGTTCTCTACGTACCTTAAGTAACGAATTACCTAGAAACTAATAAAATCTCATTTCACATCTATAAACCACTAACAATTGTTCAAAATCCCTTAGAAAGTAAAAAAATCTAGCACCCTAACAAATTTAACAGTCATTTTAAAAAGGGTGTGGTCCCATAAACTTTTATTTTTAAAATAAGATAAAAATAAACTTTTATTTTTAAAATAAGATAAAACGTACATGTAAAACCTAAATGACAACCTCAAAATGGACTGTTGCACAAGGGTACCCATAACTTTCATCGATCGATGGACCTGTTGCCTTGAAGAACACCATGCATTGATGGATGGTGAGCTCAATGGCGAAGTATAGTGAGCTCAATGGCGAAGTATAGTGAGCTCAATGGCGAAGTATAGTGGAGACCGGGGGGGGGGGGGGGGTGTCGCTCCCCTGTTTTTTTCGTCTGTAGTGTTAAATTTTAATCCGATAGTGTAAATTTTTGACCCGTTAATGTAAATTTTTATATAAATATCGAGTTCGCCCCCTTAAAAATATTAATTTCGCATTCACCCCCTCTATGATAATGTTCAAGCTCCGCCGCTGGGTGAGCTCCCATATTAACTATCATCATGAGGTCTTGTCTTGTAAATAACACATTTATAGATTTTTTTTGGTTTATTCCTCCATAAATTGTTGAAAGTAAAAAGAAGGTCATTAAATTTTAAATGATTAATTCAAACTAACTCTTCAAATTAATTTTTCATAACACGCTTAATTATATTTTTTTGACAAAAAAGCTAGCAACCGAACCACAAGGGGTGAGAGCCTGGGGTGTTGATCACCATCAGCAAAGTGTAGGGGGCACCCTCACCCTCTCATAACCGTAAGGACACCATCTAAATAAAATGTAGGAATAGCAAAGTTTTCATATTGTTTCAATAAAACATCTTACAATTTTTTAAAAAGAACGTACAAAATATGTTTCTTACTGTTCTAATCCCACAAAACACTTTTATAAACTTTAGAATTCTCTAAATTAAAATTAAGTGACCCATGAAATGAAGATAGAACAATTCTATGGGGGCAACCTATTTGTTTCCATGAACATAGGCCAAAATGATTTATGAATCTTATTTGCTATATACTCTATTTTTTTTTATTTAAATAGAATAACTATGAAATTTTTGTCTTTTGTGTTTTAAATAAGACTTGAACCCAATATCTCGTTAACAAAGGACATATACTTTTGTCACTAAGTTATATATCTAGGGTTATATAAAACTTGTTATTATTTAAAGTCAACTTATTTCTTCACAATGATTTCTAATTCTAGGTTAAACTTGAAAAAAAAAATCACTAAATACTATAACTAGCCTTCACGTGAATAATATTCTATTTGATTACATATACATTTAGGTTCCTCAATTTTATAAAGTTTAATATGTATCAAAAAAATTTATATAATTAAGACTATATATTACGAACTTTGTTGTTATTAGAAGAATACTCTATGAAGCCCAGTTAAAACTAGCATTTAAACCTTAAAATTCATGATACAAGTAAAAAACTACGACATTACCTCGTGAAAATAGTAAATTTATAATTACCTTGTTTGAATCTGCTATGACTTTAATGTTTTGACTGATAATGTTTCACACAAGATTAGGAGGTAATCCTCTTTAACTTCAGTCAACGTACAACATCCTCAATGTGCATCTTAAATTTATGGTTGTACGAATTGAATTTAATATATTAATTAGTGTTTTACTAGAAAAAATAGCGTGTGGATCTATATATATAATTATAGAAATTTAACTTAGTGGCTTATATTAGTGTTTTACGTACTTATTTGATTTTAAATATATTTTTAAAAAGACCAAAAAAAAAAAAACACTCATGATTAAATATTTTTTTGCATAATTTTAGCATATATTGCTGAACGAAAACCGTTGATAATTTTAAAAGTTAAAGATCTATCGTTAAAAAACCACTTACATAACTCGTCAGTAAACTTTCAACCGGTGTTATTAGTCGTTATCGAAGTCATGCTCGCTAAAATCCATATGAGATTTTACACACACTTGGTTTCATAAAACTTCACCGAGGGATTACTGACGGTTGATATTTTCATCTCAAGGATTTCTGGTACAATTTTTGGGATTGTAGTGAAAATATCTACTTTCTTTCATGCTATATATGCTTTCTTAACAAACCCACACACTATTAAAATACCAACTATTGAACGTATATAATATATATACTACTTATTTCATTAGTTAAAGGTTCATAATTTGCCTATAATTAGCTTTGAAAAGGCAAGATAATAAAGCACTAAACTCACTATTAAAATTCAACAAATATAATATAATCATTCAAATCCAAACCAAACAATACTTTTTCTAGGTTAATATTCCCACACCAACAACTCCTTTTAATTTAGTCACATATATAGTTTCCATGTAGATGCAATCATGATATCTCTTTTACATAATCAAGAAAACACCATAAAACCTCTTATATGTATCCATTGTAGTTCCACATTATCCCAGGGTTACTCATCAAAACCCCATCACCACAATCATTCTGTTGAGCATTCAGTGCCATATATCTTTCACCTGCCTGATGAAACATGTGATTATGATGATCAGAATACACATTTAAGCATCCTTTTTGTTTCTTGTTTCTCAATAGAAAGTTAATGTGATCCCACTTAGCCTTGCAGATTAATGCACTCCTATTGTAACCTAAACCAGCCATTGTTAAAGCAATTTCTTCCCAAAGAACACTTTCCATAAACACACCTTCCTCAAACCTTGCTTCCATGCTACTTCTTAGTTGTATTAGTTGTGTAATCTCATTTTCTCCCCAATCATTGGCAACTTGGTTTTGATCATTATAATACGCGCTACGCGATGTCTCAGCTACTGAATCATTCCTAGCTAATTTGTGCAAGGCTTCCATTATAGTCGAATCGCGAGACTGCATCCATGCTAATTCGTTTGATCGAAAGTTCTTGACTATCTCTAACCTTGCAGCATGTTCTTTCCTTCTTTGTTCCTCTTTTGAAAGTCTCTCCTTCTCTTTTCCTCTATTGTATTCATCACTTTCTCCATCCATTTTTCTTGTTTCTCCATAAGTGTGTTCATTTTTGTTTCAATGAAGTCGGTTATCGCGGTCTTCCAATGCTTCTTCTCCATCATTGATCTCTTGTTAACTTTTTGGTCATTTTCTTCCATAAATGGAGGCAAAGTTGCATTATAGACTGGGACCTTGTTATGGTCAAGATTGGTACTAGTGCTGCTTGTTTCCCCGTATATCGCTTCTAATTGGCGAAAGAATCGGTAATGCTTCTTGTCTTGCCTTCCAGCTTTCCCAATTTTCCCTTCTTTAATCTTCTTGTAATACTTGTACAAGTTTTCAAATTTCACACTGCATTGTTTCCCAGTTCTTTTATACCCGAATTCCGCATACATTATCCTGAAAATTAAACAACAAAATGATTTAACTTGTGATAAAGAAAAGGTAGGAAGAAAGCTAGATTTCAAGTGGTAGTGATTCCATTAGCAGTCGTTACGACTATTCGATCAAGATGAGCAAAGCGGACACTGTTGTCTGATATGAGATGTCAGATGTTACAGATGTATTACTTGATTGAAATGACAAGAACGAAAAGTTTAAAATAGTTTCCATTAAAGCTGTTGAAAAACTTAAGAGAACTAAATAAGCACAACATCAAAGTTTAAGTTTCTGAAGTGAACCTTGTAATATGTTCATATTATGAAAGGATAAAGCTTTGATCTTTAAACTCTAGATGGTTTATAAGAAGGAAAGAAACAAAAAGAAGTGAATAGTTTGTCCTTTTCAATTATAGAATACCTTCCAAGATAACTTTTGAAACTTAAAAGAGAACTAGTTAAAAGTTAAAACCTTCAAGCACATAATATCATATATAGTTTTGAACTTGTGTTTACACATTAGAAAAAAAGTCAAGTTTCGATCTTTAAACATCTAACTGGAATAAGAAGGAAAATATATGAAGTGAAAAGATTGTACTACTTAAAATTAACAAGTATATAATACTATCAAATCCATGACAAAATTACGTAGCAAATATCTGTTTTTCAAACTATAGTTTAGCTTACTTAAAAGGGTGAAAATTTGGGGTTCTATGATCTCATGAAACCCTACTTAAACATCAATCTAGCATATATGAAGGATAAAAAATGAAAGTAAGTGATTATATTTATTACTAAAAACAGGTATTTGCTACGGTTAAATCTCTACAAAATGTTTGTAGCAAATACCTGTTTTTTAGCTGTATTAAGCTCAATTAGTTTGAGAATTTAGTGAATTCTATGATCTCCAGAAACCCTATTTAAGTGAGTGGATCTAAAACCCAAAAAAAAAAAATGAAAATTGTAAGTGTAAGATGTTGAGATACAGAAAGAGTGACCTTGAAACTTCTTCCCACAAAGGGCCTTTATGATTAGCTTCTTTGAACTGATAATCAAGTCTTGATCTGATGTCAAGAAGTGCTAGGGTTTCTTCCTTTGACCACCTCCCACCAATCTCCATACACAAACCACTACCGCTACCGCTGCCGCTGCCGCCACTGTCGCCGCTAACACCCGTAGTTGCTGACAACATACCCGTCATCGAATCAGATCCAAACGAAACGCCACCACCACTACTCCCACCACCAGCGCAACCTCCTAACATCGACATAGCATAGTGCAGGTCTCGAGGAGGTTGCGGTATGGCGGGCAGGACGGGCGTTCCGTCCATGTAGCGGGTGATCTGATCCATCATCATATTTCCATACTGATGATCTTCATCCATTTCCATGGTGGTTTCAAGGTTTCTTATTCTATCTTTTACAATAGTGTTTCATAGGGAAAATATCAGGTGAATTAGAATTAGATGGTTGGACCCAGCTCTGTGGTTGTTATTAAAGGATCATACATACCCTAAAATAGTAGAAACTAAAGGTGTACAGTATATTAATATGTGTGTACACACCTATATACGATGTATACCTCAAATGTCTTATCTCACAAGGAGACAGAAGCAGTAAAACTACATGTTCTTGTGACATTGATCCCTTATGCTTTTAAGACAAAATAGTAACACCTTAAACAAATCCTCGAACCTATCAAACCGGTTTTGAAACTGGTTTCTTTAGCGAAACCGGTTTTTCGGGTTTAATCAGTTTTTCCCCCTTTGAACCGGTTTTGGGTGTTAGGCTACCAAATCGGTATATAAACTGGAAGGTCGAACCAGTTTGAAAAAAAAAAACCGGTTTGATCTTATACTGAAAAAACTGGCCCGGTTTTTAAACTGAACCGGTTTGGGGAAAAAACCGGTTTGTACACCTATATATTGTGCCATAAGGAATAGAATATCACTAACAACTTTTCTGTGCATTGGTTGTGGATAAGAAGCGTACATTAATACGTAGTGTTTAATCGAGAACAATCCTACTATAGTAACATAATGGAAGTTTTCACTCTGCCAACAAAAAACAATCTAAGAACTAGATACGAGCGAAACAAATAATCTTGAATAGTATGATATGAAGTGTTAAAAAACACTCATACTTATTTGTTTGAATGAGATTTAGAAACCACAACTTATTCATGCCTTTGATTTAAGTAGTTTTCTCTTCTAGTAATCAGCAATATTTTTTCTTAAAAGGTCATATTGGGTTCTAAAATTGTTGCGTGAAAGTTTGAAAATATATTAAAAAGAACAGAAGTTTTGATGGATACTTGTTCATACATTCAGATGTTATAAAACCTGTGAATTCACAGGATGACAGAAAGTCGATAATTGGTCCGAAATGTTTTACTTAGGGTTCCAAAGTCAACATTTTCTGTTTTTTGTTTTGTTTTGTTTTATGCATATAGTTTTAATATTATGCCAAGTGAAGTCAAATCAAGAATGACAACATATTAAACACATATATAATTACTCGAGCATTTGTTGATTTTTTATTGCTATATTTTGGGTATTTCAAAATTTTAATGGTCTTTTAAGGGCTAGCTCTTGTTTATTAAAGAAACTTACTTGAATTAGATAACTTTAAGTTTTATTTAGATTACAATAATCTTTGGCTGGTGGTAACCTGGAGAAAGAGGAGTAGACTTTCATTTTGCTCGTTACCAATGTGTGATGTATAGTATTTGTTCAGTGAAGCTTCAACTTAAGTTGGTCTGATAACATAGTCATAAAGTTTCTCATGACGTCGTTTGATCAGTGAAGCTTCAACGCACGCTAGCAATGGCTTCAATATTGGGTTGTTTTGAATGACAAGAGCTAGCTTGTGAATGAACACAATTGTTAGTTGTATTTGTGACTCTTTTTGTGAACAATTTATTTTTTTATTATAATTTTTATTTTAAAGAACTAGAGAACGTTTATGCGATCAAAACAATTCGGTACTTATATTTGTAACCATTTTTACGAGCATGATACTTTTTATTTTGTTTTCTAAAACTAGTGGTTGTATGATATCTGCAACAAACACATTTCCGCTAGCTATACTTATGACGATTTTTGTGACCATATTAAATTTTATTTTATGATTTTTATTATTTTATAAATTAGCGATCGTATTATTCATGACAAAACAATTTTCTCGCTACATTTGCGATTGTTTTACGCCCAAAGCAGTCTTAGTTGCTAGATTTGCAATTGATATGTTTCGTTTGCTAATTTTGCAACCAATTTTTGTATTGATTGCTTGATTGCTTAATTTGCAACCCTTTCATTTCAATTGGACTTTAATTTGCAACCATTTCATTTAATTGGACTTTAATACAATTGCTAATTTCACAACCATTTTTGCGGTTGCATATTTGATCACTTTTATCCATTTTTGTAATAGTGCCGATTAAGTACGTTGGGCATTTCAAAGGGTTCCTTTTCTTAGGCTTTTATACTTGAAGCTAGCTTGTATTGTTTGTAAATCACTAAATTAAGAATCTAACAACTCGCTTAAACTACCACATAAAAGAACCTTGAGGTGGCTCGTTACCATATGATTCGATCGTATATCATGTAACATAATCTGAAAATCATGTTCCATACCTCTTGAAGCTATATTGCACTTCAAGAGAAAGTGAGTTTTCGTCTCTTCATCCGTGTCACATACAAAACATCTAGTGGAGTGAAGGTAAAAAATCCTTGCTTTGTCAAAAGGATCTACTATGAAGTTGGTGTACGACAAGAAAAAGTGTTAGCAAATAAGATTATAAGTTTCATGGTATCAACAATAAGCTCATAAATGTGTTTTGGTTACCACAATAATAACTTCTAATTAGAAGACAAATTTGAGTCTTCTCAAACTCGTTTAACCATATAGTTCTTCTTTCCTTCACATGAGAGAAACCATAATGCGCCGGTGGCGTTTAAGAGCATACACTCTTTACGTCACAATATCTATTTTTGTAGATTTCGTGAAGTTAACTAATGTTTGGAGCTCTATTGATATAATAATGTAGGTAAGGTTGTGTTTGGAGTCTCTTAAGGGCTAAACACCTTATAGGTTTGGAGCCCTTTTTAACTATCATGTAGTGGTGTTTGAAATTCCACTTGTATCCATATTATCGTTATTCGCGCCCCTACTTGTACACTACGGTCTACGCATAGTGTAGCAATCAATCACGAGGCATGAGGTGAGAATTTCTCAAATTTACAATGTTTTTTGGTTTCCTATATCTTTTACAATCACTACAAGAAAAATGCCTTTGAACATCGTTAATAAAATCGGTGTATCTATTGTGTTCATTGGTTCGTCGTCGTCGTATGTGTTGTCCTCTGGTGGGACATTTTCCTGACGAACATCGTTAAAAAAATCATGTATTGGGTCTGTCGTTTGAGGTATGACTGGAACTACCGGTGACGGAACATATGATTCACCATGATGCGTCCACGTTTTGTAAAATCGGCAAAAACCATTATTATGTATATGGCGCTCTATTGTTGGAAGAGGAAACCAATAACTGTTATTGCAATTATTACACGGACACCGAGCTTTATTTTGGCCATTCGTATAATTCTTACACCTTTCCATGAATGCTTTAAGACCAATCAGATATTCTTTAGAAAATTTATTTTCTAAAGTAGTCCAAGTCTTATCAATCGTCATAACTGTGTCTACAAACAAATATTAATTATCTTAACACATTTAAAACTAGAAAATACAAACACAAATACACATATACATCCATACACAAATACACATATACATCCATACACAAATACACATATACATCCATTTTAATCACAATTTAACATTCATTTTAATCTCAATTTAACATACATACACACATACACATATATGGATATCCATACACAAATACATCCATTCTAATATTAATTATCTTAACACATTTAAAACTAGGGAAATACAAACACAAATACCCACATATACGCATACACATATACATCCATACACAAATACACATATACATCCATACACAAATACACATATACATCCATACACAAATACACATATACATCCATACATAAATACACATATACATCCATTTTAATCACAATTTAACATATATACAGACATACACATATACATCCATACACAAATACGCATATACATCCATTTTAATCACAATTCAACATACATATACACATACACATATACATCCATACATAAATACACATATACATCTTATTTCAACTCAACTAAGTTCAACATCCATGATTTCAACTCAACTAAGTTCAACATCCATGATTTCAAAACAATATAAACTTCAAAACCCCAAATAACTACAAATTAACACAATATTATTTCAACTCAACTAAGTTCAACATCCATGATTAAAATACATACACACATGTTATTTCATATTTTTTCATAAACATACATATTAACACATACATAACCACATATATAAACATACACACATACATAAACTTTCATATTAAACACATACAACTTTCTAAACAAGAACCAATTTCATAAACTTTCTAACCCTAATTTCTTAGACTTTTTTCTTAAACACATTTTTTCTTAAACTTTAGAGTAAATTACCATTTGCATCCTTGTGGCTTGGTGATTTTGACCATTTGCACCCTATAGTTTAAAAATCCTCATATACACCCTAACGTTTCATTTTTGTTCCCATTTGCATCCAAATTACTAACGACGTTAAATAATTCAGTTAATTTTTTATAAAATGACGAAATTACCCTTGATACAATTTAATGAGACCATCCACGTCATCTTCTTCTTCTCCTTTGACCACCACAAACTCCCTTTCTCTCTTCTCTTTCTTTCTCAAACATAAACACACACACATTCTCTCTATCTCTCTCATCACTCCATCACCACCACCATCAACACCATTTTGTGATACACCCTCTTTATTCACAGGATCTGCCACCTATACTCCAATAAACTTGCCCTCTTCTTCCCTACCATTTCTTCCTGTTCTACAGCTTGATCTTGAGCAAATCCCACCCATTTTGCTCGCTTTTAAAAACCGTTACAAAGGTTTATCTCAATCGAATTAATTCAAAACCTCCACCACTCAATTTATGAAATCATTGAACTTCTTCACATGAGTAACTTTCATTATGATTGTTAATTGCAGCTCTTTTGGGGGAAAACAAAATGCAAGAAGTTCTTCAAGCATTTAATTTCCCCAATCCTACAATTCCAAGCTTTCTACCCCAAGATACACGCGTATTTTTTTATTAAAAAGCGGGAAAATTCAACAAAGAATCTCAATGATATAAGGGGAGCTGAAAATTAGACCCAAAATCCCAAATTTTTGGTGTAATAATCAACCCACAATGAAGTCATCCGCTTTAGAGTCGACCTCCTCGGGATGCATGAATCCCACTTTCAAACTGGCGGATTTCTTCATCTTCGCCGGAGGTTTCGCTCCGATGCTGCTGTTGGACTTGGTTCTGTCGTGTCCGTCGCCGCGATTCAGGCGGCTGTACACCTCATCCAAGCTCTGAAACTCGCTGGAATATTCCTCCTCCACCGTGTCACGGTGGTTCTCTTCGTGGGTCGGGTCGGAATCGTCAAGATCTGTGGCATCAGGTTGTGACTCGTCGATTTGATCGGAGTTATTGAGATCGAAATGTTGGTATTCAAGGGGTTGATTGAAGACGTACTGTGAGGCTGCTAGTTCAATCGGGTGTTGGTGGTAATGGGTCTCCGGCGGTGATTGGTGGTGGTGGGATATTTGGGGGTAGAAGTTGAGGGATTTGAGGCGGTGGCGCCACCACGTACCTCCTCCGCTGGAAATGGTGGTGGTGATAGAGTGATGAGAGAGAGAGAGAGAGAGAATATGTGTGTGTTTATGTTTGAGAAAGAATGAGAGAGAAAAAGAGAGTTTGCGGTGGCGGCGGTGGCGGTGGCGGTGGCGGCGGTGGTGGCGGTGGACGGGGGGTGGGTGGTGGACGGGTGGTGGACGGGTGGTGGGTGGGTGATGGAGGTGTTGACTCCAGCGAGAGAGAAAAAAAGGGTAGTGGGTTAGGGGTTTTAAGGGCATTTTCGTCATTTTATAAAAAATTAACTGAATTATTTAACGTCGTTAGTAATTTGGATGCAAATGGGAACAAAAATGAAACGTTAGGGTGTATATGAGGATTTTTAAACTGTAAGGATGCAAATAGTCAAAATCACCAAACCACTAAGATGCAAATGGTAATTTACTCTAAACTTTATTAACAATTTCATAAACTTTCTAACCCTAATTTCATAACCACATACATAAACATACACATATTTTTTCTTAAACAAGAACCACATATTAACACAAAATTAACACACTAAAATACATACATTGTTAAATACATACATATACACATATTACTTGATCTTAACTAAGCTAAACATCCATGTTCATAACTATAAAAACTACAAATTAGACAAAATGAACGCAAAATCCCTAATTTCAAAATATTAACTACAAAGTAACACCAAATTAGAAACAATTGAGGTTATTACTTGAAATCAGAAGTGGTGGTGGTGACTATGATGCAAAAGAGGCGGTGAAGGAGGAGGAACAGCGGCGGTGCACGTGGAGCAGCAGCGGTGGTGACGGAGAAGGGGGCCGACCAACGGTGGAGAACGACGGAGTAGGGCCGGAGCTTGCGACGGTGGACCCGGCCGACTGTGGACCGGCTGACGGTGGGCGGTTATGGCTGGCGGTGGGGGAGTGGGGGTGGTGGTCGTGCTGCGCAGTGGGGAGAAGGGGGAGGGTGCTCAATTGGGGATTTGGGGTTTTGTTGTAGATGTTCAGATTAAAGAAGTCCCGACTAAAAACTGGGGAACTTTTTTGCGGCGATATATCGCCGCAATAAACAAACTGCGACGATATGCTTTTATTTACTTAAATATTAAAATATTTAATAATTAATTTGCATTTATTGCGACGACAAATCGTCGCAAAAGAGAGGGCGGGATTTTTGGCGCCATCAGAAAAGATTTTTGTGATATTAATAAATTGAAAAATAATTAATTGTTATTTATTGCGACAAAATGTCGCCGCAAATAATACCTTTGACTTTTAAAAGTCAAAAAAGTTAATTTTTTTGTCGTTTTGTGTCTTTTTTACGACCGATTTATGGATCGTCGCAAAAAACATTGACGCAAAAATTCAATTTTCTTGTAGTGAATGTAAATCCCAAGTAATTCCTTCAAGAATTTTTACAAGAACTATATTTTTCTTATATTAGAACAGCTTCTCAAATATATATAATAATCATGTATATTTATACCTTATAAAAATTAAACCCTCACTCAATGTTTTTATATAAAAGATAACAACTTACCATATCTCCTACGAAGTCGATTGCAAATCTAACAAAAAGATGGAGACTAAAGAAAATATTTCTGAAAATATTAAAATTTGTTCTTTTTCAATAGGTTTCCAATAAAATAATTAAATCCTTTGAACCCACCCTTTTAATCTTTTAAAATAGAATGTTATAATTACGAGAAAATATAACTTTTGCCGCACTCGGTAGCGGCAACACGGTTTTATTGGTACAAATTACACAGTCATGTGACGTGGGCCCATGATCGCCACTTACACTCAAACCCCACACCTACCAATTTTCACTTTTTTAGGTAATTTTGTGAACGCAATTAACCTAATATATGGTAATAAATTAATAATATTAGTCTATTCTAACCAATTTTCCCTTTGAAATTGACTCATGTTTCTTCTGCATCACCATTCACCTCTAGGTGTAATTCAAAAACATACAAACAACAAAAAGACGATTTTTTCGACGATAAAAAATAATTACATACCATCATAGAGGATCATAGATGAGGAGTTCGGGTAATGTCAAAGTGGTGGAAGTATTTCATATATCACCAATAATGAAGTATTAGGGATCGCGAGTGATCTCAAATAGTCAAAGCTAAATAAGCAACTCTCTTTTTAAGCTTTAGAATTGTGATTTGTGAGTAATCAACCTGCCAAAAAAACTATCGTCCACATATTTTAACTATGTACCCGATAATAGAAAAGACATGTATTAGTTTACTAATGGGATGAAGATTATGTATGAATATATGATGACTACTACTGTAATGGGTCTTGTTTTATATTAATAAAGTCAATGTGGATCGTAACAAGTTATGCTTACGTTAAAGAGACATGCATATATAATGAATACTATCATAATGTAGCTTTTCATTGTTAGATAGAATGTTTAGGTGTGATTTGTAATTCCAAAATAGTTGAGGGACTGTTTTTGTATATTGTAAATTCTATGGTTCATGGCCGTTATATAGGTTAACGAACTTCTTGTTCGACCTAACTTTTGAATAATACAATCTGCATTTATTGGTACCTGGCTTTAATTGGTATCAGAGCACAGGAAATTCGATCGATCGGGTGATCGAAAGGACTGGAATCATCAGATCGATTTGGAATCAAGTTTCAGAGAAGGAAGAAGATGGCAAACAACGCTAGAACCGGAGGCAACAACCAAATCGTTGTAAGAGAGAACTACACGACGATCCCTCTGCAATGTCCGATACTTACCAACACCAATTACACAATCTGGGCGGTGAAATTGAAGGCCATCTTCAATGTTCACGGATTGTGGGAGGTAGTAGAGCCGACAGAAGGTGCTCGGGTGGACGCAAAGAAGAAAAATGCGGCGATTGCCTATCTTTTCCAAGCCATGCCAGAGGAAATGGTACTACAGGTGGCGAACCTGACCACGACAAAGGACATCTGGAACTCTCTCAAAACCAGATTCATTGGCGCGGATCGAGTCAAGAAAGCTCGACTGCAAACCCTGAAGAACGAATTTCAAAACTTGAAAATGAAAGAGGATGAGTCCATAGACAAATTTGCTGGTCGTCTAACTGCAATTGCATCAAGGGCAACGGAGTTGGGAGAACCATACCGCGAATCAGCCTTAGTCCGCAAGTTCTTAGAAGCAGCACCTGAAAGATTCATTCAGATTGTTGCATCTATTGAAGAATTTGTTGATCTTGAAACACTTCTTCTACAAGAGGCAATTGGGAGATTAAAGGCGTTTGAGGAGAGGACCGCATGAAACACAAGCGACCAACAGCCAAAGATGATCAGTTGCTAATGACTTACTCCGAGTGGTAGTCTAAGAAAAGAGAGAATGAGCAAAGAAGCAAGAAGTGGAGCCGATCGAAAGAATTCAAAGAAAGTGGCCTCAGTCAAGCCTCGTCTGAGAGGCCAAAAGCCTCACAGAAAGGAAGAGACATTGATCGAAAGACTCAAAAGGCTAAGAAGGACAAATCAAGGATAAGATGCTTCAAATGCGACAAACTCGGACATTATGCTTCCAGTGCTCATCATTCAAGTCGCAAGACTCGGAGTCTAACCTCACACAGGCTGAATCCGAAAAGCCTGCCCTCTTGATGCATGTTCACCAGGAAATGAAGAAAGAACTTGTGTTCTTAAATGAACAATCGGTTCTACCTTCAAACTTTGAGCAAGATGTAGATGAATCCAGCATAAACTGTGTTTGGTACCTTGACAATGGTGCCTCCAACCATATGTCAGGTAATCAATCTATCTTCTCAAAGTTAGACTCAACTGTGGGGGAAGAATAAGGTTTGGAGACAACTCAACTATAAACATAGAGGGGAGGGGATCGGTGATACTAGAAGGTAAGAATGGAGAACACAGGCTCTTGGCAGATGTGTAATACATTCCTCAATTGAGGAACAACATATTGAGCCTCGGACAAGCTACAGAAGGAGGTTGTACTGTCAAGATGGAGGGTGAATTCCTTTGGCTCATAGAGCAGGGTGGAAAGGTACTCCTTAAGGTCAAAAGGTCCCCCAACCGCCTGTATAAAACAAGCCTAAACATAGGCTCCCCCATGTGCTTTCAGGCTGCAATAGGGGATCAATCATGGCTTTGGCATGGCAGGCTGGGTCATGTGGGCTTTGACTCAATAAGAACCATGACAAAGAAACAATTGATCAAAGGAGTGCATGTAATATAGGTTAACGAATTTAAGTTGCAAATGCAATCTAAATTTGAAATGACAGATCTAGGATTGTTGTGCTACTATTTGGGAATAGAAGTGGAACATAATAAGGAGGGTATACAGATTAAGCAGGCTGGTTATGCAGAAAAACTAGTCAAGCTGGCAGGTTTGGAAGGGTGTAATGAGGTAAAGATCCATATGGAACTGGTTTAAAATTGTTCAACATTGAAGGAAGGAAAGATGTGGATGGAACAATGTATAGAAGGTTGGTTGGATCATTTAGATACCTGACTCAAACCAGGCCGGATATAACCTTTGCAATGGGATATGTGAGTAGATTCATGCAAAGCCCAAAAGAGTCACAATTGAAAGCAGTGAAACACTTGATTCGATATGTGAAAGGTACTATACACTATGGCATTAAATATAAGTGTACAGATGGTGGCAACTTGGTGGGTTATAGTGATAGTAATCACTTAGCTGATAGTGATGATGGGAAAAGCACATCCGGAAATGTCTTTTACTATAATGGGTCAGTGGTGTCGTGACATTCACAGAAACAACAAACAGTTGCTCTGTCTAGTTGCGAGGTTGAGTTTATGGCTGCTACATCAGCAGCATGTCAAGCTGTTTGGTTAAGTGGTTTGCTTGGAGAATTGACACGTGAACAACAGAAGGAGGTGGTGCTGTTAGTTGATAACAAGTCAGCTATTGCTTTAATGAACAATCCAGTTTTCACGGGAGATCTAAGCACATTCATATTCGTTTTCATTTTATTCGAGAATGTATTGAAAGGAATCAAATTCGCGTGGAGTTTGTTTGTGGAGATCTTCAAAAGGCTGATGTGTTAACGAAGCCTTTGCCAAGGTCGAAGTTTGCTGAGATGAGATTTCTTCTTGGTGTAGAGAATCTGATTTATTATTTTGGAATTAAGGGAGAGTATGTTAGATTGAATGTTTAGGCGTGATTTGTAATTCCAAAATAGTTGAGGGACTGTTTTGTACATTGTAAATTCTATGGTTCATGGCCGTTATATAGGTTAACGAACTTCTTGTTCGACCTAACTTTTGAATAATACAACCTACATTTCTTGGTAACTTTTGAACCTATATATATAATGAATACTATCATAATCACTACAAAATATTTGCCCATTAGCGGCGACATTTGTCGCCGCTAATACCCCAATTGTCGCCGCTAAAGGTATTAGCGGCGACAGATCGCTAGCGGCGACAGATCGCCGCTAATATGTCGCCGCTAATAGTTCGTCGCTATTGACCAAATAATCGTCGCTAATGAGTCGCCGCTATTAACCAAAATAACGCCACTAAAAGGTGTCGTCGTTTCATGGTTTTTATGACTATTAGCGACGACACCTGTCGCCGCTAATGCTATTTTTTTAATTTTTTTTGTTTTTCCAAAATTCAGTTTTCAACCAAAATAAACTTAGGTAATACCCAAAAACATTCAAAGTTCCTTTTAATACAATCTAGATTACGGAATATTATACAATCATAAAAAAGTAATTCAGTCATAATTAAAAGCTAAAAATCTAGATTACGCAATATCATACAATCATACAATACGCTATTCATACGATACGCTATTTATCCCCCTCGTCTGAATCGTCTTCTTCGGCTTGATTTGGAGCCTTTTGCGAAGCAATTAATTGCGTCATTTGCGACATAAATTGCGCATTTTGGAACAGACTTGAAATTTGCTCCTGCAATTAAAAATATACATTTATATTTTGGCAAAGTATATGAAGTGTAAATTAATCATGTTGAACCAAACAACTATGATGAACTTAACACATCCAAGTTTAATTCATTTTGACCCGTTTAAACTCAAATCATGTCGTTTTCACCTATTTTGACCCGTTTAAGCTAAATTTCGATAATTAAAGTCTATTTTAGCGATAAAAAGTCACAATAAACCTAAAACAAATATGATGAACCTAACACGTCCAAGTTTAATTCATTTTCACCTGTTTAAACTCAAATCATGTCGTTTTCACCCATTTTGACCTGTTTAAGCTAAACTTAGATAATTAAAGTCTATTTAGTGATAAAAGGTCACAATAAACCTAAAATAACTATGATGAACTTAACACGTCCAAGTTTAATTCATTTTCACCTGTTTAAACTCAAATCATGTCGTTTTCACCCATTTTGACCCGTTTAAGCTAAACTTAGATAATTAAAGTCTATTTTAGTGATAAAAAGTCACAATAAACCTAAAATAACTATGATTAACTTAACACATTCAAGTTTAATTCATTTTGACCTGTTTAAACTCAAGTCATGTCATTTTCACCCATTTTGATCCGTTTAAGATAAACTTAGATAATTAAAAGTCTATTTTAATGATAAAAAGTCACAATAAACCTAAAACAACTATGATTAACTTAACACATTCAAATTTAAGTCACTTACCTGCGTAAATGACTGAGAAGTTTGTTCGTGATCATGAACAAAAGAACTCGTCCCTGCAGATGATGATGGTTTACGCCCAATCCCCCGAATATGTCCACGCCGTTGTCCCAACAGCGACTCAAAGATATCGACTTCATCCAGCGTTGATGATCCACTTTCTTGATTTTGGGTTTGACTTAGCTCATCAAACCTTTCCTTTAATTGGTTCTGTATTAATTAACAAAAATATATTAACATATTTATACATACATAAATATATATTTAAAAATTATACTTTTAAGAAATACTTACATATTGTTGCTGTGCTACCTCGCTATCAAATGTCCCATCTTTACCCGTATGAGCATCATGAAACGTCTCAAGTCTGCTTTTATTCTGTTTTTAAAAAGTATATTATATATTAAAAATATTAATATATAATACACAAATATATAAATTTAAATCATTACATTCTTATAACAATAATTACTATATGAAGCAGTCCCCCCACGGTTTGTATATATTTGTTGTTGACGATTTGCTTTGTTTGAACTTGACACATTCCTATATGCGTCACTCATAATATAATCAACGGTTTTGCTCCAATTGTCATGATTCATTCCTGTTGGAGGATTGACCCTTGCTTGTTCTACATTTTCGTAGCCTCCAACCCGATCAAAATGTTTTTTTGCCATATTTTTTCGATCTCTAAATCGTTTGAGAAACACCGAACGGATTCCACCCTCTATCTGTGCGCGCTCACGATCTCGCAATATCTCATCAAAGTCAAAGCGTCGCTACATTTAAGTTCAATAAAATAAAAGTTAGTTATGTAAAAATTAATAACATACATATAACTTATAGAATTTTACCGCCATATGCTCTTCCAAAGCATTCTTCTGAGCATCGGACAGATTTTCATATGAACGAATATTAAAAGGAAAATTAGCTTCCATGTATATCCCCACCTCGCAAACAAACATATCATTAAGTTCGCCAACGGGGGTATACGTGGCAGCTCTATCAAAGGGTAAAGATAAAGGTCCTCCCTTTTTAGCTAGCTCTTGCTGTAATTTCTTACTTTTCGCCTTGCCTCTTGCTTTACGACAAGGCGTGCCTGTAATTAGATTAAAAAATCATTGATTGCATTATATATTAATAATAATTGAATAAACATAGTAAATAAACTAATTATAATAACCATTATCATCTAACGCGTGACTTCCATGACTGTCAAATGGAGGAAGTGGTGGATCCCCCACGCCATCACCTCCATGGCTCATAACATCAGCCATAAGGTATGCGAAAACAATCCACCATGAAATCATATCTTCAAATATAAGATTTAGAACATAATGTTAAAATAAGAAGAAAGTTTTGTAGTACAACATCAAATATAAGATTTAGAACATAATGTCACGGTTTCTTTTGATTTTCTTAGTAATTTCTTATCTTATTCCTTAAAGGTAGATAACAAAATTATTGCAATTTAATCATGTATATAATAACAATAAAATACACAAATCATTATAGTTAAAATCATTATAGTCAACTAAGCATACCTCTCATCATCTTTAATAAATGTTTATCAAAACCTGGATTCCATAATATATGGTTAATAATAAATATTAATAATATGGTCATACGGTTTCGCGTTCTCCAGTTCGATTACGATGCAGACTAAAGATTGTTTTCCCCCGTTAACAAGCAACACAGTCAAGCATAAAGCTCACATCCAATGTAAAGAAATCTGATTATTAAGTATACAAGTACACTTTAATTATATGACCTATTTATAACAAAACTCATACTTTAATTGTACGGAATCATGTTATGTTAATGTATGATATCTAACCAAAAGCTCCGTAAGGTAATGTTTATAATTGCGCGTTCATATCCTAACATAAAATATGAAATGGACTACTTAAACTATATACAATTCGTACTCATGGAATTATACATGACATACAACCCACACCACGACCTAACATATAATATGCTCATAATACATATTATGTACACACATGGCACACACATTCACTCATTAAAACACACACATAACACACACCATTCGATACTTACATGGCATACACTACCCACAACCTACACCTTTCCCCCTGTAATTTATCCATATTGAATGGATAATACACTAACACATATACACGTAAGAATGCACAGAATCGTCTTACAATATGCATGCCGTACACCCATGAGCAAAAACATACATACATGAGGTCATTCGTACCCATTTTGCCACCCCAAATCAAACCTAAACAAGACCCTTGATCTAAACAGGCATACTCAACCATATACTTACATGACTACATAAACTAAACATACACAAATCATTGTTAAGCATAAATTGATGTTAACTTACCTCAAGATGATAGCTAGTGATTAAACAACTTGTAGTCCAAAAGCTGAAAACCAAGTCCATAAATTAGTCAAAATTGAACAAATCAAAAATGAAATCAATAGAAAAAATCATACCACTCAGACAGTCGGGGATTGTGGATGGCGAGGGTGCAGCGGCAGGGGATTGTGGATGGCGAGGGTGCGGCGGCCGGGGAGAGGGTGGGGCGGCCGGGAGGAAGGAGTGCAAAAGGTGGGGCGGCCGGGAGGAGGGAGTGCAGAAGGCGGGGTGGCTGGGGAGAGGGTGGGGCGGCCGGGAGGAGGGAGTGCAGAAGGTGGGGCGGCCGGGGAGAGGGTGGGGCAGTCGGGAGGAGGGAGTGCAGAAGGTGGGGTGGTGAAGTGGAGGGAATTTGGGGAGCTAGCGCGCGGGATGTGCAGATGGTGGGAAGAAAACCCGCTGTATACTTTAAGGCAATAGCCGCGACATGTCGCCGCTAATAGTGTCGCCGCTATTGCCTGTTGTACGGCTAAATATTATCCGTTACTCCGTTAGATCTGAACCAAGATCAACGGCTAGATCTAATGCTGGAAAAGTGAAACGGATCGGTAACCATTAGCGGCGACATGTCGCCGCTAATGGTGTCGCCGCAATTGCTGTCGCCGCTAATACCCTAGTCGTCACTATTAGTGTCGCCGTTATTGGACACATTTCTTGTAGTGAATGTAGCTTTCATGTGTTAGCGAAATGTTTTAAATTACATAATTATTTAGTATTAAATCATCTATATGATAAATAGTACACTTACGAAAAGATATTCAAATCTTCTCTAAATTATTTCTTAAAGTAGTAGCTTATTTTGTAATACTATGATTGGCTTTGTGGGTGTGTCGGATGGGCTACCGAACATTCGGGTGTTAATTTTTTTTCTTTGTGGTTCAAATAACAAGTATCAATTAACATATTTGAAAATAGAATAAACTTGATAATATATCCAAAAGAAGCCTGATAAAATAACAATTTTAAGACCCAATAACATATTCTAGACTAGGTCGCTTAAATTAACTCAACTAACTAGATTAAATTTAAAATATTAAAATCTTTTTATTTTATTTTGGTATGCACCCAACGATTTACACTCAATCATATGCAACCAGGGACTCAAACAAACTGAACGTTCAGCAAACAATTCGTGAATAGTTCGATGGGAAGTTCGTTTATGTTCGTTCGTTTAGTAAATGAACGAACACGAACAAGAAAATTTCGTTATTTAGTTAAATTAACGTACAAAACACAAGTCGTGTTCGTTCATTTATGTTCATGAATAACGATAATGTGTTCGTTTATGTTCGTTAATGTGCGCTCGTGAACGTTCAATAATGTGTTCGTTTATGTTCGTTAATGTGTCCGATTATGTTATTAGCTTTTGTGTTAGTTATTTTTATGACAAGTATTTCAAATGTTTTTGGATATTTATGTTACGTGTTTATTTATTTTTAGTAAATTTTATGATGAAAGTGCTGATTTTATTCTAAAATAAATATGTGATCATTTATATTCGTTTATGTTCATGGATTTTTTTGTGTTCGTCATTCTCATGAACATTTGTTTGTTTTGTTTGATTTTGTTTGTGTTCGTTTGCGTTCGATAAGTGTTCATGAACAGTTCATGAACATGTTCATTATCTTAATAAACGAACACGAACAAGAAAATTCGTTCGGTGTTCGTGAACATGAACAAATTTATTTCTTAATGAACGAGCACGAACAAGGCATTAATTGTTCGTGTTCGTTCGATTTGTTTGCAACCCTATATGCAACACAACGATTTGCACCCAAGGACTGAACATGATGGCACCTACGTTCTGGCCTTGTTTATATATGTTTTCAATTTAAAGGACCCATTTTTACTTGTTGTACTTACATCACGAGTCTACGATAGGCCCAATTTACTTTAAAAAACATAAACCAATTTCCTTTTTATTGAGCGATTATATTATTTAAAAAGGCTTGAATAAATATTTTCCTCTAAAAAGTTTGCATAAGCTTCTACACTAATCTAAAAATGCCTTATATTCCAAGCAATATGATTGATTTTCATTCTAACCTTTCCAAAAGCATATAAAGAGTAATCTTTAATCTTATTCTCGACCCATTCCTTATTTTCTTATCTCTTGGTTATTAAAGTAATAACAATTTCTTGAATTTAAATACTATGGGTATTTTGTTGGGTGATAGGCATTGTCTGGCAATGACAAATAATGCCTTCGTTTTTAAAAAGCTTTTCCTTTAACAATATATAATAGACAGGTGTATAGGTTTACACTAAAAGACTATGATCGACTCGTATATTTTATCCGTCTCCATACTTTATGTGCTTCGTCACTGTTGTTTAATCTTCATATTCGTGTTAATATATTGAGTTTCATTGGGAGGAGAAAATTTTCTTTCACGAACTTTCAAAGGGTGATACAGTGATATATATTCTCTTGATCAGCATAGATATCGGGCTCGAATCATGCTTTTAATGGTTTTCTGTCTTAATTAACCTATTGAAAACAGATGCCTAGCATGAACTGCAATTAACCTAATCCCGCTCTTAGCAGATTTTTTAAGGATCCTGTAAGTTTTCTAGTAATACGCTTTGTGAAAAGCTTCCCACACAATTGGGTGGTAATAAATGAATTGGAAGCCACTAAGATTTTAGAAACAATGTCTACATATAGAAATATATATATTTTACGTGCCCACTACAAAACCACCCACAAAGACATGCTCTTGATGATACTTGCGACCATGGTAAAAAAGATCTATAACATGCCAATCGTGATATGATTGCAACCATATAAACCCATTAATTAATTATATATGATTAGTAGGTTAAAAAAATAATTAATTAGTAAGCTAAGAAAACTAAGAGGAAAAAAAATTTACACATTGTTTATTTAAACAAATTTCAAAGACAAAATAAAACTTCTATATAAATACAAAATTTACAAACAGATACAAAACGAGCTACATGATCGAGCCTATGAGCTTAGATCGATGCAGAAGTCGGGCTTATTAGGATTAAAGTTGAACTACTATGCGGATATAACTTTTCAACATTAAAACTTGAGCTTAATTTAAACTAGTCAAACAACGAAATCAATGAGCTAGCCAGCTTACTGTTGCTCGAGCTTAAGTAGTTTAAAAACTGAGTCAGCTCTATTGGCCTCGTTACAAATGAGCCTTTTCAGGAGAAATTAAGTTATAAAAATAAGAATGATAAGGTGGATGTATGGATACACAAATATAGATCAAATAAGAAACGCCGTTTTTCGGGGGGATTGAGGGTAAAATGTATCCCGAAAAAAGATTAAGTCACGTGTCACGTCCCTGAGTTATCCACGTTCATCGGCGAATTTCCTCGCAAAGTGAATGTTTCTATTTAAGAACTTTTGGCTCATATGCAAACTTCTCAAATGTATAAGTGGTGAAGTGAAACTTCACAAGTGCCCATCACTTCACTCCTTTTATCTTCACAAAAACTGACCCACAACATAGATTTCAACTACTATATACACTTTGACATAACTGCTTTTCATCTTTTAAAACTACATCCATCTGAGCTTAATTTGCCTTCCACTTCAAACCCTCACAATTTGCAGTTCATCTCCTACTGGTGTGCAACTGCAACCTTCTAAACCCTAATCACTGCATGAATCTTGATCAATCCCTATATATATATGCATGGCTCCAGTGATCATCTTCATCTTCTTCGTCAATCACACTTGTCTGATTTCATGCAAACGGTTAGATAAATGTCAAAAAACGACTCGAATTCTCCTTCCTCGAGTTGTTTAGGAAAGCGTGTGGTGAAGTATCGCGGTGTGAGGCAGAGGAGAAGTGGAGGAAAATGGGTGTCTGAGATTCGAGAGCCGAAGTCGCCTAACCGGATTTGGCTTGGTACGTTCGCCACAGCTGAGATGGCGGCGGTGGCGTATGACGTGGCGGCATTGGCGCTCAAAGGGGTGAATGCTGAGCTTAATTTCCCTAATTCGGCTGCTTCATTGCCAGTGCCAGCTTCTTCTGCTGCACGTGACATCCAGGCGGCGGCTGCTGCAGCAGCAGCCGCCGCCGGGGCGGCAATGGATGCGTTCTTGAGCAGTCGTGGTGGTGGTCGTGGAGGTGGTAGTGGTCGTGGTTGTGGTGGGGCGGTTGCAGTTGAACCGCCCCAGATTGGAGGGGGTGGGTTTGTGGATGAAGATTTGATATTTGATATGCCTAATGTTCTAGCAAATATGGCTGAGGGTATGCTTCTTAGCCCTCCACGCTTCGATTTTGCTAGCGAAGAGAACGCGAGTGGAAATTCGATGGGCAGCGACTTATGGAATTAACTGATCGATCCATTATCGCGTGTCATTGATTATGCAAGCCTGTAATATAGTAATTATAAGAATAATATGGTGAATGTTGAAGGCTATAGTTGTAAAACTAGAGCTTCAAGGAGTAAAACTAAGGTATTGGAAGCTTATTTTGATTTGAAATGCTGTTATATAGGCTATACATATGTGTGTATGTATGTATATATATATTTTGGGATTTAGCTTCATCTTCAATTTAAAGTTATACCAATAACTTAGGTGTTCATGATCCATCATATATAATTAAATATTAACAAAAGTGAGAGCATGTGAAGACTTTAGGCATTTAGTCAATGGATTAACAACTGATATAGTGACACTATATATCTTGGTTTAGGGTTTGTGCTTATTTTTATCGTCACGCGTTGCGCCCGGGGTTTGCCCCTCTCACAACTACTAAATTCATATGGTTTACGTCGCAACAGGTTGCTAATTTGTGACTGGCATTTGTGGTCACAAATTTCGGTTGCAGTTGTTCAGTTTTCAAGCAGTGTCTTATGGCTTCAAAACGCCTAAAAGATAGTCCGGTTTTCAACCGACTACAACTCTCTTGTCCACGTCATCATCTCTCTCCTAAAAAAGTATAAAACTAACCTATTGTAAACATATATAAGGTCTATTCTTATACAAAGGACTATTTGAAAGGGTACTGACCCTAAACAAATAAAATACTAAATCCCCCATTTGAAATTCTATTTCAGGTCATCTCTTATATACGGGATCTAAGTTAAGCATCAGATACATCTTTTTAGTTGATGAAATTCATTTCAAGTTGCAGACAATTATCTAGTATGGATCAAGGTGTTCATTAATCAAACATTCAAATTAGACTTAATAAACATGATTTTTTTTCCAGTTTGAATAACCCATTGAACCAGGGGCGGCTCAACAGTTTAAAAAATAAGCTAGGGCTTTAGCCCCACCCATTCTAATAGGCCACTAAAAAATAATTTTTATTATATAATTTTCAGTCTAAGCCCAGAATAAACTAATAAAAAAACTGAATGAATGAATGAAAGAAAGAAGGAAACCTAGGTCGACAGGTCGTAGATCTTCAACACATACTATTGGTCAATTCCTGATTGGGGGTTGGGGCGGGGAAGTTGAAACGAAGAGACGAACAAAGCCATAAGGTTAAGATGAACAACCGCGAACCTTCGATTTCATCATTCACCTATGATTTTGCTTGCCCCAAGCGAACCTAGCCACGCAAAACTTCGATTTCTTCACTGCTGTAACGAATAAAAGACCCTAACCTTCGTTTGCTTCTCTAATTTCATCCAGTGGAATCACGATTTGCTTCTTTGATTTCGTTGCAATTAAGAAGCCTTTAAACTTTGATTTCATCCGGACATCTAGTAGAGTAACGGACTCACGATTAGGTACTAGGCTGAGCGGGTTCTCTGATTGATTGATTCTCTCTCTAAATAAGGTAAAGTGCTTCATGTATTGCTAATTGTTTTTTTTTAATTCTTTGTTCTAGGGACAACTTGTTAATTACTAATTGTTCTAAATTTGTTTAGCTTTGTATATGCTTCTATTTATTTGATTTGCAAATTGCTAATTGTTTATTTGTTTTAGTTTTTTACTTGTTATAGTTTATATTAGAATATAAAATCATTAAATCAATTAGGATTTGCTTTAAATAAACTGATTTAGGAATCAACTAGTGCTTGTACTTCAAAACATAAGAAGGTTTTAAAGATAAAGTTTTAAAAGGCCTCCGCTTTAATTTCGCTTTAGGCCTCTAAAAACGTTGAGACGCCCCTGCATTGAACACCCTTAATTCGGTGACGTTTAACATTTTGATCTTGAAAAAAGTAGTATGCAAACTTATGGTCTGATTATGGTCCACCTTATCGTAAGTTGAGATGTCATAGTCTCAATATCAACGAGTCCTAGTTAGTTGATCATGTACAACCGAACATACTTCTGAACATTTAACAGAAAATAAAGCAAATATTAACCCAATAACTAATTAATTACAAAATAAATATTACAATCGTGAATGTTATTTCACATATATGGCATCTACCTTCCAAACGTTACGCGGAATATATATTTCTTATACCTAATTAAATTATTCATAAATTTAAAGATGTTGGAAAAAATATAAAGAAGCAAGGACAGTGATATATTAGGGAGTTGATTTAACCATAAAGAGTCACATCTCTAACATTTCATGCTCTAATAAGTTATAGAAAACCCTACAAGAATTTAGCTTTTACTTCATTATCATATATAATGGTTAATACTTAATAGAGTCCTTTCTGGATCTTAATGTTCAGGCTCTTCATCTTTCGGATGGAGCGCGCGCTTACATTCTAAGTGTTTGTCTAGATTTTCATGATGTGGTGATATACTTTTAACTTCGGATCGATAGGCTTATACTTTGTTTGGGTGTTGATCATGACTAAGAGAGAGCGATTTCTGCATCACAACTTCCGGTCACTACCTACAACGAATAAGGCTTTTAGCGACAAAATTGTTCTGATTTACTACCACGTACTAAATTTCATCGCTATAGCCTATTGAGATGAAATTTTGTCGCAATAGGTTCGTTGCCATTTCCTCTATCGTATTAGGCCAATATTATTTCGTCGTTAAAAGTGTTGCCGCTAAAGATCTATTTTCTTGTCGCGAGTTGACACATGTCTAGAGTGAACACAATACGCATAATGTGAGCTTAAAGGAACCAATTTTTTTCTATCAAATGATCCTCATATGATGAATCGTTAGCCGTCTATAACATTCAGTCATAACTTTAGGTTACACATTAGCCCTCATATGAATACAGGGTTTTCATGATGAGATGTGGTTCCTATAGGATCTTTTCATTTGTACAAGTATCGTGACTATAGAGTCGTCTTTTTAGGTCTAATTTGTTGTCGGGATAAGTGTCGTCAGTATAGATTTCTCCATACCGACAACACTTTGTCGCTACAAGGGTCAAGGTAATGATCTTTAATTGTGAGTTAAATATATTCTAAAAAAAGTTATTTTTCTGAGCAGTCGTGATGATCTACATGTAATCATTCCTATAAAATCAAATTCTTGTAGTAGTACTATAGCACTTCAACTGCCCCTTTAATTTGGGTAATTATGGTAATGAATTGATGACCAACTAACAAACCATCAGGCGTACCATAGTGGCAGTTTTAAAGCAAGTTATAACCCGCATAGGTAGAGAGTGATAATTGTGGATTTGTGGTTAATATGTCAAGTTATGTGATGATTAGAGATTAAGCAAGGATTAAGAAATAATCAAAGTGTAATAATGACTACCAAATAAGAGCCTTATCCTGTTTGTGGGTCCAATTGACTTATGCATTTCGTACTGTTTATCTATTACATATGGAAGTGAAACAACCAGCATATAGCTGTAAATCTTCTAATTGTTCCCTGCATTAGGACTCAAAGTGGATATTTCGCCAGCTAATTAGATTTTAAGGTTTGAAACTTGAAAGTAGTGAAAAAATGTTTAATGACTTGATGATTGTAATATTTTATTTTAGATAAATTGGATTTTAACGATCTATTAGATGGTAGAAATTCATACTGATTAAAAAGTTGGACAAATCTTCTCTTAACTTTCAAATTTGTAGTTAATGGCAATCTCACTTACAAAACTGTTATAAATTTACATTTGATTTCAATTAAAAGGAATGTGTGTTCTCCATTCCGCTCATAATCATCAATTTGAGCGAAATCAAGTGTAAATTCATCATAATTAGATGGGTTGGAATATTATCGGCAATGGTTAAGAGCGCTATTATTAAAATTGTTACTATGAATTATTATCAATTAATTTATAAGAGTTTCGATTATTGAATCTAATTTGTTTTTATTTTAATATTTAAGTTGCTTTTATCAACTGGGACAAATGCAAGCCAAGAGGTTTATACAAAATACTTTATCCAATTTATCATTCTTTTCAAAATATCGATAATATATAGTTGTTTTTAAAAAATGTTACTAGAGTAGTAGCTTCATAATGTGTGATGTGAACTTAGATAGGGTGATGTTATTTTACAAAGTATATTTTTACTACAAAGTGTATTTTTGCTACAAAGTATGAGAAGACACAATTAGACTAAAAAATCATAAAAAAATTATATCTTACAATGTAATTCGAATTTCAAAAAACTATTTCGGAATCTCTGTTCCTCTTGTCGTCCTCTTTCAGAAAAAAATAAAAAAATAAAAAAAATTATTGTGTCTTTTTATGACACAATGCCGTCATTGTGTCTTTCATAATGACACAATGACGTGATTGTGTTTTTCATAATGACACAATGGCGTCACTGTGTGTTTCATAAATGACACAATAAAAAACGTTAAGTTTTTTATTTTTATATTTTTTGTTTATTTTTTTCTTAGTGAGGACGACTAAGGTGACAAAAGCTCGGAATTACTTTTTTGAAATTTAATTTAGATTGTGAGATACAATTCTTTTTATGATTTTTTTGACTAAGTGTGTCTTCTCACACTTTGTGTTTGAACCTCTTTTTTAAGATGTATGCATTTAATGATATCTTTTATATTTGTATATTATCTTTTAATATTTTATTATCATGAAATCTATATATTTAAGATATTTCAAACATTTTCTATTTATGATTTATGTATGTGTTTTATCATATTTTAATTTGTAATAGTTGTTAAGAACATAAAATTGTATAAAGGTTTAAATGGATGGTAATTAGAACAAGAAATATATAGATAAATCTTAATAAGTATTTTAAAAAACTAATAGGTATAGGTATACTAATAAACCACAAATAATTACCCAACGATTACTTCATGGGTATTGACCAGATATGAGACACAACTTTACAAGCAAGTGTAGATATGGGATTACTAATAATCATCTCATTATTATCTCTAATCAGCTATGTTAGCACGAAAACATCAGCAATAACTTAATGATTAGTTAGTTACCACTGTTTACCCTGCTTCTAACAAGCGGTTCTACGTTGTTTGATGAAGTTGTCACAGATGACTAAATGGTCACCGATGATCAAAATGTAACTCATGATCATTACTATTAACATTAGCTACCCGATTGTTGTTGATCTTTGTTACCACTAGCGCTCAGTTGTTACTAATCTCAATAACCAGTGATGATAAGCTACCATTAATGATTATTTGATACCATGTGTTCTATTTTTGGATACTTACAATCAACTATCAGAGTACTAACTTTGTCGTGCAAGGAGATCCACCTACATTGTGCGAAAGTTTGATCACGTTAATTAGTACTTCTTGTTGGTATAGCTGAATGAGGTTTGCTTGCTTTTATTAGGTTAAGCAGCCCTTGGGTCACTTTTGTATCTTAAAAGTTGATTTCTAAGCTTGTGTGTAGCGGTCTGTGATCGGTCTTTCTAAGTTTTGGGTCGCTTGTCCCGGGATCTTGCACTCGAGATCGATGGATATGACTTGCACGTTGCAAGTGGTTCTAGCTTTCAATTTCGGGCGTTTTATGCCCTGGATAGGGCTTGGCTGTTATATATTGCTATTTTGTTATGGGTGTTGGGTGACACCCTTCGAATATTATTACACTTGATATATATGAGTGATATGGGTGATAAATTATCATCTACAATTCTACATTAATTAATTCCACTAATCATCCAATTAAAGATAAATCAATGTTCCTATATATTATCCGTATATATCCATGACGTTAGAAAACCGTGGTGTGGGATAATTATTGCTAGTGGTCATATTTTGAAATTGTGATTTGAAACGAATTTGGGGAAAAACTACTATCTCCTTCTCATTAACAGTATTTAAACTAAATACAAGCTAACAACCTAACTAACTAACTATGTACAAGACATAAAGCTAGCTGTACAACTCTATCATCATCTACATATTAAATATGCTAACACCCCCCCTCAAGTTGGAGGCATTGAAAGCCCCAACTTGGATAGCAGAACATCATGTTGTCGACCTGGAAGACTCTTAGTTAGAAGATCTGCAGGTTGAGTATCTGTGGAAACATGAACCAAAGAAATAAGCCCAGCTTGCAGCTTTTCGCGTACAAAATGACAGTCAAGTTCAATGTGTTTGGTGCGCTCATGGTAAACAGGATTCTTAGCGATATGTATAGCTGCTTGACTGTCACATTTCACAGGTATGGGAGTGAGGGAAGGGACAGAAAATTCAATCAAAAGGCGACTCAGCCAAGTTAATTCAGCTGTGACCCTCCTCATTGATCTGTATTCAGCCTCTGCGGAACTTAAAGAAATGGTTGCTTGCTTCTTGGATTTCCAAGAAATAGGACTTCCACCCAGTAAAATGAAGTAACCCGTCACAGATCTTCGAGTGTTTGGACAAGCAGCCCAGTCAGAATCACAAAAAGCCTCAAGTTTGTAATCGGATGTGTTGTTAAAAAACAAGCCATGTGCAAAAGTACCTTGAACATAGCTAAGAGTATGCAAGGCAGCCTCCCAATGAGGCAAATGAGGTGTTTGCATGAATTGGCTTAAAAACTGAACAGCAAAAGATAAATCTGGACGTGTATGAGTAAGGTAGTTAAGCTTCCCAACTAACCTTCGAAATTGTAAGGAATCCGAATATAAAGGACCAGCATCAGTTAATAACTGTAAATTGGGAGGAAGAGGACAAAGTTTAGGAGTAGAAGGAAGAAAGTCCTTAAACTCCTGAACCAAATCATTTGCAAACTTCCGTTGAGTCATGACTGTACCCTCATGATTAGTAAGAACCTCAATACCAAGAAAGTAATGCAGAGATCCTAGGTCTTTGATTTTAAAAGAATCATCCAAAAAGGACTTTAAAGAGGCAATTTCTTCGGAATTATTACCAGTAAGTAATATATCATCAACATAAACCGCCAAATGAACTTCAGAAGACCCCATATGTTTGGAAAATAAAGAATGATCATTGGATGATCGAATGTACCCCCTGGATTTTAAAGCATCTGAAAGCTTCCCATACCATTGTCTTGATGCTTGTTTTAAACCATATAAAGACTTTTGAAGCTTGAGAACCTTAGATGAATCAGCAAGATCAAGACCAGGGGGTGGAAGCATATAGATATCCTCATCCAAATCACCATGAAGAAAAGCATTATTAACATCTAATTGAAAAAGTGACCAATGCTTCTTGGTGGCTGTGGCAATAAGACTTCGTATAGTGGTCATTTTGACCACCGGGGAGAATGTTTCATGATAGTCAATCCCATAAGTTTGAGTATCACCCCTGATAACAAGTCTTGCTTTGCATCTTTCAATTGTACCATCAGCCTTGTATTTAACCTTATAAACCCATTTGCATCGAATAGCCTTTTTATCCTTAGGTAAAGAAGCAATAATCCATGTATTAGTGTTGGTTAAAGCATCTAATTCCTTTTGCATAGCCAGTTGCCAGTCAGGAGAAGAGGCAGCTTCTTTGTATGAACGAGGTTCAACAATATTAGCTAGAGATTGAGATAATGTTTGACTAGCAAGTGAAAAAGCTGATTCATGAATTTGATGAACTGCTGAGCAAGCAGTTACAGTATGTGGGCAGTCAAAGGCTGAATAGCAATGATAATCATCCAGATAAGAGGGTTTAGTAGAAGTTCTAGTAGATCTCCTAACATCTGGAATAGACTGATGAGTAGCTGGAACAACAGGTGAAGGAATAGAAGAAGAACTGATAGGAACAGAAACAGTGGGAGGAGAAGTAGAAGAGGAAGAAGAAGGTAATGAGGAAGAAATAGGATCAACAAAATCAAAAGGAATAGAAGGAAAAAGAACAGACTGATCAGAAGAAATGGAAGGAAAGATGTGTTCAAGAAAAACAACATCTCTAGAATGAAAAAAATTGTGAGTGTGAAGGTTAAACAGTTTGTAAGCCTTCTTGCCTGGTGGATAACCAAGGAATATGCATGGTTGAGCTCTAGGATGAAATTTATCCCTACCTTGTGACAAAGTAGAGGCATAACACAAGCAACCAAAAGACTTTAACCTATGGTAAGGTGGAGCTTTACCAAATAACAGTGTATAAGGACATTGGTTTTGTAACAATTGAGTGGGGAACAAATTGATAAGAAATGTGGCAGTTAAAAGACACTCCCCCTAAAATCTAACAGGAAGTTTAGATTGAAAGAGTAAGGCTCTAGATGTTTCTAAGAGATGTTTGTGTTTTCGTTCTACTATTCCATTTGTTGTGGAGTAGCAACACAACTTGTTTGATGCAAAATACCCTTAGAAAGCAAATATTGAGTATGAACAGGTGAAGAACCTAATTCAAAAGCATTATCAGATCTAATGCATTTGACTTTAGTTTGAAACTGAGTTTCAACCATCTGAATAAAGTTTTGCAAAACATTGAATGCATTCCCTTTGGTTGAAAGTAAATGAGTCCATGTAAATCTACTAAAGTCATCAACAATGGTAAGAAAATATCGAAAACCATTATGAGTAGAAACATTATATGGACCCCAAACATCAATATGAATAAGATCAAAGGGATGTGATGTTTCTCTGAAACTATGAGGAAAAGGTAATCTATGTTGTCGTGCTTTAGGACATACATCACAACAAGAAATCTGATCATCAGATGTAACAGATACAAAGGGTAGTTGTTTCAGTTTATACAATGGCATATGCCCAAGTCTATTATGCCAGATTTTGCTACTAACAACAACATTACAAGTAGACTGATTTATTTGAGAATTAACAACAGGAAAAGCAGAAGAAACAACATCATGAGTGGTGAGTAGATATAGACCATTGATCAGCTTACCAAGTTCCACTGGCCTCTTCAGAGAAGGGGCCTGCAACATACATCTTTGATTAGAAAAGAATATTAGACCATTCGTTTGTAAACATAATCTGCCTATGGATAGCAGATTATGCTTAAAATTTGGTACTAATAAAACATGTTGCAAATGTAGGTTTGGTAAAAGATGGCATTTACCATACTTAGTAGCTGTAAGAATTTGTCCATTAGGAATCGAAATAGAAACAGGTTGTTTAAGAAGTTTAAGGTCGGTTAACATGGTTTCATCAAAACACATGTGCTCACTTGCACCTGAATCAATAATCCATTTAGAGGACTTATGAGAAATAGAAGTGCAAGCCATTATACCTGCAAAATTAGCTTGTTGAACCTCATGAGAAGAACTTTGTGAAGAGTTTGCAGAAGCAACATTGTTTAATTGAGATTGTTGAAACATCTGCAACAGCTGCTGACATTGTTCAGGTGTGAAACTGGCACTAGAATTCATTGCATGTATAGAAGAATTATTGGATGAGCCATCTCCATCATGGAAACAAGCATTAGCATTAACAGATCTAGGTGTTTTAGTGAACTTAAAATCCTTTGGAAAACCTATGATCCGATAACACTTGTTTGATGTATGACCTTGTTTCTTGCAATGAGTACAAACAGGCTTCTTATAATCAGTCAGTTGCTTAGCTTGAACATGCATGGAAGAGGCATCAGGAAAAGGTTGTATAGTAGGATGAATCTCCCTTTGCTTTTCATCCTGTATAAGAATTGAATATGCCTTGCTAACTGAGGGTAATGGATCCATCATCAGTATACTTCCTCGTATTTGATCATAGACAGAGTTTAATCCCATAAGAAACTGAATCAACCTCTGTTCCTCTTCTTTCTTGACAATTTCGGTAGAAGCACCACAAGAACATACCGGAGTGATTGAACATGAACTGATCTCATCCCAAACAGTCTTAATTTTGGCAAAATAAACTGCAATACTACAATTACCTTGTGAGATTTCAGATAAACTCTTTTGCAACTGATAATTTTTCGCACCATTACTCTGTCCATATTGATCACTTAACTCCTTCCACAATTGTGCAGCAGTTGTAACATACAATACACTTTCACTTATTTCTCGTGATAAAGTGTTAAGGATCCATGAAATCACCATATCATTGCATCTAGTCCAAGTAGCAGAATTAGTTGTTGTACTAACAACGCTACCATCAACAAAACCTAGTTTGTTCTTTGCTGATAAAGCGATTGACATCGCTCGCTTCCAAGAACCAAATCCAGATCCGTCAAAATGTTTCGAGACTAAAATCATACCTGGATTGTCAGATGGATGAAGATATAGTGGATTAGATGCATCAATTGTGTTTGAAGCAAGTGAAGATGTTGTTGAATCACTGTTCGGCATGATGAAGTTGAACGAAATGAAATCAAGAACGAAATTGAAAGATCGATGAAAAAGAATGAATGAAGAATGATTGAAAGAATGATGAATGATAATGAAGAATGAGCAGGATCAAGCGATTCGCTCTGATACCATGAAATTGTGATTTGAAACGAATTTGGGGAAAAACTACTATCTCCTTCTCATTAACAGTATTTAAACTAAATACAAGCTAACAACCTAACTAACTAACTATGTACAAGACATAAAGCTAGCTGTACAACTCTATCATCATCTATATATTAAATATGCTAACATATTTTTAGTGTGTTAATCTATTTCCTCATATAAAAATTAGGGTTAATGGATTGTAATAATCCAAACTTACATTTATTGGTCGAGATTAATCACAATTTAGGAAATATTTGCATATCGACACTTCTAACTTTGAACTTATTTTCCTACAATAATCTCTGATTAACTGAGAATTAATCCTCGTTTGTTTTTTTATTAAATGATGTCAACTTTGAGCCATTTTTCAACTTCAGCACCGTTTAGTCTCAATTAGGTCTGTTTTCCATTGTTTAACCTCCATCATCACCTGAAATCTACCTCCAACGAGTTTGGTGGTTCAAATCAGGAGGTGGAGATTGATGAGTTTTTAGGTGACAGAGTTTCAAATTTATGGATCTGATAATATATTTCAACTTTCTGTTTATTATTTTGGTCACAAACAGTCCAAGTCATCAAAAAACTAACGGCGTTAACTCTTAGTTAGTAATGAATTATTGGAGAAAAATAAACTTAAAGTTGGAAGTATCTGTAAAAATTTAGTGAGTTAGGATTAATCCCGACCAATAAATGAAACTTGAGATTATTAAAATTCAATAAAGTAGTTATGGATTTCGTATCAGATAAGGTTTCTTTATGTGAGAATCGTAGGAGATGATTTGAACTTCTAATCGTTTTATTATAATGATTAAGATGTGACAGTTGTCACAAGATTTTTTTAATAGAAGGGCTAAAAATGGTTGAAAATGTTAAAAACGAATCGGCCACAAATGTTGATTTTCGCTTAAATTAATTCTATCAATTTTTTTAATCCTAATTATTTTTTTATAGTTTATTACTTATAATGAAACAACAAGATCTTGACGAAAATAATTAAATTCAAAGAATATAAAAGTGCAATTGTACGTATGAAAGTATATTTAGTGTTAAGAAATTATTAGTTTCATGTCCATAATATTGAAGCAATAATAGATAGTCATCATTTGTTTTATTAATTATATAAACAAATTTTTAAATAAAGTACATATATATACATTTAAAAGAATCAAAGAACGTACACAAGTGAATTTACATAGAAATAACAACAAATTCACATACCCACTTACCTTGCTATTTTCACAACTAATTCACACCATCACATCTTATACGGGGCTTGAACCCTTGACGCACTTAAAGAAATTCACTTATTATCTTCTTCTTTAACAACGCCACCAACATTCACTGTCTTAACTTTAAAACGCTCAAGTTTCTGGCTCAATTCCTCGTCAATACTTAAACCTCTTTTCGCGACGTAAAAATCTTCACCTTTTGAGTTTTTAACTTGCTGATTACTTTCGTCACAATCTTTCCCAAAAAAACCTTAGCTCCAGACTCCCCGATTACTTCTCGTGCAAGTCTCCCTAATGGAATATCAACATACACGTCAGAAACAATTTTCATGAACAATTCTTTCACCTTAATATCGATTTCCTCTAAGCATTCCTTAAGTGCAACGATTATGTGATCGTCCATCTCACGTTGATCGTGTTCTATGTCCAAATACGCGTCATCTTGTACTGTAAATGTGGGCATTGTGTCGAATGGGGAGTCGGGTGTAGAAGTTTCAGGGAAATATTGTGTGGATTCTGTGTCACGAACTAGGTCGTTTATCGCCATTTGTAAGGGTTTGAGAGGATTGATTTTGTTTAAGAATGCAGAAATTATAATGTTGGTTGATATGAATGATGTTTATATATAGATATTGGTGTGTCGAGCAAGCTTGACTAGAACATTCTATGGTTGACTATATAATTAAATCTCTATCTTTTACAACTCGGTTTAACTGTTTCTAATTGAACAAGTCTTTGATTAATTACTTCTAATCAATGTTTTCAGTATCGAACTAAATCATTCTTTCATCGTCGTACCAACAATTATTATATAACCTATCTCGTTGATTACATAATCTATTTTCATTTGGGACAGTTGGTTATGAAAAGATCTCTTTCAACATTCTATCATCGAACCAGCTGTCACATAAACAGTCTCATTGTGTACTCTTAAACTGCTTTCGATCAATTGAAATTGTTGGTTATGAATTGAAAACATCTCTATCTCTTTATTTACGATGACCCAGCCCAATCTCTAATTGGACCTCATTTTAAAATTTTTCCTTACTAAAATATTTCCTATTAAAAATCAATTTATTGTTGTAGACTTTTATAATTTTTTTTATTATAAACTATATATTTTAAAAAGTAAAGAAGGGTTTTACGTTAAACTCATTATCTATATCGAATTAAACGTTTTAAAATCAGTTAAAATTACATGAAGGAAACGTTTTTAGCGATTATAAAAAGATTGCTTCTCGTCGTGAAACTTTTTATCTAATAGAAGACTTTCACGCCAAGGTACCTCACGTATCCTACAATAAGTATATAAAACTTCATGGATTACGCAAGCATATAAATAGTGATTTATTACCGTATTCACACGTAGAAAACAAATAAATGCTCTACACACTTAATTGTCTAGAAATAGAAATCAATTAAATGCTTATTAAGACCTGAAAAATATAATATTTTTATTATTGAAAAGCCCACACGTAACACTATGAAGATATGAACCTAGACATATTCATGTAACATATTTCTTGATACTTCTAATTAAGAAAATGATTAAATGCCAAGAAATTTGTTAGATGTTTCTAATTAAGCATATTAGTTCAACCAAAATATAGATTTAGTCAATTTCTCGATGTTTATGCTTATGGTTTTATATGCCTTCGATGTGTACGTATAAGTTAAGTATGCATAATAAACGAGTAAATTTTTAATTACGTTTTGCTTGACCTAAATACACAAACCGTACATCGTGGCCTTGACTGTTAAACCTAAATTCTATCGTCTGGAGTCTAATTTTGAAACGATGGTTTTTCGTCAATTTCAGCAGTTTTGTTTATTTTCTTTGTAACATCAGATGAATGTTTTATTTGATTAGTAATTTTATGTTTATCTAGAAAACCAATTTCATTCTAATACTATGCAAGGAGTCAATTTCATTATCTCTTAGTAATATTTTTCTCATTTTATTTCCCTTCCGATCCCTCTACGTCATATTGTATACAACGCTATGCAGACTTATTAACCAAATTTATGTTAATTGTTCAAATTAAGTTATCTACCTAATATTCTTGGTTAAAAATAAAATAATTACAAATATAATATTCCGACACATGTAAATTTTTAGTTTCACTATATTCAATTCCACAGCAGCCATAGGCCCATATATACCAAACTTCTTCTATAATAATTAACTAGTTTTTTTTGCCCCGCGCGTTGCGCGGGGTCTTTCGTCATGATCCCAAATATCAAAACGCAAATGTCAAACAAAATGTAACGGTTACCATTCCAATGTAAAATCCTAAAGCGTGTAGAAAGGTAACGGCTACTTCATCGTAATTCGTAAAAGTGATAAAATAATTTAAGTGACTCACATTAACCTTGAGAGCAGGGAGAGGAGCTTTTGACATATTGGGTCGTATCCAGCTTCGTTCTCTGCTCAACTTTTGGTATTGAAGTTCATGTTGCTACAAAGTTGAATTAACACGATCAGTGACATTATATACTATTACCAATATATAGATCATTTAGTATATCATTTCGTACTTCACCACAAACAAATTAGAAATATCAGTTTGCACCCAAAATATGAACCAAGATCGATGATGTTTACAATCTATAGATCAACAATCACATCTTAACCACAGAAGTTGCCACAACCGCCTAAAAATTCCCATTTAAGGATTAACAAATGCTTGTAAAGATAAAATTAACAAAAAGGGTAGCATAAATCTTTGCAATAAAGTTACTATTTGGCAATTATTTGCCCCAATTAGAACCCTTTTAGTGACTAAAATTTCATCAACAAAGCTTTGCAAGCAAATGATCCCTTCAATCTTGATTTAGGAAAGAAAAACATAATCAAACATCACTCCAAAATCAAAAACTTTCAGTAAACTAAATCTTCTAATATTGTTGTACACAACCCACAAACAATCACATTTCAAGAACAACAAAAAAAACCAAAGAAAACATAAACCCTAGTAACACCAGTCAACACACAAATCATCAAAACAGAAACAACTACAAAGCAAATTGACTTTTCCACAAGTGGATTCAAGATGCCGGACGTCACTTATGCTAACAAGGTGGGTAGTTACCTTGCATCAGCCATAACTTGCACTTTTCCACCAGAACCATGAAAATCATAGAAGAACAACTTTGATGAAGAAGACCGCTTGTTCATCAGTCTCCCTGGCAAGAACACATTTACCATCCGTTTATTATAAAATATTGGATTTATTTAGGGTCAATGTTACAGATTTCAGCTTACCAGCCAAAGAAACTTGAACATCCTCCAGGTGGTCTCCACTATTTAGGGATTCATACTTCTCAATATTCAAGAATAGACATAGAGACATGGAATTTGTGAGGATAAGGATTCAATCCTGCTGCCTTTTGAGCAGCAAGTGTTTTCAGCCGATTGTCAAAATATTGCTGCATTAACAAAAAAAATTACCATAATGAAGTATGGTTATAAACATATTTCATATATATATTACTACTGAATGCGTTGGTTTTGAAAAGGTTAAGAGGTCCCCCTAATCACTAGCATGCAATATATGTATGTATGTATATATATATGTATGTATATATGTATGTATATATATATATGTATATATATATATGTATGTATATATATATATGTATATATGTATGTATATATATATATGTATGTATATATGTATGTATATATATATATATATGTATATGTATGTATATATATATATATATGTATATATATATGTAAGTATATATATATATGTATGTATATATGTATGTATATATGTATGTATATATATATATGTATATATATATGTATGTATATATATATATATGTATATATATATGTATGTATATATATATGTATGTATATATGTATGTATATATATATATATGTATGTATATATATATATATGTATATATATATGTATGTATATATATATGTATATATATATGTATATATATATATATATGTATGTATATATATATGTATGTATATATGTATATATATATATATATATGTATGTATATATATATATATATATATATGTATGTATATATATATATATATATATATATATATATATATATATATATATATATATATATATATATATATATATATATATATCATGCAAGGCGTAAATTAAGCTTCATGTGATGACAAAAAGCCTAAAATTCCTTTTCATCTTCCTTTTTAACATACTACATTGGTGACCCATCAATTTATCAATATAAAAAATCTTTTGAAAGTAGTTAAATTATGCTTTCATGTATCGATAAAAAAACTGCCAACAAACCGCGCGGGTCTAAAAAAAATATGTTGATGTTATAAAAAGTTATTAATGGTTTTATACCCTAAAGAGAACAATAATTCTATCAATTAAGTATGGTTTTTTTCCTAATCATTACATAGAAGATTTAATTATTAAACATAACTACAAGAAAAATGTTAGCTTGCAAGCATTAAAGAACTGATAAACAAATTTCAGCCAAGCTGTACTAAAACTGTTAGTTGTATCCATAAAACTTAGAATAATCTTGCGAGGATCTCTAAGCACAGTCAATGCGTCTGTACAGTAATGAATAATTTGGCTAAATATTTGCAGTTTCAGCAGACAGAGAATGCTTGAGCACAGGTCTAACAGTCTAATGTAAATAACCAAAAGAAGAACTATACCGTTGGATCCATGTCTTCGTCATCTGCTGCAGACGACTTCTGTACCGCTGATTTTGGCATTGAGGCGGCCTGAAAAAGTAAAAACAAAATGTTTGATGACACTTAATTCCTAGAGTGACAAGCAATCACAATACCTGCCATTCTAATTCTATTGTAGAACAAACCAAAAGATTGTGTGCCCTTTGTGTTAGAGAAATAAACTGACACTAATACAATACCAACTCATGGCAATTACACCGCTACGTCAGTTATACATTATTGCAGTTGATCCAAAAGAAATAAGGTTGCAGTTCCAAAAAACCATCAATACAGAGCATGTTATTGACAGTATTGGACCTAACAGACAGCTTAAACCAGAAAGTACATGGCCGGATTTCTATTAGACTGTGTTCTAAGTGTTTTTTTTTCAAATTCCTTAAATCCCTATTTACAGGATTTCAGAAGCATTAACAAATTAACCGAATGATTCCTAGTACTCACGCAATCGACAATCTAAAACTACTGCAAAATGAAGATTCTGATTGCAATACAAACATAACGAAACAAACATAAACAATAACAGGAATAGAAATTAGGATAAGAAGAAGCTTAAGTCACCTTTTTCTCCTTCTCCTCTTCCTTACGACGCCTCTCTTCCTCCTTCTGCTTGTTCTTGAGCTCCTTCTTGCGAGCACTTGATGGAAACAAAACATTGCGAAGGAGGGAAGAACAGATGCAAATGAGCAGAAAACAGAGCCACCAATTACTGCAATATTTGTCACCTTATACTCACTATTACATCTCTTGATCTCCTGGTAAGTGTTTCAAAGTTTCAACAATCACTAAGTCACAATCACAAACCAAATAGTAGTCGCTTCCTTAGCCAACACAACAACAGATAACAACCAATTAGAATAAAAGAGTGAACATCAATGTTGTTAAAGGAATTTGGGTATGCAGGCATTTCATCGAGCACCTTGTATGCATGACTTGAACACGAAGAAGCACCGTAAAATATGATTCAGTTCCATCCCATAATCACAAGATTAGTCAAGAGATCATGTTTTATTCAATAAATCTTGGTACCACAGATTTACTCACCTACGTTTGAAGAATTGAAACCACATCGCGACCACCATCGACCACCATCATCGCCATCGGCCTCGTCGGCCCCGAAACCACAGTCACCATCACAGCCGTCGCGACCGCACACCCTCGGGACACCACCATCGCGACACCACCATCGCGAGTCGCGGAAGGAGGGCGTCGGTGAAGAGGAGCGCGGAAGGAGGGCACCGGTTTGGATCGTCTTCATCATCGATTCATCGATTCATCGTCTTCATCATCGATTCATCGTCTTCATCATCGATTCATCGTCTTCATCATCGATTCATCGTCTTCATCATCGATTCATCGTCTTCATCATCGACCGAGGCAGATGCTGAAGTCAAAAAGAAGATGCGTTCGGTGATGGTAGTGTCTGTTGGTGTGGCGGTGGAGAGCGAGGGAAGGGAGAGGGTGGTGGTGGCGGAGAGGAGGAGGGAGCGGCGGGGGAGGTGGAGTTTGGGGAAGGGGGTCGGTGGTTGAGGTGGAGGGAGGGTGGTGGCGGTGGTGGTGAACTGTACTACTGTAGTTAAGGGTTTATATCTTTAATATATATATAACTAGTAACTTTCCACCCGCGCGATGCTGCGGGGGAATCGTTTATTACGCAAAAAAAAATTATTTACGTATGGCTGCTTCTAACATTTGGATTACATCCCAAATGGCTCTGGTTCTACTTTGCTTTTGTACACCATTTCATAGCATATGCAATTTATTCAATAAATTATCATTGTTACGAAAATTTTGAAAAAGCTTTTGATGAACCAACAATTACAATATGCCTTGAAAAATCATTTTATTGGTATGGAAAACATATTCAACCAATCGAGATGAAATTGAAGGGGGAAATAGCATAATGATACCTTGTGGCGTTTGGGAGACGGTGGCTTGTGGTCAGAGGACGATGATCGCTTGTTGTTGTTGTTGTTGTTGGGTATAGATCCACTGCGACGCGTGGAGACCATATCTCCTGTGCCTCTTTGTTGTTGTCTTCTTCTTCTTCGTCTTCGTTGAGAGAGAAACAGAAGGAGTCTCTAGAGAGAGAGGAATGAGACGAATTGTTACTGTAGTCAAAACTATGACACTCTTTCAAAAAAACATTTAAACAAAACTAAAAACATAATATTCATTCAACAGAAAGATTCATTCCTCTAAAATATGTGTGCTCCTATGATCTCAAATTTGGAATTATCGAAATATTTGTACTCCTATGGTAGATAATGGTCCTATTGATATAGGATATTATATTCAAATCTATGGACTTACTTTTTTCGTAGTCTTCTTCTTTTGGTGTGCTGGCTCTGTAAAAGGGAAACAAAATAAAAATTATCAGGTACTTAAAAGAGTGTAACCCAACGTTACAAAAGTAGCTTAGCAAATTGACCCATTGATAGTTTCAACATGACAACATGTATCTTTTAACTCATTCAACACCCTATGAAATCAGTTGATACCAAAAGCTTGACTACCAAGTTTGTAATTCATCTTCTACTCGTTTAAATCTCACTCCTACCAAAAAAACAGAAGCATAGATAGACCTCACTTATACCTTAATTCTATTTTAATACATAGAATACAAAGCATTATAGCACAAGCATAGATAGACTGCGGAATTTAAACCCATTTCCTGTTTAGCTAAGAGTTTATCTCTTTAATATATATACAAGGCACATATGAGAAATCAATCTAGACTTACCTGTGTCCTAGTTTGTTCAAGTTCTTGTTCGAGATGAAGCAGTTTTAAACGACTAACTTCCAACTGCTGAACATACGCCTAAAACACACAATTCAGGATTACAGTTAGGATTTATAAAATCAAACATGTTCTGTTGAAAATATAAGATTTGTTTAGATGTCTTTAGAACCAGATTTAAGAGAGGAAATAGATGTTTTAAGATATTATGCTTTTAGTGGTGTTGAAAAAAATTCTCATTTATGATATTTACACACAATTTTGTAAAATATAAATCAAAGTTTAAACTTCAGAACCTAAAATAAGAGGCAGTTTTGAAGATGCCACTTTGAAAAGTTCCTCTACCTTTTTCCTCAAACGACTTTTACGTGCTGCTTCACGATTTTGTGCAAGGCGTCTCAGAACCTGTACATAAATTTCACTAAAAATGAATCGACGTTTGATAGATGGTAACTGGTTACTTATTTGAAATTTATACAAAATGTGCTTATGTGGCATGCCACATAAGCACTTACATGTCAAGATATTTACCAAATCAGACTTATGTTATTAACACAAACACAAGCACAAATACAAACACCAATAACACAGACTCACACACTCAAAGTCTCAAACACATCATTATCTGTTGTATATGTGAGGGCTTATTTGTCAAAGTTTACTTAAAACTAATGCCATGTCATCCTTTTACCAGCTATAGGTTAACTTTATATCTAATGGTAACAAAATCAAATTTTGTTGCATCAAAAGGTAAAATTGGTAATTCTTCGCATACAATAAGAATTTCGTAAGTCTTAATATTTATGTGCAATTTGCCCATACTAAAAACGCATACTAAACAGTGACAAGATACATTGGTGACCCATCAATTTATCAATATAAAAAAATCTTTTGAAAGTAGTTAAATTATGCTTTCATGTATCGATAAAAAAACTGCCAACAAACCGCGCGGGTCTAAAAAAATATGTTGATGTTATAAAAAGTTATTAATGGTTTTATACCCTAAAGAGAACAATAATTCTATCAATTAAGTATGGTTTTTTTCCTAATCATTACATAGAAGATTTAATTATTAAACATAACTACAAGAAAAATGTTAGCTTGCAAGCATTAAAGAACTGATAAACAAATTTCAGCCAAGCTGTACTAAAACTGTTAGTTGTATCCATAAAACTTAGAATAATCTTGCGAGGATCTCTAAGCACAGTCAATGCGTCTGTACAGTAATGAATAATTTGGCTAAATATTTGCAGTTTCAGCAGACAGAGAATGCTTGAGCACAGGTCTAACAGTCTAATGTAAATAACCAAAAGAAGAACTATACCGTTGGATCCATGTCTTCGTCATCTGCTGCAGACGACTTCTGTACCGCTGATTTTGGCATTGAGGCGGCCTGAAAAAGTAAAAACAAAATGTTTGATGACACTTAATTCCTAGAGTGACAAGCAATCACAATACCTGCCATTCTAATTCTATTGTAGAACAAACCAAAAAGATTGTGTGCCCTTTGTGTTAGAGAAATAAACTGACACTAATACAATACCAACTCATGGCAATTACACCGCTACGTCAGTTATACATTATTGCAGTTGATCCAAAAGAAATAAGGTTGCAGTTCCAAAAAACCATCAATACAGAGCATGTTATTGACAGTATTGGACCTAACAGACAGCTTAAACCAGAAAGTACATGGCCGGATTTCTATTAGACTGTGTTCTAAGTGTTTTTTTTTCAAATTCCTTAAATCCCTATTTACAGGATTTCAGAAGCATTAACAAATTAACCGAATGATTCCTAGTACTCACGCAATCGACAATCTAAAACTACTGCAAAATGAAGATTCTGATTGCAATACAAACATAACGAAACAAACATAAACAATAACAGGAATAGAAATTAGGATAAGAAGAAGCTTAAGTCACCTTTTTCTCCTTCTCCTCTTCCTTACGACGCCTCTCTTCCTCCTTCTGCTTGTTCTTGAGCTCCTTCTTGCGAGCACTTGATGGAAACAAAACATTGCGAAGGAGGGAAGAACAGATGCAAATGAGCAGAAAACAGAGCCACCAATTACTGCAATATTTGTCACCTTATACTCACTATTACATCTCTTGATCTCCTGGTAAGTGTTTCAAAGTTTCAACAATCACTAAGTCACAATCACAAACCAAATAGTAGTCGCTTCCTTAGCCAACACAACAACAGATAACAACCAATTAGAATAAAAGAGTGAACATCAATGTTGTTAAAGGAATTTGGGTATGCAGGCATTTCATCGAGCACCTTGTATGCATGACTTGAACACGAAGAAGCACCGTAAAATATGATTCAGTTCCATCCCATAATCACAAGATTAGTCAAGAGATCATGTTTTATTCAATAAATCTTGGTACCACAGATTTACTCACCTACGTTTGAAGAATTGAAACCACATCGCGACCACCATCGACCACCATCATCGCCATCGGCCTCGTCGGCCCCCGAAACCACAGTCACCATCACAGCCGTCGCGACCGCACACCCTCGGGACACCACCATCGCGACACCACCATCGCGAGTCGCGGAAGGAGGGCGTCGGTGAAGAGGAGCGCGGAAGGAGGGCACCGGTTTGGATCGTCTTCATCATCGATTCATCGATTCATCGTCTTCATCATCGATTCATCGTCTTCATCATCGATTCATCGTCTTCATCATCGATTCATCGTCTTCATCATCGATTCATCGTCTTCATCATCGACCGAGGCAGATGCTGAAGTCAAAAAGAAGATGCGTTCGGTGATGGTAGTGTCTGTTGGTGTGGCGGTGGAGAGCGAGGGAAGGGAGAGGGTGGTGGTGGCGGAGAGGAGGAGGGAGCGGCGGGGGAGGTGGAGTTTGGGGAAGGGGGTCGGTGGTTGAGGTGGAGGGAGGGTGGTGGCGGTGGTGGTGAACTGTACTACTGTAGTTAAGGGTTTATATCTTTAATATATATATAACTAGTAACTTTCCACCCGCGCGATGCTGCGGGGGAATCGTTTATTACGCAAAAAAAAAAATTATTTACGTATGGCTGCTTCTAACATTTGGATTACATCCCAAATGGCTCTGGTTCTACTTTGCTTTTGTACACCATTTCATAGCATATGCAATTTTATTCAATAAATTATCATTGTTACGAAAATTTTGAAAAAGCTTTTGATGAACCAACAATTACAATATGCCTTGAAAAATCATTTTATTGGTATGGAAAACATATTCAACCAATCGAGATGAAATTGAAGGGGGAAATAGCATAATGATACCTTGTGGCGTTTGGGAGACGGTGGCTTGTGGTCAGAGGACGATGATCGCTTGTTGTTGTTGTTGTTGTTGGGTATAGATCCACTGCGACGCGTGGAGACCATATCTCCTGTGCCTCTTTGTTGTTGTCTTCTTCTTCTTCGTCTTCGTTGAGAGAGAAACAGAAGGAGTCTCTAGAGAGAGAGGAATGAGACGAATTGTTACTGTAGTCAAAACTATGACACTCTTTCAAAAAAAACATTTAAACAAAACTAAAAACATAAATATTCATTCAACAGAAAGATTCATTCCTCTAAAATATGTGTGCTCCTATGATCTCAAATTTGGAATTATCGAAATATTTGTACTCCTATGGTAGATAATGGTCCTATTGATATAGGATATTATATTCAAATCTATGGACTTACTTTTTTCGTAGTCTTCTTCTTTTGGTGTGCTGGCTCTGTAAAAGGGAAACAAAATAAAAATTATCAGGTACTTAAAAGAGTGTAACCCAACGTTACAAAAGTAGCTTAGCAAATTGACCCATTGATAGTTTCAACATGACAACATGTATCTTTTAACTCATTCAACACCCTATGAAATCAGTTGATACCAAAAGCTTGACTACCAAGTTTGTAATTCATCTTCTACTCGTTTAAATCTCACTCCTACCAAAAAAACAGAAGCATAGATAGACCTCACTTATACCTTAATTCTATTTTAATACATAGAATACAAAGCATTATAGCACAAGCATAGATAGACTGCGGAATTTAAACCCATTTCCTGTTTAGCTAAGAGTTTATCTCTTTAATATATATACAAGGCACATATGAGAAATCAATCTAGACTTACCTGTGTCCTAGTTTGTTCAAGTTCTTGTTCGAGATGAAGCAGTTTTAAACGACTAACTTCCAACTGCTGAACATACGCCTAAAACACACAATTCAGGATTACAGTTAGGATTTATAAAATCAAACATGTTCTGTTGAAAATATAAGATTTGTTTAGATGTCTTTAGAACCAGATTTAAGAGAGGAAATAGATGTTTTAAGATATTATGCTTTTAGTGGTGTTGAAAAAAATTCTCATTTATGATATTTACACACAATTTTGTAAAATATAAATCAAAGTTTAAACTTCAGAACCTAAAATAAGAGGCAGTTTTGAAGATGCCACTTTGAAAAGTTCCTCTACCTTTTTCCTCAAACGACTTTTACGTGCTGCTTCACGATTTTGTGCAAGGCGTCTCAGAACCTGTACATAAATTTCACTAAAAATGAATCGACGTTTGATAGATGGTAACTGGTTACTTATTTGAAATTTATACAAAATGTGCTTATGTGGCATGCCACATAAGCACTTACATGTCAAGATATTTACCAAATCAGACTTATGTTATTAACACAAACACAAGCACAAATACAAACACCAATAACACAGACTCACACACTCAAAGTCTCAAACACATCATTATCTGTTGTATATGTGAGGGCTTATTTGTCAAAGTTTACTTAAAACTAATGCCATGTCATCCTTTTACCAGCTATAGGTTAACTTTATATCTAATGGTAACAAAATCAAATTTTGTTGCATCAAAAGGTAAAATTGGTAATTCTTCGCATACAATAAGAATTTCGTAAGTCTTAATATTTATGTGCAATTTGCCCATACTAAAAACGCATACTAAACAGTGACAAGATTGTCGTTCTTGAACCTCTGAAAAAGAAAGTTTAAACTTTTGGCAGAATTGAACACTTTATACTTCTATATCAATTAATATTGAGTAAATAATGAGACAACCAGACTTCCAATATTAGTCCGACAACAAGCACAATCAACAAAGAAGACACAATATCTTGTACCTTATCGACTGGTTTGCTTGCTTCTTGATCACACTGATTTGAAGGTCCATGTGTTGTGTGTGAAGTACCCTCTGACTAAGAAAAAAAAAGCACACTCACTACTTTTAGTAAATTAAAAAGAAACACTAAAGTACAAGAACAAAGGGGAACATCCTAAATGTGTACCAGCTGGTTGTCTAACTTTGCATCCACCTCTATAATCATGGTTGCAGCTGCATCCTGATAAATGTTACCTTTGAAATCTCCCCACACGCTAAACGGGTGCATCGGTTCATAAACATCCATCCTCTTCGAGTTAAGATACTGAGTGGACGATGAGGTCATGTCGTTTGGTCAGTCGAACGAAATAGCAACTCAAAGAACATAAACTTAAGCATCACTTCATAAACATACACACCATTAGAGCAAAACTACAAGCCCAAAACAAAAATCAATCATACATCTATCATCACTATCATCAAGACTCACAACTGTAACACTTTTTGCCTAAATCAATGAAGTCAAACAGTGATCCAATTGTCAGATTATAAAGTAAACTCATTGGGATTGATTCAAATTCAGTATGAACTACAAATCATAGAACATCTCAAGAACAGAATCACAGATCAAACTTACTCAATCTATCAATCATGAACATCATATCATCTTAATCTGCAATTCAAGACAAAACTCCAATCAGAAATTCAAATACTTCAAACAGATTTGAAAGAATTAAACAAACCTGTGATGACGTGTGAGGTCAATCAATACATCAATTAGCAAAGTGAGATGAATCTTTTGAGAAAAACCCTAACTTGTGATTCTTGATTGATTCAGGCACCAAACGTGAGGGAAAGCGCCGGTGAAGAGGAGTGGCGGAAGGAGGGCGTCGGTGAAGAGGAGCGCGGAGGGAGGGCACCGGTTTGGATCGTCTTCATCATCGATTCATCGATTCATCGTCTTCATCATCGATTCATCGTCTTCATCATCGATTCATCGTCTTCATCATCGATTCATCGTCTTCATCATCGATTATGGTTGTGTGGAGATCGAGTGTTGAGATTTGTGGGATGAGATCGAGATGGTGAGGATTCCGGATTCGAAGAGAACAGGGGAGGAAAGGGGGGTGTTGGGTAGTACTGTAGCTAGGGCCTTATATCTTTAATATATATATAATTAGGTGGAAAGTTGAAACACTTTAATTTTTAATTCAACGCTCATATAAAGTGATAATATGTTTAGAAGACTAATTTATATTATTTATCCCGTCTTATTTTTACTTTTTATCAATGATTTCAAAACCGGACCGGACCGGCCGGTCTGACCGGTTCGACCGGGAACCGGTGATGAAGCCGGTTCGGTTCGGTGGTTTTGGACCTTTTTTGGATGAACCGGCCGGTTCGTGCGGTCGACCGGTCCGACCGGAACCGGCGAACCGGGTTGAACCGGTTTTTGGAATTTTTTTTTAATTTTAATAGAAAAATATTATTGGATATGGATTAAGGAACACAGGTTCGTTAATTTGGACTATGTTTACTTGAATGGTATGTATTTTGGATGTTGTTTTGGATTAAGGAACACCGGTTCGTTAATATAAATATTTGGAATTTTTTTATATTTTTTTAAATATTTATAACGTCATCCAGTTCGTAATCCGGTCCGACCGGTCCGACCAGTGAACCTCTAGGCCGTCCAGTTCGCTTTCCGGTCCGGTTTTAAAAACATTGCTTTTTATAGAATTTATAAACAACCCATAGTGAAAAAAAATCATGAGAATTACATCAATGGACCATAAATCCATAATCAATCCCATTTTGTGTGGCTAGCTAATACAAACAGTTCTATAGCAAAGTACAAACAACATGTAAAATAAGTGTTATTTAAGCTAACCGATCAAGGCGGACGAACATAGCTAAGGATCGTGTAAACCGTTTGCGCAACGGTTAAAACCAACAGCACGCAAGCCGCCAACGCGGACACCAGTGACCATGGCGTGTTAAAATAAGTGTACTTAAAACTCGCCCATTGAACATGCCACCCGCTATGATAATGCTTGTTCACGTTATCAAATAACCGAGCCAAGTAACACACATCGATGTCGAAAGAGATATCCTTCCCCATATTGTTAAAAAAAGTTGCCACTTCGGCATCAGTACCCAAATAATTCTCGATAATGTTCCAATCGCATAACAACCCGACGTCTCTAGACGTGTTTATTAAACAATCTATAAGCGTAACGTATGTCGTAAAGATTTTTAAACATCCACTGTGACATTGTTCGAATGCAACTGCGTTTAATAAAAACGCGCACATGAAGTCATCGATCGCTATAGTCGGCATGTGGATCACTCCGTGTTTAAAGTTGACTATGAGGAAGCTTTCGGCTTCCCACGGTTTTAGTTTGATGCCCGATCGTCGGAGCTTTGAGATGCTGTGAATTATATGTGGCGGTGGGCGGTTGTCGGGTTTTGTAGAGGGTTCGAGATCCGGGGGTAGGAAACTTGATCGAAGAAGATCGAGCAAGTGTTTAGCTTTGATATTGGCGAATTTCTCCAGAATGGGTTCGGGCCTCTGTAGGGCGTAGTTAAAAAAGCCCAACGCCAGTATAGCTAGCGTTGGGCTTCCTGGTGTTTTTGTTAGTTGGAATAAACATTCCAGTATGAAAAATGGGATCTGGTTTTCAAGCCTAACCAGATCCCGTAAGAAAAATGAAACAATCCACGACATGGTTAAAAGTGGATCGTTTTCCTCAACCTCCACCAACCCGCCAATCTTTCTAAAAAGCTCGATTATAAAGCAACCGTCGAGCACCATCATCTCGATGAACTCGTCCGTTGTGTAAGGGATTGTCACGGAGTAACACTCGCGTGCCTTGACCTCGAGCGGTTGCACGGCCCTCAAGTAGTCCTCAAGAACAATCCCTTGCGCTTGTGTTCGGTTCAACAACTGGCGGAGGAACCGCCACTTGTGCTCCTCGATCATCTCGAGGTGCGGTTGACCGTGGTGGAAGGGTCCCACGGAGACGATGTGGGGTTGGTATGATTTACCGTTGATGTCAATTAGTGTTTGTGGGACTTTGAAAATGGAGCAGGTGGTCCGGCCCGCTGCGACACTGAGTAGCTTAGGCGTGTCCGAAAGTTTGTGGTGCATCGCGGTGAGTCGGTCTCTGTTAATTTCCCAAATCGTGACGACGTGTTGTTCCACATAACTTCGAGAATCGATATCCATGATTATGCTTGTGAGAAACAAATTAAGCTTTTTATTGCTTGTTAAATGACTTAAATCTGAATATGTCAATTGTGGATAGGTAACTTGAGGTTGTTGGAACCAATACGCTATCTGGTTTGGTACTAATAATTTAAGAACAAGTGGTTTTTGTTGACCCCTGTTTATTAGTTTAATTTGTATATTGACATTTAAATTTATGTTAATCGTTGTATTTCAATTGATGAATTAATATAAGTGGGTATTCTAATGGTAAAGTAGTATACTTTTAATTGGTTATATATGTAACTAGATTTAGAAAACTCGTGTATTATACGGGTTGAATAAATAAAATATTAATATAATTAAATTTATGGAAAATAAAATAATATTTCAAGATATGATATGACTGAAATTACGTATGAGTAAGTACTATAAGTAATAAAACAACGATATCAACTTTTTATAACTTTGTTTTTAATTTTTTTTAAAAAAATAATATTTTGTTCTAAAACAAACTATATAAAAATATCATTGTTAAAAATATTTCATTATCATAAGTCCTAAATTAAATTATTTTTGGTTTTTAAATAATTTACTTTTTAAAAACACTAATTTTATAATATATCTTATTTTTAAAAAAGTTTGATATTTTAGAAAAATATTATTTATAAAAATTTATTTATTTAGAAATAATATTAATAAAAAATCTTTTTCTTAAAAATTATTTTAATCTAAAAAATATTAAATAATATTATTAGTAATTAAGATAATTAATAGGAGAGAGAGGCGAAAAAATTTTAGTGATAAGAATTATGGTGCTGACACATGTCACACCAAACTAGTTTTTTATTATAATAGGTAGATTATTGTTACTATTTGTGTAGTTGAAGAGAAAAAGAATTTATATTCCGATAAAAATCCAGCAACTTAAAACGAATATGACCACTTTCAACGGGACGCCAAGGAGAGGTTCGTGATCGAGATGAAGAGGTCTATTGGAGGGGCATGACTAGAGAAGGTTCTAGTGAATGGGTCTCCTGCTTTTGAATTCGGGTGTCAAAAAGGCATTCGACAGGGAGATCCACTTTCACCTTTTTTGTTTCTTATACTAATGGAGGCCTTATCAGGTATGTTGAATCAGGCATGTGATATAGGTGCTTTTCATGGGGTTTAACTTCCTAACGACAGTCCGACTATGTCTCATCTGCTCTACGCGGATGATGCTATGTTTATGGGGGAGTGGTCGGTGTTTAACTTCATTAATATGAAGCGTATTCTGCGTATTTTTTTATTTATGTTCAGGTTTTAAGATCAATCTTCACAAATCGGTGCTTTACGGAGTGGGAGTGGAAGGCGCTGACATTATGGGCATGGCCGAGAGCCTAGGGTGTAAGCAGGGGGGTTTGCCATTATCGTATTTGGGCATCAAGGTCGGGGCTAACATGAATAGAATGTCGAATTAGGAACCTGTGGTGTCTACAGTTAAGCGGCGGCTTTCGAAGTGGAAAGCTAATACTCTTTCTATTGCCGGTTGTTTAACATTGATAAAGTCGGTGTTGGTTAGTTTACCAACATATTACTTTTCCCTATTCAAGGCTCCTAAGAAGGTTATTGGTGATCTAGAAGGTCTAATGAGACACTTTCTTTGGGGAGGTACGGAAAATGATCGAAAGATGAGTTGGGTTTCATAGGAGATTGTCACTAAAAGTATTAAAGACGGGGGGTTGGGGATAGCAAATCTTGACGTCAACAATAATGCGATGTTAATCAAGTGGTTATGGAGGTTTCTTCATGAACCTAACGTGTTGTGGAGAAGAGTTATCGTTTCCATTCATGGTTCGTCTAGGAGTTGGGGTATTGTGCCTTTGAACAATGCCATTCCGGGTGTTTGGAAAAATTGCATTACTTTTTGGAATAAACATAAGGAAGAGGGGGTCGGTCTAAATGTCATTATCCGTGGTAGTCCGGGGAACGGGAGGCAAATTCGTTTTTGGTTGGATACGAGGTTGGGGTGTGAGACGTTAAAAGATACTTATCCAGCTCTATTTGCGCTTGAGAAGTCCAAACGGGTTATGCTTGCTGCGCGATTGAAGGTTATAGGGGCGGCTCATGTTTTTTATTGGGATTGGATTAGAGCTTCGAATTCTAATGAAGAGTTAATGAATAAACAGTTGTTGGAGGCCCAGTTACAGGCGATCTCTTTGGACGGTAGAGAGGACTCGTGGGTTTGTTCTCATGGTTCTAATGTTGGTTTCGATGTTGCAGCGGCCAAGAAATGGTTACGAGGATCGCTCTATGGTGCTTCTTTGTTCGGGTTGCAATGGAGTACTTGGGTTCCAAACAAATTCCAACTTAGATTGCCCTAGCTCGTAGAAATATTGTCATTGAAGATCAGTTGTGTGTTTAGTGTGAGGCGTATGAAGAAACTATAGAGCACGTTCTTACTGGTTGCGTTATGGCTTTGGGGGTGTGGAGTGCGATTGCGGTTTGGTGTAACATTCCTAGACCGTTTATTTTCCACGTCAAGGATTTGGTGGATTTACATGACCACAGTGGAGTGGCGTGGGTCAAGAAAACGATTCTACATGGCATCATTAACATTGCTTGTTGGAGACTTTGGCGAGCAAGGAATGATAAGGTCTTCAATAATAAGGCGTCTAATGTGGTGGATATAGTTGCGAATATCAAGTCTTTGGGGTTTTTATGGTACAAACACAGGTTCAAGGGCGGGGTAGTGGATTGGAATCGATGATGTAATAGGTTGGTTTGTTTTTTTGTTTGTGTTCGGCTTCTTTCTTCGTCATGGAGAAAGTAGTCGGTTTTGGTTGGTTTTTATGAAGTTCAATTTTCAAAAAAAAAAACTAGAGAAGGTTGCATATGGGGAACTCGTGTGTGAATGCGGGTTTGGGTGAAGGGAGTGGACCTTTTTTTTGTTTTTCCTTTTACTCCAACGGGTTTGTATGGATATGAATTATACCTGACACAACACATACCGAGACGTACCTAAAAATACGAACATAAGAAATGAAGTTTTTTAAATAAAAATAATACCGAGATAAACCTAAAACTTTATAAACTTAAAGAGGCGAAAGTTACAGTCAAAGTCGACCAAATATATATAAATTCAATAAACAAATAAAAGTTACCAAAACAAATATTATTTAATAAACAAATATTATATAATGTTAGAATTACTATATTACTATATAATTCACTAAAGAAACTCTATTATTATCTATTCATATCTTTGTCAATTAATATAGGTGTACTTTTATGTTTTTGGTGATTATCCTACTAGGTGGATGATATGTTACATTCCATACATGGACCAAAAAAATTGTCACTCAGGGTTTCTATTTGTACTCAAAGTAAGTTAACATAAAATGTAACGTTTACTAGTGATAATGAAAGAAAAAAACAAACAGTAAGATCTGAAACACTCGGAAAGGTATTTGAACTGTTATTAAGATGAGATCATGTATGAGATTAGTTTTAAAGTTTTCACTACTACGAAACGGATATAAGATGTATGAAATTAGGTGATATCTAACTTGATTACCCAAAACCATATATATGTTACTAGCTTTAGTAAACCCGTGTAATACACGGGTTGAATAAATAAATATTAAATTGAATAAAAATTATTAATTATAAAATGATAGACTAAAACATGATATGATTGAAATTATGTATAAGTAACAGTTATAAGTAATAAAATAATAAAATGATCCTTTTAATTTTTTTTATTTTTTCAAAGATAAATTAGACATTTTGTTTAAAACAACATTAATTTTTTTAATATTTCCTTACTATAAATCCCTATTTTAATTATTTTTGTTTTATTACAAAATTACTTTAAAAACCAATTTTAAAATATTACGTAAAAATAATTTTATTTTTTAGAAAAAAATCTTTTTAGAAAAAAACTATCTCTATAGAAATAACATTAATAAAAATTTATCTTTCTTAATTTATTAAATATATAATGTAAAAATAAATAGATAATATTATTAGTAATTAATGTGATTATTTAATAGGAGAGAGAAGCGGGAAAAATTTGATTAGAATTAATGTAGTACTGACACGTGGCATTAGATTATTCTAAAACGTGACATGTGGCAACCATAGTTACCATTTTATTAGAGTAGTGAGATACTTGAATCGGATACTAGAGATTTTATTTATTTTTTTTCTTTTTTTCTTTCAACATGTTTTAGCGATACTTATTCTTTTAACTTTATTACGTGAAATTTTTAACTTTTATTGTTGCTCATGTAATCAATTATATTATTTATATCTTGTATAATATGAAGTAGGAATTACTTATTGGAATTTATCTTATCACAAAAATTTTCTATTTAAAAAAAATTTTCTATTTAAAAACAATTCAAATAATTTTATGGTGATTTTGATATGCATGTGAGTTATCATATCTTAATTTATTATTATTGTGATATGCATAAAATTATATTGAATTTACTATGGTAAAATATTCACTTGAAAAATTCAACAGGTATTTTTTAAGAAATAAATAGGTATTCCTAATACTTAGAGATTTCACTAATACCCGTCATGTAATTGCCTGATAAATACCCAACGAATATTGGGACAGATATAGCAAAAGATTATACATATATATATTTATATGGGACTAGGATTACTAATATCCGTTCCATATCTGGCCTATTTACATCCCTAACTGTTCTACATAATTTAAAATCCCATATTTAGAAAATAATAATATATTTTAGACTATTATTCTAATTTGATGCGATAAAAAAAAAACTCTTTGGACCGTATTTTTTAAATACCAAGTTTGAAACAGAACCAAACCCACCCAAACCGGATTTTACTTGTTTCACCGTACTAATACCGGTCCCGACCCAAACCGAACCGTTCTTAGAGGATAAAACAAAGAAAACTTATGCGCCTTTTAATAGACACACAGCGACAAAAATCTATGGGCCTAGTAGGGCTCCATACTTCCATGGGTCTAAAAATGTTTAAGTTGAATATTTGGGCTAGTACTTCTGGGCTAATTAATTATTGACTGTAGCATGGGCTTACAGTACATCGAAGTGGGCATGATTTAATTTTGAATCCAACAACTAATATATTTTTTGCAATATGTAATACAAGGGTTTTGTAAATAAAAATTAAATAGTTAATAATAAAAACTTTTTAAATTATAAAACAATATCTTGAGATATGATATTATTAAAATTACATATGAGTAAAAACTTTAAATAATAAATAATGATATCATTTTATAACCTTTATTTAATTTGTTTTATTTTTTAAAGTAATTTTTAAAAATTTTAATCATTTTTTTTTCATTAAAAATTATTTATTAACAACAAAACTGCAAGATATTTCTTATTTTTAAAAGTTTGATGTTTTGGAAAAAAAATTTATTTATTAAAAACTATTTATTTAGAAATTACATTTATAAAAAGATCTATTTTTTAATTAATAAAAAATATTTTTAATCTTAAAATTAATTAAATAAAAATATCAGTAGTTTTGTAATTGTTTATTAGGAGAGAGAAGCGGAAAACTAAGATTTACAAGTTCTATCATTATGTCACGTGTCACCAAAAAACATTCTTTTATTAGTATACTAGCTTTAATAAACTTGTGTACTACACGGGTAGAATAAATAAAATAATAAATAAAATAATAAATAAAATAATAAATAAAATAATAATTATTAATTATAAAACGATATATTAAGACATGATATAATTGAAATTACGTATGAGTAACAACTATAAGTAATAAAACAATAATATGAACTTTTTAAATTTTTTTATTTTACCAAAGATAAAGTAAACATTTTATTTCAAAATAACACTTAAAAAATTTCATTTTTAAAAATTTTCTTACTAAATTTTAAAAAAACTAATTTTTAAATATTACATAAAAACAATTTATTTTTTAGAAAAAAAATCTTTTCATAAAAACTATTTCCATAGAAATAACATTAATAAAAAGATCTTTTTCTTAATTTATTATAAAGCGTATTATAATGTAAAGATGTATAAATAATATTATTAGTAATTAATGTATTTATTTAATAAAAGTGAGAAGCGGGAAAAGTTTGATGAGAATGAATGTGATGCTGACATGTGGCACACCCACTTACTCTTTTATTAGAGTAGAATGATACATAGATTTCTTGCACCACTTGCTCAGGGGTTAGTCGTCCTGTGAAAGAGGCAAAGCCTCTGAAGCACTTGCGTTTGAAAGTCTTAAATTCAAGTCCCATTTGAGTAAAGTAGTTCTCCTGATCATTTAAATTCCTAAAGCAATAAGGTCTTATTAATTTAATTAACTATGTTTGGGCCAAAGCCTCATCATGTACATACTTTAGAGGTTCACAAGAAACCGTATCCGAATCTTGAGATCCGAAATCGTTTCAGATCCGGTTTGAATGAAACTGGCTCAGTTCCACTGAATTTGTAAGTTTGTATTGGTATATGTACTTTGAAGATATTTTGAAACTTGTTTGGTTGAACCTTTAGTTACATAATAAGTTGAGTCTCGCAAAACCGTTATGATTAGGTATGGTTTTCCTCTAGAAACCACTTTGAAATCGATCTAGTTTTAACTTTCACCTCCAACATAGTTGATCAATTCTAGCACTTTTATAGTTTTTAATAACTACGTTACTGAAGACTACACGATTTTGATTAAGACAACTTATATTATAGTTTAAGGTAAATAAATTATCTACTAAATAGTTTATGATCTAACAAATCATATTAGGCCTTATTGGTATGCAATAGCTACGATGACTATTAATATTGAACAAATTACATATAATCTTTGTGTTATGTCATCTAATGTTGAACTCGGTTTACGTATTGTTACTAGAAAATATTTTCTGTTAACTCCATGAAATTTCCGTTGCAAATAATTGTATCCAAATTTTATGGCAAAAGTTCTCTAGTGTCAAATGTGCAAAAATCTATATCAAAATTCTTTAGTAAAGTACATAACAAAAATGATTGTAAATTTTATCACGTTCTCATAGTGAAAATTTATAGCAAAATCTCTGGCAAAGATTTCAAAAGCGAAATCCGTAGCTAAGATAGTGATGCTTGTCACGAAAATAGTAGCAAATGTGTTTTGTAGCAAAAACGACTAGTGACAAAGTTAAGGATTTTCTTTGAATTTGTTACAAGTTTTTGACCGTAGCAAATAAGTTTTTTTTAGCTAGGGTAAAAATAGTAATTACCACATTATATATTAGTAGATGATATAAAATGTAGTTGATATGATATTACTTTTATTAATGTATATTTGGAAAAAGAGTAAACATGTTAGGTAACTCATTTTACCCAATGATCCTGATTTCTATATTATTAAATGACACTTATCAAAGAGCTTGTAGTATAGGGGTATCAATATCTATATATAATACTAAAAAAAGTAACTTAAGGGTAGACTTGGCACATTTCTAGGCCCCCTAAGTTTATTTTCCTGTCCCTCTCTCCTCTTAAATAATTACCTAAATTAATAAATATATTAAATAATTTAATTCTTTCTTAGATTAAATTTTTTAATAAATTAAAAAAATGCCTTTTTATTAATGTTATTTTTAGAAAAAAAAATTATACAATTAAAATTTTTTTCTAAAACATCTAACTTTTTTAAAATATAAAATTTTAAAATTGGTATTTTCAAAAAGTAAACTTTTTATAAACTAAAAATAATTAAAATTAAGAGTTAAAATAAAAAATTTAAAAAATAGCATTTTTAATACGGTTTGTTTTGAAAAAAATGTTTTAACTTTTTTCGGAAAGAAAGTTTAAGAACAAATGTTTAAAATTTGATATCGTTACTTTATTACTTATTGTTATTACTCATGTCTAATTTTAATCATATCTTATTTTAGATTATCATTTTATACTTCATAAAATTTTATTATATTTAATATTTTATTTTTTCAACCCGTATAATACACGAGTTTACTAAAGTTAATATTAAATAAATAATAATCAACAACTAATCAGAAATATTATGAACATTTGTAGCCCGATCAAACCCGATTCAATACTATATCTCTATATATGATTACATGGTCAAAGTAATTTAAAATTAATCTAATTATTGCATATAACTTTTCAGTGTATATTATTTAATTTCTTCATACTAATTTCCTCATCCACTCAATATCTAGCTCACGATTTGATCCGTCAAAAGTATTCATTTTAAGTCTAAAAAAAGACAGTTTTATATGACTGTATATTTCGCTATGACAATAAACAAAAGTTAAGGTCAATCTGTGTCAAGTGTCGGTTTATACTTGAAATAGCCTATTTTTGCGCATGATCAACTTTATGACATATTTTCACAAGTTAAGAGTAAAGATGGATTGAAGCTTTAGATTTAGATAATGAGTGTAAACCTACTAATGTTACTACAAATATAGTTTACAAGAATGTTTTTGCTCATTTTGACCTTATAATCAAAAGTTGTTATGTCTTATTTAATATATAACTTACTTGATTTTATTTTATTTTTATATTATTTAATAATTAATTATTCACAATTCCGTGTAATACACGGGTAACTAAAGCTAGTGTGGTATAGAAACGTATTATCTTAAGTGTTTGAGTGTTTTAATCTTGTTATAAATAAAGATGTAGTAACTAGTAAGAAGTGGATTAGTTGTTATGTAAGTTAGCAGGTTTAAAAATACATAAATACATAAATAATTTAACGAACATTTGGGACACATATTGCAAGAAGCTTCTTAACCTAATTTATTTATTTTGTTAGATAAAATAATTGGTCATTGATATCTCCTGTCGGGTATGTTTAGCTAAGAATCTTTCTGTTTGTAGATTGACAAAGCCCACTTCACTTCATCTCAAACAATTCCTGCTAAAAAGATGCCATTGTACGTTTATGTTAAAAAGGTAATCTTGACCGAATCTATATTATATCTTTGTATATCAAATCAATCTATAAAATTAGATTTGAAAAACAAAATTGTTACATTTCAACAATAGTTTTATTTTTCATTTTTAATTAATTTTTTATAAAAATTTAACAGTTTATGACTTAATGAGATGAGATATCTAAGACATGTGTAATATTCTACGCCCAAATGTGAAGGGAGCCCAATTAATACAATATACTAGGGGCAACGCTCGTATCCACACTCAAACACTACAGGTAGCGTCCATTTTCACTCCTAAAGGGCGGTGTGCCACAACATGACTGGCTGGCAAATCGTCATGCTTCACACCATCATAAAAATATAAAACATAGTCTAATTAACTTTACTTGGAATAAAGACAAAAATGATTTTGTTATTTTAGGTCCAGTGCCAAAGACATTGAATGAGTAAGTCGTCAATCCCTAAAACGGACTATGTAATGCTATGTGATGTATTTTATCTGCTGGGTTATGGGCGGTCATTTTACTGTTATGGGCGGTCATTTTACTAGAGGTTTATGATCTACCCTTGTGTAATTCACATTATAAATAAGTAATTTAAAATTGACTACTCTTTAATATTAGACAAAAATATATAGGAGTTAATTAGTAATATTTTGTTAAAAACGTGTAATACACTATGTATATCTAAAATCAAATAAAATAATATTTTTCTATGGAAATTGATTTTCATGTTGATTCAGATAAGCAATAAAGTGTCACCTATTTGATTTAAGAAAAACGATAATACTATATTTAACTTTGAAAAATATTAAGTTCTGAAATGATGGGATGTGCCAATTTATTAGTTTCTTTTGCCCTATACTTGCCATTAATCTGATTCAATTAATCTTGTCCAATTCAATCAGTTAACTTATTTCCGGTCTAACAATGGTCTGACCATCCCACCCGGTTTGCTGATTCGCGGTTGAACGACCTAGGTGGTTTATAGTAATTTAGCCGGTCTGACTAACTGATCTGATTTTAAAAAAACAATTATGATTATATATTACTACTACTCATACTAAAGAATTAACCATCATCGCCTATTATACACCCGTTCTATCCACCCATTCAACCACCTAGAAGTGGTGGTAGTAGTTATTGTGCATTTAGTGCAACGTGGGTTTTTTTTCTTTTTTTTTAAATAGCAAATGTACGACCCTGCTTCGAATGATAGGTGTTATTTTAATCGTGCCCATCTATCTGTTTTCCAGCCGGGACCGCACCCCAACCCCCTCAGGTTAAACTCATTGCTGAGAAAACCCCCTGGCTCAACTCTGAGTAATTTTGCTCAGATTGAGACTTGAACCCATAACCTCCCATTTATTTACATGTCATGGGTAGTTTACCTTAACCAGTTATGCTAAAAAGAGTTCATTTACATAGGTCCTTTTGAAATGGGTTTCTTTCTCAAATCCAAACCTCTAAATGTGAGATTAACAAAGAAAAATAAATATATTAATTAATATTAAAAAACTAGTGCATTTAAAATACTACTAGAACCAAGAGAATTCAAAATTTCAAGGTATAGATTCATAACAAAAACACAACAAAAACACACAATATGATGATTTATCAAACAAACACATACACTAGGCTGATCATCCTCTCAAACTAGTTATTGATTATTGTCTTGATACTTTGAAGGGGAAAAAAAGGAAGTCACTGTGGGCTATGTCTGTGTTTGCGGGCGTGAGTGGTCTTTCGCTAATGGTTTTACCCGGGTGATCGGGCTTAAAAATTATTCGTTGGCCGTTCAAAAAAAATATGCAATGGTTTAGTTTAAGGTATAGATTCATAACAAAAACACATACTACACATACTAGTTTTTGTTGTTTTCTAAAAAGTTAATTACATGATGGTCCCTGTGTTTGCTAATATTGCAATATTGGTTTCACTTTTAAGAAATTACAGGTTTGGTCCTCACCGTTTGTCCACTCGTAACAAGATTGGTCACTGACACTAACTTCTATTAAGTTTTTCAGTTAAGTAAATGTGAAAAGATAAAAATACCCCTGAACTAAAAGACAAAATTTAAAAATATGGTATATATATTAAATGTGTGGGTCCCACTTCATTTAATAATATATATATATATATATATATATATATATATATATATATATATATATATATATATATATATATATATATCTGTGTGTGTGTGTATACATATATGCGTATATATATGTGTATATATATACATATATGTATATATATATATATATATATAGAGAGAGAGAGAGAGGGAGGCTTCTCTAAAAAATAAGTTTTCCCTAAGTATAATAAGAAGTAATCTTAGTCTTTTAATTATCTAATTAAAGGCTAAGATCAAAGTGTAGGAAAAATAAATAATCAATGATAGTTTGGGTATTTTATAATATTATCCATAATAGTTGACTTTTTAAAATTTCCCCCCATTTTTTAAATGCTAATAACTTTTTCATACGATATTATTTTTATAAATAAATTACATCATAAAATCAAGCATTTTTTCTCTTTAAATTGAGTATAGTATTGCTATATTTTTTTATAAAAAATCAAATTATGTGAAACTGTGCTACATTTTTAACGTTTTTGTGTTGTATTTCATAAAACAGCACAAAGTTGTGTTGTATTTCATAAAACAGCACAAAGTTGTGCTGTATTTCATAAAACAGCACAAAGTTGTGCTGTATTTCATAAAAACAACACAATTTTGTGTTGTATTTCATAAAAAATAGCACAATTTTTTATAGTTTTACGCCAAACAATATATTTTTGTGATGTATTTCACGAAAACAGCACAAAATTATGTTATATTTTATGAAAACATCACAGATTTGTGCTGTTTTGCGTTAAACAGCACAGTTTTGTGCTGTTTTTATCAAATAGCACAGTTTTGTGTGGTTTTTAGTAACATGTTCTATGTTGTTTTACTTCAAAACAATAAGGTCTCATGTGTTGTTTTTTGGTGCATTATGCGAAAATATCAAACAACATATAAGCAACACTTTATTTACTATTTAATGTTTACTATTTTACGTTAATATAACACGTTTTGTGTTGTATTGCTTTAATACAACAATCTATGTATTGTTTCGTTTTGTTTTTAACAAAGAGGACGTTATGTGTTGTATTAACTCAAATATTTGTGTTTTCAAATGTGTTGTTTTATGACAAAACAACATGAATTCTATTCATTTACCGCACAATCTAGCACTTCAAAAATTCGACACAATCCAACATTTAAAATAATTAAGCACAATCTAGCACGTTAAAAAATATAGCACAATATAGCATATCAAAAAATCTAGTACATTACATTCGAATTTGTGCCGCATTTTGATAAAATACAACAGGAACTAATGAGTGTGTTTTATAACCATAATGCTCTTTAACCCTAAGAAGGCTAAGTAATGATCTTAGCCTTCCATTTCTTAATTAATAGCTAAGATGATAATGTTGTTAATAAAAAAGGTGGAAGGGCATTTTGGGTATGTAATAAATTTTGTTGCTTTTTTGAGTTTCCCTCAATTTTTTTAAACGTTTATGTATTTTTTATGCTAGATTATTTTTTAAAACAAATTATACCATAAAATCAAGCATTTTTTCTTCTTTAAATTGAGTATAATATTGCTATATTTTTTATAAAAAACAAATTATATGAAATTGTGTTGTATTTTAACATTTTTGTGCTAAATTTCATAAAACAGCACAAAAATGTGCTATATTTCATAAAACAACACAAAAATGTGCTATATTTCGTAAAACAACAAAAAATATGGTGTATTTCGTAAAACAGCACAAAGTCGTGATGTGTTTCGTAAAACGGCACAAAGTCGTGATGTGTTTCGTAAAACGGCACAAAGTCGTGATGTGTTTCGTAAAACGGCACAAAGTCGTGATGTGTTTCGTAAAACGGCACAAAGTCGTGATGTGTTTCGTAAAACGGCACAAAGTCGTGATGTGTTTCGTAAAACGGCACAAAGTCGTGATGTGTTTCGTAAAACGGCACAAAGTCGTGATGTGTTTCGTAAAACGGCACAAAGTCGTGATGTGTTTCGTAAAACGGCACAAAGTCGTGATGTGTTTCGTAAAACGGCACAAAGTCGTGATGTGTTTCGTAGAACGGCACAAATTCGTGATGTGTTTCGTAGAACGGCACAAAGTCGTGATGTGTTTCGTAGAACGGCACAAATTCGTGATGTGTTTCGTAGAACGGCACAAAGTCGTGATGTGTTTCGTAGAACGGCACAAAGTCGTGATGTGTTTCGTAGAACGGCACAAATTCGTGATGTGTTTCGTAGAACGGCACAAAGTCGTGATGTGTTTCGTAGAACGGCACAAAGTCGTGATGTGTTTCGTAGAACGGCACAAAGTCGTGATGTGTTTCGTAGAACGGCACAAAGTCGTGATGTGTTTCGTAGAACGGCACAAAGTCGTGATGTGTTTCGTAGAACCGCACAAAGTCGTGATGTGTTTCGTAAAACCGCACAAAGTCGTGCTGTGTTTCGTAAAACCGCACAAAGTCGTGCTGTGTTTCGTAAAACCGCACAAAGTCGTGCTGTGTTTGGTAAAACCGCACAAAGTCGTGCTGTGTTTCGTAAAACCGCACAAAGTCGTGTTGTGTTTTGTAAAACCGCACAAAGTCGTGCTGTGTTTCGTAAAACCGCACAAAGTCGTGCTGTGTTTCGTAAAACAGCACAAACTCATGCTGTGTTTCGTAAAATAGCACAAAGTTGTGATGTATTTCATAAAAACATCACAGTTTGTGTTGTTTTGCATCAAACAACATAGTTTTATGCTGGATTTTATCAGAACAACACAAAAATGTGTTGAATTTTATAAAAACGTCACAGTTTTGTGTTGTTTTGCGTCAAACAACACAGTTTTGTGCTGTTTTGTTAAAAACACAGTATTGTGCGGTTTTACGTATCATGTTCTATGTTGTTTTACGTCAAAACAACAAGGTCTCACGTGTTCTTTCTGTGGTGTATTATGTCAAAATGTCAAACAAAATAGAAATAACACTTTCTTTGCTATTTTAATGTTCACTATTTACATGCCCACCGCTCAAGTTAACATCTCTAATCACCGATTAGTTGTATGTAATTATGAAGTTTAAGACAACGAGAGACATTTAGTCTTTGGTTGTATTTTGAGGTTAATTTTTATAGAATTTGTTGGTGAACAAAGTGTGCAAAAGAAATGTGCTACATTTTTAAAAGGAGAAAGAGAATTAGATTAAATGGTTAATAGACCAAAATACCCTTTAACACTATTGTCCAACTTCCGTTGAGGTCCGATTTGGTTTCTCCCGGATCTGAGGTCCGATTTGGTTTCTCCCGGGTGGTGGAGGGCCGGAGGTGATGGTGTGGTGAAGGGTGGTGGAGATGGTGATGGGGTTGTGGGGAATTCAGGACCCGACGGCGGTGGAGGGCAGGAGGTGATGGTGCGACGGCGGTGGTGGTGCACTGGTGCGCCGACAGTGGGTGCCAAGAAGAAATCGAACGGAAAGAGAAGGGGGACGATGGTGGTTGACAAAAGGCAAACTAGTGGAGTTTGGACACCGGCGGTAGTCTCGGTGGACGGTGGTGGTTGACGATAGGGAAACTAGTGGTGGTTGCCGAAAGGGACGATGGGTGTTCCAGATGATGATGGTGAAGATATTTGATTAATTGATAAAAAATTTAGTGCATCCGATATATATATATAATTAATTAATTAAAAATTTAGTGCATCCCACATATCTTATCTTACTACTCTAATAAAAGAGTAACTTGAGGTGCCATGTGGCAGCACCACAATCATATTCACCAAAATTCTCCCGCCTCTCTCTCATCTTAAATAATTACTTTAATTACTAATAATATTATTTAACATTCTTTTACATTTAATAAATTAACAAAAAGATCTATTTATCAATATTATTTCTAACTAAACAACTTTTTATAAAATAATAATTATTTCTAAAGAATAAAACTTTTTTAAAAATATGAAATATTTTAAAAAATGGTATTTTTAAAAATTCAATTTTTTAAAACAAAAAATAATTAATTTGAGAGTTATAATAAGAAAATTTTAAAAATAATATTTTTATACGGTTTGTTCTAGAACAAAATGTTTATTTTTTTAAAAAAAATATAAATTTTTTTAAAAAGTTGATATCACTATTTTATTAGTTAGTTATTTCTCATACATAAATTCAGTCATATCATATATATCTTAGAATATCATTTTATAATTAATAAAAGTTATTATATTAATATTTTATTTATTCAACCCGTGTAATACACGGGTTTACTAAAGCTAGTATATTAATATATACATGTTATGCCTTTTTGTCTTTTAGTTCAATGGTAAAAAAGTAATTTCAAATCCATTTAACCCCAAAAACTAACGGTCATCACTCTAGGGACAAATCGTGTTACGAGTTGACAAATAGTAATGATCAAAGTTGTAATTTCTCAAAAGTTGAAACCAATATTGTAATATGAGAAAAGCACATAAACCAATCGTGTAATCAACTCTTTTCTAAATTATCAGATTGAGCTATCGAGTGATCCATAAACTTACTTTTATCGAATATCGATAGAATAAATAAAAAAGATGATCAATGCATCCAACATCCCAATATAAAACCTACATGAAATCTAAATGGAATAATAAGACTTGATGAGATCGATGATACTAAGATGTCGGATTTTAACATATCAAACTTAAGTTCTTAATGCTATCATCCTTGAGTCCCGATCCGAAGAAAAAAATTATGAAAAATGAGGCTCGTGATTATTTCAGTTAGACATACTTATGCTATGATTTTTTTTAATATACATAAAGATAAATCTTGTAATAAGAACATGATAATTATTATTTGGTAAGTAATAAACTAATCTATATTTATATCTATACTACTATATAAAGCAAAATCTTAGGACACAAGTGTAATTTTATAAAAATATTAAGACACTTAATACAACTGTTTAAACATTTAGCTACAAGTATTCTATGCAATCATTCCTATTTTACCCCTTATTTAATAAACTTCTTATAATTAATATATTAATTTATAAATATTATTAATACATTATTTAATAATATAACATTATTTAATTCATTACATTGTATATTATATTATTTATAATTAACACTTTAAATTATCATTTAAATTTAATAATAAGTATTATCTTATTCGAATACTTTATTATATGATTACTAAATACTTATAATAATAATAATCGTATAATAATAAATTTATAAAAATATTATCTTATTTGAATACTTAACTATATAATTACTAAATACTTTTATAATAATAATGATAATAATTATCTATATCTATATTATTAAATAAAGCATTTGATAATGACAAACTTCTAATTTTCTATACTACAACATAAATCAAAACCATGGGACACAAGTATAGTTTATAAAAAAATTAAAACACCTAATACAATTCTTAAGCATTAATTATAAGTGTTTTATACAATCATTCTTATTTTTCTCTCGTTTAATAAACTTCTTCTAATTAATATATTAATTAATACATTATTTAATTATGTAAGATTATTTAACTCACTCTATTATATATTAAATTATTTATAATTATTTAAATTAGTATTTAAATTTGTTAATAAGTATTATCTTACTTTAATACTATATTATATAATTACTAAATACTTCTATAATAATAATAATAATAATAATAATAATAATTAAACTTATAAATAAGTATTATCTTATTTAAATACTCAATTACATAATTACTAAATACTTTTATAGTAATGATGATAATAACTATCTATATCCATTTTATATATATATATATATAATATATATATATACACACACACACACACACTATTATATAGAACATTTAATGAGAATAGATTTGTAATTTTACTAAAAATTTAAGAAACCTAATATAACTTTTTAAACATAAGCTATAAGTGTTATATAAAATAGTTCATAAATTGCCCATATTTAATAAATTTCTCCCAATTAATACATTATTTAATGTATATTTATCTTAAGTATTATCTTATTATAATATTTTAAATTAATATCAAAATATATACATTTATTATTTATATTTATATAACTTAACACCATTTGATTTAAATATTATTCTATTTAAACACTTAAATATATATTCAGTATTTATTTACATAGTTATAATAATAATACCCAAATATATTATAGTTTAAGCAGTATAAAAAAAGGCTCGATAACACTTGCCGCATCACTATATATAACAAATTGAAAAAAATTTAAGTAATGTAGGTGTAGGTTTTCTTAATATTACCATAATAATTTTTTTCTCCAAACTAATAAAAATCCTACTTTTTTATAATTTTACATTTAAACCTTTAAGAATTTTTTAAACTAACCACAATACTTTCTCTCTTTTTTTTAAATTGATATCTACTCGTTATGTATTTTTGAAATTTTATAATTAAGCCTCACGTTAATGTAAAATTTATATTTAATCACATGAATTTTTCTTAAGTTTTATACTTAATCTTTCAAGTTATGTCAAATTTATCTTTAATCTCTTGAATATTTTTTTTTTAATTTTATACTTAAAGCTTTAAGTTATGTCAAAATTTCTTTTAATCAATTTACAATATAGCTTATTTCGCACTTAATTTTTTTTCAAGTGTTTAGTATTAACGTATAAATTATTAGAATTATATCTTTTAATTTTTATAATTCGCACTAGCACGGGTCACACCCACTACCTATATTAACATATAATAATAGAACTAAAATAAATTTCATATTTACTACCAAATCTAGTAAATAATTGATACTGCTACCACTAACTATATTACCATTTGTTTTCATTCTCTAAACTTGAAAAATTAATTTATTACTATTACTAATAATAGTAATACTAATGTTACTAAAAGAAGTAGAACAAAGATACATTTACTAATTAAGATATATTGTCTCTCGTTCGTGACATAGAATTGACTTATAGGTAAAGGAATGTATCATCAGCATTTATTACCTATAAGTTAATTATATGATTTACAAGAAAAAAATATTAACTATTTTTCAAAAATATCGTTACTCGAATAGTTAACAAGTTCTTGTGTCAATTCTTCCACCAAGAACCCAAAAATCTCCCCTTCTATATCCTTCTCCATATGTCTAATCGTCTCTTTGTCGCATCTTCTCCATCCTTCACTTCTGAAATCCATTTCTACCATCATATCGATCGTATTACATTGGACCACTTTCCATGAATGCAACCGCTTGCATACCCTTTGCACAATCACATGGTGCTCTTCGTTCTTGTTTTCTTCTTCAATGAGGTCAAGCACGAGTTTTTTCATGTACCAAGGGATTTTCCCGACGCCTAGATGGTCCACTATCTCCTTAGAAAGCTCGTCGTTGGTCACCTCTTCTCCGTTTACAAAAACATCTTCATCTTCATTGTAACATTGTTCTAACATATGATTCTCAAGTTTGATAGGATCTAACCCTGCAAGCCTCTCAAACCGTTGAAGCTTTTGCAAAAGTTCATGTTTTGCTCCTATATATTTGTAAATAAAACTTTTAGATAAAAGAGAGTTAAATGATGACAAAAAAAGGAATAATTATAATATACAATAGTAATTATTATGAGAGCCTTTTAAATTTATAATAATAAAATAAAATACCTTGATTAGACTTTAATAAAACAAAGTAATACAAATATTTGTATTTTGATATATGAATTCCATTTTCATGGTCCACAAATTATTTGCGTTTCCAATTATTACAAATCAATAATAGACCTTGATTAGGACTTTAATGAAACTTATTTTCCTAAATAATCAAAGGAGGATTGGACACCATTTATCAACCAGTTGTGGTTTATTAGGTTCTATATTGTTTCACATGCATCATAAGAATACCATATCATATAACATTTTGTTAGAAAATTCTCTAAACAAATATTTTCTTTAACATGTTCCCTCCAAAAATTATTACTCAAAATGTCTGTATAGACAAGGCGTCGAAGCCTATAAAAATAGAAGTAGGCGCCTGTATAGCAGAACCAACCAAATATCAACACATGTGCTTAAGCAGACGCCTTTATAAAGGAATAGGCACCCGCCCGGAGGGAATAGACATCTACCTGCTTAAGCACGCGTATTTATATGTGAGTGAGTCTGTTATACAAGTGTCCGCGCCTGTCTGAAGAAGCGTCGGCTCCTTGTCCGGAGATATTTTGAGAAATAAGTTTTAGGGGAGACATTCTGAGAGAAGAGTTAAGAAAACGAAATATTTTTAGCATTTTTCCTATTTATTATTATATACACGATGCAACCTATATTAAATGTGAGATTAAAGATGACAAATAGATGTCTTGTTTTTGTCCTGTTAAAAAAATAAACTAAAATCAAACCCAGGGACATATGATCAGAGTTGAAAAAGACTCCTTAACTATCAAAGATTTAGAAAAGATGTGACATAATAAACACACATTCTTCAATCCACCGTATAGAAGTTAATCATGCTATAAATACTTGTACTCTTGATCCATAGTGTCATGTTGCACTTTATGTTTTTAGTAGTACTTTAGTGGTAACATATTATTATCAGAGTACATATAACCAACCCCTTATATTAATCATGAAAAAAATGTATTTAAGCATGTGCAAAGAATTAAAAATCATCACTTACTTTGTACATTAGCATAACCACATTCGATATCGTAATCCTCTTCTATGGCCCCGGCATCGCGTTCTTCCTCCTCATGACCATCATCAAACAGAGGGTCAAGTACAGAAACCGGGCTAGATTGTTCTTTCTCTTCGTCCTTTTGTCGATTAATTTCTTGTGAACACTCGACTTCGTAACTACTTTCGTCCTATAATACAATTAAATTTCAATATTTTGTTAATAAAATGAAAAATGTTAATATATGCTTTGAAAGTTAAAATACAAATATTGAAATACATATTTTTGACTTTGACTTTGACCTCTATTCAGCTTGTTGTATGGACACCCATACTGGTATTGTACATGTGTGGTTATTGGATTGTTTGGTATTTAACTAGTAACAAGGATACAAAATGTAAATAAGACAAGTTTTGTTTGTCCACTTGTGGGATATTGAATTGTTATTTCTACCTAAATTAGTACTCTATATAATATAAATAAATAAATAAAATAATTAAAGTTTTCATAATATTATAACCTGCTTTGTTGTCGAAATCTTAAATAAGAAAAACAATAACAAAAGAATCTTAACTTTTACTCACCTTAACAACCCATAAGTAACTAATAACATTTTTAAAAACTTTCATTTATCATAAAATAAAATATAATTCATATAATTATTAAACAATTACACTCCTCAATATCTTAAGTTCATATGTTTATTATTAACATCAAAATTCAACTTATTTAAAAAAAATAATTTATTAAATGAACAAATATAATCAAACTTTTTGTCTGCTAATCTTTTGTCTAATTATAAGATGGAAATAATATAATAACCAGAGGATGAAGACAAAACCTGCTCAAAACATCTGATCGGAGATGCCACCGGCGACGAAGAATCCGGCAGCCGGCGAGTCGGCGACGGGCTTCGTTGAAGCGAAAACCGAAAAGGGCTCGAAGGATTCGAGCAAAAACACTCAATTTCTTCAAATTCATGCATCGATCTCGAACTACACGATGTTTCTAACTCCGACGACTTCTCCGACCAAACACCACTACTATCATTACAACAATTCGACAATCTTTTCCCCTCACAACCGTCGTTCACACCCTTTTTCCGGCGTCTTCTGGCCGGAGATGACGACGGTGTTAGTGGAGAGTTAACTAATGGTCCAATTTCACGGGCTTTTGATCTGTTACTCCGGTCCTTCAACCGCCGGAGAAGAGATCCGAGCAACCCGAACCCGATTTGCTTCGAATCGGGTTTGGGTTTGTGGACCCTCGCGGCGGCGTCAAGAACCACCGCCGGGATACGGAGGCGCACGGCGGCGGCGTTGTTACAGGGGCTCTTGAGGTCCCTCGCCGGAAAATCAAGAAACGGTGAGTTTCTGAGCTCCGGCGAGTCGTGAAACGCGAACATACAGACATGATTGATGCAGAAATTGCGAGCTGTGGTGGAAGAAGATGAGGATTCTAAGATGGGTTTTCGTTTTCTGATGTTGAGAGTCGTTGTTCCGGCGTCGGTGGTGGTGGATCTCAGCCGTGTACGGCGGTCGGCGATGAAGGTTTTGAGGTGAAAGGGCTCTTGATCTTCTTTGAGGAGCTCGTGTAGGTGTTTGTGACCCATGGTTACACGATTTTGCAGGTGGGTTTTATGATTGGAGATGAATAATCATGAGAATGAAAGATTGAAAAAGGTGAATTTAGAGTTTGGAGATGATTTTGATTTTGAAGATGAAAAGGGGGTGATTGGAAATTGTAAAATGATGGGGATGTAATGAGGAGGTTTCTACTTTTAAATCTGAAATGGGTTGGGTGAAAAGATAGTTTTGTATGTATGGTGAGTTTTAGGGTTTTGTTTGTTTATATTATATAAACTTTTTAACTGTAAATGTATGTGTCTATTTCAAGGATAGTTATTATATTAACTGAATTAATTTATTTGTTTTTTAGTTGGCACCGCACCTTCAACCACCACAAAAAGAAACCGACAACTATGAAAACCTTCTAACCCGGCACTAAGCGTTTTTGCATAAAGTGATATTTGATTTGAGGCCTCTTCATTTTTATTTATATCCAGTGTATTACATGAAAATTTAAATAGTTAGTAATGGAAGTTCAATAATAAAATGGTGTTTTAAATTTTAAAAAATTAATGTTGAAAAAAATTAAGGTGTCAGGAAAGAAAAAACTTGAGAAACTAGTGTTAATGTATTATGATACGTGGTGATAAAATTAAATAAGTAAGATAAGAGAATCTTGAAAAGCTAAAATTGTTATATGTGACAACATGAGTTTGTCATTTATTTAAGATATAGATTCATAAATATTTAACTATTTATTTTAGTGGTATGTTAGGTTAATGTGGTATAAATGAGGGAATAAGGTAGATACACATAAATTGATTTGATTGAGATGTTAGAAGTTAGAATGTAGCAATCAAACCCATAGACACAAACTAATTAAGAGGCTGTTTGATTGTGTTGACTGAGTAAGATCTGACTGAGTCAAAAGCTGACCCAGTAAGAAGTTCTGACTGAGTCTGCATCTGACTGGAACTTGGTTGTTTGATACAGTATCTGACTGACTATGCTGAATGATAAAAATAACCGTATTACCCTTGTATTTTAACCGATATTATGTAATAACTTCATTCATAAATTATTTTAACACACAAAAGAAACTATAAAAAAACCCAAGACACCCACCCTTAATAATAATAATAATACTCCCTCTACTCTCCAACCAATTCATATTCACATTTATCTTGAAAGACACCACAACCACCACCGTACATCACCTCTTATCTTCTCTTTCACTCCACCAAAACAAAACCCAAGACACCACAACCACCACCGTACATCACCTCTTCTCATCATCTTCCAGACTCCGACCACCGTTAATCACCATCCCCACCACCAGCTCAATGATCTCCGAAGGGTGGTCGTCGGTGGTCGCGCCAGGCTGCCGAGGGGTGGTCGTCGGTGGTCGCGACAGGCTGCCAAGGGGTGGCCGTCGGTGGTCGCGCCGGTGGGGCGGTGGGCGGGGTGCTGCGGCTGCCTGCGGGTCGCGAGAGGGCTTGCGGGTCAGCCGGTCAGCAAATTTTTTTCAAGGTCCGGGTCAGCACTGGAGACCCGGTCAGCCGGGCTCGAAGCCGAAATCAAACGGGCTGACCGCTGACCGAGTCAGCGGGTCAACCCGGTCAGCCGGGTCAGCACCAAAACAAACAGCCCCTAAGTAGTGTGGGTTATATGCCTAAATGCATTCATTAAACCAAACAATGCTATAAAATATGAAACATTGATTAGATACTTATTATAAATTCATCTTATAATGAAACTTGATTTCTAATTGATTCTCACATCTTATGATTATAGTGATCTGATGTTTGTTGTTCAGTTTTAGTTTAAATATATTTATCTTGTCTAAAACGTTTTTTTACTAATATAGAATGAAGTTATATACAGATGATTTAAAAAAATTCTCAAACTAATGAGGTATATCATATAAGAGCTCTTTTCAATTAAAAAGATCATAATATGATAAAATTTCTCTTGTTATTATAATTTTTTGTATATTATTTTCATGGATAAGTTTTCTAGTTATTTAGATTTCACTAAAAAGAAATTACCGTTTAAAATATGTTGATACGAACTTCATCCTAGAGAAAGTATAATGTTTTATTCACAATTAAAATTTCTAGAGTGAAAATAAATGTTTTTTTAAGAGAATGTTTTCCAGGCATAAAAAAGCTATCTACATAGAATATTTTTTTAAGATTGTAATAAACAATACAGCGAAAATATATATATACACTAAGTAATGGCATGTAAAAAAACGAAAACACAAGATAAACAAAACAAAGAATATAAAGTTTGAAAAAGGCCCGTGTGTGATATAGCGCACCGAATAATTTCATTGTATGTTTTGTAGGACATAAATGTTTTATCCTATCAGGATTTGAGTGAACTTTAGCGGAATATTAATGATGGTGGATTGTGTGCTTGTCGATTTTTGGTGTGTACAAAGCGATTACATGAGGAATGTATTTGCACTGAAACTAATCGTAGAAACACTTGAAATCAAACTTGAATAATCTGAGAGTCATGAAGATTACTTTCAGATCGAAATTATTCGGTGGTTCACTCAAATAAATCAATCGGATACAACTCAGACGAGATCAAGAATTAGTATGTTGTATTGTGTGAATTTCATGAACCAGGAGAAGAAGAATTCGAGAGAAAAGTGACCAACTTTTATAATCTAATTCTATTTGAGGGAAAACCGGGAAAAACTGCCATTTGGCAGTTTAATCATTTTATTTTTTATTTTAAGTAACCATTAAAGAATACGTATTTTTCACTCGAATTTCACATGTGAAATTCTGGAAAATCAATTCGAAATGCATTTTTTAATGAAGCCATTTATCAAAATAAACAGCCAGGGGCTCTGCCCCTTGGACCCCGCTAGGGGCTGCCGCCCCTTGGACCCCGCTATCAGGGGCGCTGCCCCGGACCCCTGTCAAGGGGGCATTGCCCTCTTGGAACCCCCATTGCTTAGAGTCTTCTCCCCTAAGAAGGTTTTTAACATCGAAGATGATAATACACTCAAACAAGTGTGCACTCCGCATCTCCTAGCTTATTTGATGGATATTATGATCACATTGGTCATTGGTCATTAGTCAATCCAATTACACTAAAATATCTAACACTAATTATTTCTTGAAAAGTATCGATCTGTTAATTGAGTTAAAGATTTAATTATGTAATTACTGAAGCGAATCTTTATCGCAATTGTAACGATTTGAGAATTGTGTATTACCAATCTTATGGCCTTTAGGATCATAACCTTATGATGTAACCCTATATTTCAAACAATAAATGGCAACAAATCATGAAAAATAAATTTAGTTGGAGCAAAAACGGATATGTACTAGTTCAAATTTTGGTGTTTCATTCATGTTCTTAAGGTGAGGCATTGGTGTTAATCTTGGAACCATTTTGAGCCAAATTTTTCATTATGAGCCTAAAATTGAGATTTTGTCATTTGTCTTGAAATTGATATTTCGAGTTCAAACTTTCACCAAGCCTTTCTTAATTATCAATGAACTCCTAAGGTTTGTATAACACAATCAAAACTTTAATTTTAGTTAACTGCAGGGCGGACATGAGTCTCGCGAGGCGAAATACCTGATAATGGTATATAAGAATAATCTCATACGGATATCTAGTGAATCATTCGTCACATATCTACTTTATTATTATATGATCATTATTTATGTCCTATAACCGTATCGAAGAAGTCACCCAAACTTAATATTACACAAATCTCATTCGGGCACACTACAAGAAATCTTATAAATAATAGCGACACTTTTAGGGGCGACAAAATTTTTAGGGGCGACAGTCTTTAGCGGCGACGCCAATAGTGGCGACAAGTCGCCGCTAATAGTTTTCGATCCGTACGGCGCCGTTCAACGAGTTTCTGGACGTCGATCAAATGTAGATCCGACGGCTCAGATTTCTTCGTACAAAAGGCATTAGCGGCGACGCGTCGCCGCTAATGCTATTACCTCCAAATTAATAACACGGATCGCGGGATATTTCTCACACTTTCCCTCCACGATTTTCACCTCCACGTACCCGCCTGCACCCGCGCGCGCGGCCTTCTTCTCCGACCGCCACCCCTCGCCGGCGTCGGCCACCGGTCACCCTCACCGACCGAGCATCTCCTCAACCGCGGCCTTTAGCGAGCATCTCCTCAACCGCGGCGGCCAGATCGAGCATTACCTCCGCGCGTGTCGGCCAAATCATCGCCTACCACCTTCACCGACCCTCGATCTTCGCCGGCCACTTTCACCGGCCCTTTGCAGCTGCTGCTGTCTGCTCCCTCATCCTTCAGCCCCCTCGATCATCGCCGACCAGCCTTCACCGGCCCCTTCGATCTACTGCTCCCTTTGAAGGTACTTTTTTGTTTTCTTTTCTTAGATTTTGGTTCGTGTGTAATTGAGTTGCTGCTGCTGCTGGATTTTATGTGAAATTAAGGATAGTGAGTTGAATGTAATTGGATTTTATGTGAAATTGAGTTGTATATGTGTATTTTGTAGGTTTGAATGGAATAAATTTGGGTATTTTACAAATGTAGTTGGTTAAAAATTAGTTGATTTATAATAGGTTAGTCGGTAGTTATAGGTTGTGATCAAGTTGTTGTTATGGTTTAATTAGTTGTTTAGTTGGTTAATAATAGTAATGTCGACATTACTATTGGCTTACATATATGTCATTTGGCTATAGTCTAGTGGTAATTAGTGTCATACTCAACTAAATGAATGTAATTTTAAATATTATAACATATAAATTTAATGATTATTTTTCTAATAATAGAAATTGTAACATCTCGTATTTTACGATAAGTAAAAAAAATAACAACAATAATAATAATAATAATAATAATAATAATAATAAAGATAATAAAAATAAATAATAATAATAATAATAATAATAATGATAAAGATAATAATAATAATAATAAAGATAAAGATAATAATAATAATAATAATAAAGAAAAAAATTATAATAATAAAGATAAAACAATATAAGGTTTATTATTTACAAACTTGTAATAAAGTTTGTGCCTGAAAATAAAAACTGTTGGGAGGTTGAGGGACCATTTGTGTAAGTTCAAAAGCACCCAACCCACTTTTCTTCTTCCCCACTTTCTCCCCGTTTTCTTTCCTTCTCCATTATCGACCGAAGTGGAGCATTTTCAGGCACATCCGACTTTTATAATCAGAAGAAATCCCGCACTAACAAACCTTGAATCGATTATAATACTCCTTTGAGTTCGATTTCGTTCAAAACAATCAAAAACATTCCATTCGTATACCCCAAAACCGCGGACCTGCAACTTCCTTTAATCCCATCTCCGATCGATTTTAACAAAAACTAATAAGGGGCTTTTAATCCCCATCATCATTCAAAGCTTCCCTCAAGTTTAATTCGATTATAATCACCGTTTGAGCATCATTTGATTGGCACCTCTGTCGCGATTGTTCTTTGAAGTGTTTGGCATCAATTCATCACCATATAGGTAATTAAGAACACCATTAAGCTCGATTTCTCATGGGGAACAAAAGCCCCATGAATCTGATTGTTAACAATCTCGAATCGACCCTCAATTTGGATCCACCCGATCTAGGGTTCCTCGCGGTTTGGGGGATTCGGGATTAAACCGCTTATAATCATTTGAAACCAATCTTAACCGCGGCTGCGGCCTTCGGTTCACTGGATTAAACACATGCTTCCCCATCCGAAAGGTCCCGGGTTCGACCCCGGGCCACCTCACATAAATTTTTTAGCCTTTTTTGGCCTTTAAATAAATTCAGAAAAATCCTTAAAAATTATAAAAAAAATAGTTTTTATAAACTAAATATTTTTTTAGACACCAAAATAATTTCTGTAATATTTCAAAATTTAAATAATTTTCTTAAAGGTTACTCATGGATTATTTTCTTTTATGGATTATAAATAATTAACAAAATATTAGCGACCCGAACTTTCCTTTAATCTTTATCGTTTAAGTCACGATATTTTAAATGGAGATTCGTTTTAAAACATTATAAATTCTTTTGTGTAATTTAAATGATAAAATATATTATGGTTCAAATTTAGATTATTTAAAACCTTATAAAATCATATGTTTAATGACTAATTATTCGTCTAATCATTTTATATCATCATTAGTTAATAAAGTTATTCGTTAACTTTTATTTAACTTCTTAAAAATTTATAAAACTTTTATGATAAAATATTCTAATTGCTCAAAACTTTATAAAATGAGTTTAAATAATTTTAGCGTTATTCAAATAAGTATCTAATTACTTCCTCTTGTCAAGTTTTAAATAATTAATTACTTTTTTTACATTATATTTAATTTCTATTGTTGAATCATTTTTAAATATCTACGGTGTTAATTGAGTTATATCATCTTTATTAAACCAAAACAATAACGATTGATTATTAATTTAAAACCCAAAATATCAAATGAAACCCTAGTTCTCGTTGATTTGTTAAACTCAGTACGATAAAACTTAAAATCTTGTAAATATATATACATAGGTACCTTGTGAAGGATTACGTTGGAACGACTTGTTTTATTTCTTAATATTGTTCATCCTTATTACCAAGTGAGTATTTCCATACCCCTTTTTTTATTTTCACACTTTGGGATGAAATATGTTAACCTATATCATTGCACTTGTAAACTTATTCGAGACTTGTAAACTTTATGGCAATTTACTTAAAGTTGTGGTTAGTTGAACTTTTGTGGTTACCATATTATGGCGTTATATGTACAATCATTAACTATTGCTAGCCCAGCGAAGTCATAGATCTATGGGTAAGACAAGCCTGCTTGGTTGATCCAAGTACACTTAGCTGATCGTATATACTTTTAACGTTAATAGAATATTAACGTCGTTTGATACTTGTAAAACATTGTCGAGGTTTGATTGTTGCATTGTTCATAACACCCCTAATCACTTTATTCACTAACTTATAACTTTAATTGCCATCTTTTATATATACTTATGTATTGGAAACTATGAAATGCTTACCAACATTTTTATGTTGACCTTTTATTTTTAACATGTTTCAGGTTACTCCTTGAAGCTTATCACACTTAGGATTGGACTTAGAGAAATAAACGAATGATCTGGATACTTTTATACTTGTATTCTGGATGTATCTTTGTTTGAACATTTACTTGTATTGTTACAATTGAATCTTGATTAATATATTTGGAACTAATAATAGCGTTATGTGGCTGTGAACAATCGTAACTCTCACACCTCGACGTTTCCACCGTCAAGGTTAGGGTGTGACATATTGGTATCAGAGCTCATAACTATAGGGATTTAGGTTATTAGAAATGGTGACCTAGACTATAGGTTATGCATGAACCTTATAGAATAATGTTTATATTCTTGTAAACATATACATTGTTCGCATGCTACATAATGCTATGTCTTTTGTGCAACTTGATGCCTTAGCATAGGATTGCCTTATGTATGTTTAAACTTTATTATCTGTCTTCCTAAACTTAACTTTGACTTTTGACTCTCCCCGAAAAATAATGGTTAATCTATGAAAATCTCATCAAGGTTTTGTTTCTATGAACCAAAGAAAATTTGTGTGACACATAGACACCTGTATTCTGGATTTCCTGACAAAAGGCCTTCGGGCTAAGGCAAGCATATCGTATAAATCTCATTGTAAGACTAGTCATGCTTACCTGGGGATTTCTGGGATGAGTGATAAACTATGGTCAATACACAAGTCTCTAAGGCAAATGGGTCAATTTACCTTGACGTGTCAACGATTCCAAATGGTAATGCGTTACCAAATGGAACCATCCTTTTGTATCTTAAAAATCATTGAATCCTTGAACTGGTTTATCATCAAAGTTTAAATACTTTCTCATTCTTAACCTAAATAATATTCCTGTTAATATTAAACCCATCCTACAATTCAACTCTTACGTTTAAACGCTCAACGTGTAACGTGTAACAGTATTGAACTCGACATTTCATGTAACTATCTTCTTATCTTGACCAACGTGAACATGGATTTCAATATACCCAAAGATATTGAGAATCTAAACCGTATGGTCTTTAAAACTTTAAACTGTTACTTATGATTACAAAATCCTCTTAAGGATGTGTCCCATAACTAAAAACATGCAATGCTGTAGGTGGAATTCCTACATCTCGGGATACTTTGCTAATTGAATGATAACTTTGTCACCACTTATAAGTACGCGTGTCTTCAAGAAGGTTATGGTTGATCTCATATCTTGAGAAGTCCTTGTATTTTCCTTTCGATTGTGAATCGAATGTTCATATCTCATCATGGTGTTGAATCGTTCTTGTCCTTGATTTCGTCTTCCTGATTTAAGACATCCAAGATTTGAACATCATAACAAATCCTGTTACCTCGAACTTTGACCTTAAATTTTGTAAGCATGATTTTCCTTTTAGTTACATTGATGTAACTTGAAATTTTCTAAATTTCCAAGTGATATTCTTTTCCTTTCGTTGTTAAGTTGAACCTTGAACCTTCTGCACCATGGGAGATACAAGGGTTTGTAAGTCAATCTATGACTAAGAACACTTGTACCTCCTAAACGATTCTATCTCATCAAAACAGGGGTGATTCCCTTACTTTGATGATTCTCTATTCGTTTTGATAAATGGTTTCCAATTGTGTGTTTTTATGAAATTTCATTCTCTGGATTAGGATGATTTCCTCATCCTGAGGATTGACTTCAATTATTCTCATTGGAATTTGCACTTCACAAATGACATGATCTCGCCAAAATAGGATTGAAACCCATACTTTGGTGACAAATGTTAATCTTTGATTGTTTTCTTGTTATTATGAAGCTCAATCATTAAGATAGGCATGAATTCCATACCTTGATGATAATTTCATTTTTATGAATTGTATTTTCTCAAATGAAACGATCTCGTCAAAGTAGGAGTGAATTCTGGATTTTGATAAAGAAGTTCATCCTGTTATATTTTGTTTTTGTAAAACTTCATCGTTAAGATAGGAGTGATTTCCCTTACCTTAATGGTGCGTTACCTCGTCTTATTTATGTGGATCCTTAGCAATGAGTTGGGATCGAACTTTTTGATTGGTAAGTTAGTGGTCATATTTTAGGAATACACCATCAAGTTAGGAGTGAAAACCACACCTTGATGACTACTCTCATTTCTTGATCTTCAATTTACCAAGGTTGTAATCAAGTAACGAGAAGCATGTAGTAACTTGAATGATGAAACAATGTTGGTGTTTCGACCTAACAAGCCAACGCATGATCTCTGAACTTGAAAGGAGACCCGATCGCTTTAGGTTGATTTTGATTTCAAGCTTGGAGCATTTAAATTGTTAAATCGATTTCTTTCCCGTTATTCTCATGTTTTGATTTGATCTAGCTATATGGAACCATTTATTTCCTACTTATCAACTTTCATTTTGAGTTATCATTGAAACCTGATTGCGTAATGATAGCTTCCTAAACAATCTTCCTGCCAAATAAAGACATTACCAATTTGTGTTCATGGCTTCCTAGCCACATGAATGTTCTCAGCTGTGTTTATGGGTTTGATGAACCGCGTGTGCAAGCCGTACTTGGAAAGCTACTTGTGTTTGCCTTTATCCGCAATATCCTGAATTATTTAAATTTTAATCCAATCGTGAACTCTATCTTCGTTGATCAATGCAATTCCTATTATTGTGTCAATTCTTGGACCATTTTTGAACTTCTCATAACAACCTCTAGTAATAATGTCTTTCCCTCAAAACCACACTTACTCTGAAAACCCATTACAATGATTTTCCTCATATTAAAGTTAATCTTTAATCTTAACAAACACGATACTTGTATCAATGTTACACTAATAACACTTTGAACCCTCATTGACATGAGTAAACAAGAATCGATCACCTAGAAACCCGCTAAAGTTACTTGCTCGAGAAGCTCTTATGAATTCCATCCAAAAACATCCGGAACTTATTTCTCATGTTTGTTAAGCCGAGTCCCGTATCGATCTAATGTATGGTGTTTCACACATGATAAAACTTTTTTTAACCGTATTGAACCGTTTGAAATACAAACGTTTATCAATTAAAAATCTTAAAGGAATGACTTGCACACTTTGTCAAGGACATATAAGATTATGAACAGTGAAACTTAACAAACTTAAGAATCATAGTCAAACTCATTGAATTTAGACATTCCCAAGAGTGCACTCGTGAACACGAAATGACATCTAAGTCTCCTCATAACCTTAAAATTTAAATTTCATGATTAAATTTCAGGATGAAATTTTTAAAGTAGGGGAGACCGTAACATCTCGTATTTTATGATAATTAAAAAATAACAATAATAATAATAATAATAATAATAATAATAAAGATAATAAAAATAAATAATAATAATAATAATAATAATAATAATAATAATGATAAAGATAATAATAATAATAAAGATAAAATAATAATAATAATAATAAAGATAAAAATTATAATAATAAAGATAAAACAATATAAGGTTTATTATTTACAAACTTGTAATAAAGTTTGTGCCTGAAAATAAAAACTGTTGGGAAGTTGAGGGACCATTTGTGTAAGTTCAAAGGCACCCAACCCACTTTTCTTCTTCCCCACTTTCTCCCCGTTTCCTTTCCTTCTCCATTATCGACCGAAGTGGAGCAATTTCAGGCACATCTGACTTTTATAATCAAAAGAAATCCCGTACTAACAAACCTTGAATCGATTATAATACTCCTTTGAGTTTGATTTCGTTCAAAACAATCAAAAACATTCCATTCGAATACCCCAAAACCGCGGACCTGCAACTTCCTTTAATCCCATCTCCGATCGATTTTAACAAAAACTAATAAGGGGCTTTTAATCCCTATCATCATTCAAAGCTTCCCTCAAGTTTAATTCGAATATAATCACCGTTTGAGCATCATTTGATTGGCACCTCTGTCGCGATTGTTCTTCGAAGTGTTTGGCATCAATTCATCACCATATAGGTAATTAAGAACACCATTAAGCTTGATTTCTCATGGGGAACAAAAGCCCCATGAATCTGATTGTTAACAATCTCGAATCGACCCTCAATTTGGATCCACCCGATCTAGGGTTCCTCGCGGTTTGGGGGATTCGGGATTAAACCGCTTATAATCATTTGAAACCAATCTTAACCGCGACTGCGGCCTTCGGTTCACTGGATTAAACACATGCTTCCCCATCCGAGAGGTCCCGGGTTCGACCCCAGGCCACCTCACATAAATTTTTTAGCCTTTGTTGGCCTTTAAATAAATTCAGAAAAATCCTTAAAAATTATAAAAAAATAGTTTTTATAAACTAAATATTTTTTAGACACCAAAATAATTTTTGTAATATTTCGAAATTTAAATAATTTTCTTAAAGGTTACTCATGGATTATTTTCTTTTATGGATTATAAATAATTAACAAAATATTAGCGACCCGAACTTTCCTTTAATCTTTATCGTTTAAGTCACGATATTTTAAATGGAGATTCGTTTTAAAACATTATAAATTCTTTTGTGTAATTTAAATGATAAAATATATTATGGTTCAAATTTAGATTATTTAAAACCTTATAAAATCATATGTTTAATTACTAATTATTCGTCTAATCATTTTATATCATCATTAGTTAATAAAGTTATTCGTTAACTTTTGTTTAACTTCTTAAAAATTTATAAAACTTTTATGATAAAATATTCTAAAGGCTCAAAACTTTATAAAATGAGTTTAAATAATTTTAACGTCATTCAAATAAGTATCTAATTACTTCCTCTTGTCAAGTTTTAAATAATTAATTACTTTTTTTACATTATATTTAATTTCTATTGTTGAATCATTTTTAAATATCTACGGTGTTAATTGAGTTATATCATCTTTATTAAACCAAAATACTAACGATTGATTATTAATTTAAAACCCCAAATATCAAATGAAACCCTAGTTCTCGTTGATTCGTTAAACTCAGTACGATAAAACTTAAAATCTTGTAAATATATATACATAGGTACCTTGTGAAGGATTACGTTGGAACGACTTGTTTTATTTCTTAATATTGTTCATCCTTATTACCAAGTGAGTATTTCCATACCCTTTTTTCTTATTTTCACACTTTGGGGTGAAACATGTTAACCTATATCATTGCACTTGTAAACTTATTCAAGACTTGTAAACTTTATGGCAATTTACTTAAAGTTATGGTTAGTTGAACTTTTGTGGTTACCATGTTATGGCGTTATATGTATAATCATTAACTATTGCTAGCCCAGCGAAGTCATAGATCTATGGGTAAGACAAGCCTGCTTGGTTGATCCAAGTACACTTAGCTGATCGTATATACTTTTAACGTTAATAGAATATTAACGTCGTTTGATACTTGTAAAACATTGTCGAGGTTTGATTGTTGCATTGTTCATAACATCCCTAATCACTTTATTCACTAACTTATAACTTTAATTGCCATCTTTTATATATATTTATGTATTGGAAACTATGGAATGCTCACCAACATTTTATATTGACCTTTTATTTTTAACATGTTTCAGGTTACTCCTTGAAGCTTATCTCACTTAGGATTGGACTTAGAGAAATAAACGAATGATCTGGATACTTTTATACTTGTATTCTGGATGTATCTTTGTTTGAACATTTACTTGTATTGTTACAATTGAATCTAGATTAATATATTTGGAACTAATAATAGCGTTATGTGGCTGTGAACAATCGTAACTCTCACACCTCGACGTTTCCGCCGTCAAGGTTGGGGTGTGACAGAAATGATGCTTGAAAGGACTTATGTTAATTAAGTTTGATTAGGCTACGATGTAAGAAAAAGTTGATGGATGAACAGTTTGATTAGGCTACTTATGTTTGTTACAACATTTAGATGATTTTTCTAACATCGGATTTTGTATTATAACTAGAATAACGACTATCAAGTAACCAACAACAATAAAAACAAACAATTACATATACAATAAGGAATTTTGCATCAAACTTGTTCTTAGTTCAGCTCTAGTTGATTTGATATGAGTTAATTGAGTCATGTAAATATTTAAATTTTTGTTACTTGCATATATAATTCACCTTTTGTAAACTACAGCGGCGATTAGAGGATGAGTTGGCTGCCCAAACTCAATGAGATGATCAAGTGAATGCGCTTGAAAACGTCCTCGGTACTAGGCGCGGATGGACCCGAGGGATTGGGTTCAAACCTTCTTCAAAAGCCCCGGTTACCCATGATTAGTCTCAACCGCCGCTAACAGTCGCATTCACACGAGTAACAATAACATTTACTTATAATGACCTTAAATTTATATATATGTTATTAGTTTGGTAAATGTTATTAGTTTGACCCATTTAGACGGGTCATCATAAAATGGACAAAATGGAATTAGAATGTTAAATGAGACAAAATAGACGTTCATAAATGTTATTAGAATTGGAATGTTAATGTGACTAATAAGACGTGTTGGGAATGAGTCAATATGTTATTGAGGGTCTTGTATGTTATTAGTTAGACATGACTTGTGATCACAAAATGGACGGGATGGGAAATGGGTCAAAATATGTTTCTAATTTGAACTTAAATATAATTTTATTGTAGGAACAAATTGATGCCTTGTTCCAAGACCCATATTTTAGAGTTCAACTTCAAAATTATGGGCAAAATAAACAAGTAAGTGATGAGGACGGTGAAGATGATGAAGATGATGAAAATGATGAAGCTTAATTGATAAATATATGTTGACTTATTTTGGAATGTAATATTGTAATATATGAATGGATGTTGACTTAGTTTAGTTTTTAGGTTTAGGATGTACCTAGACGGAATTCTAAAACGTTATGTTTGTAAACGACCGGATTTATGTTCATGTATGGTAATTTATGTTTAGAGTTAGTGAATGTATGCAGAATATGCAGATTGTTATGCAGAATTTTGTATTGGAAATACGGGAAAACTGGAAAATGCAGCAGGAAGCTGTAATAAATGCGCAGGGGTTTTAGCGGCGACTTATAGGCATTAGGGGCGACACATTTTCGTCATTTTTGCAGGTATTAGGGGCGACTCAATAGCGGCGATCAAAGAGAATTAGCAGCGACTTTTTAGCGGCGACCCATTAACGGCGAAATTTTGACCATTAGCGACGTTTTATTAGCAGCGATTTTTTAGCGGCGACATGTCGCCGCTAAAGGTAATAGCGGCTACTTTAGGGGTTTTTAGCGGCGACCAAAGTCGCCCCTAAAGACTTGTCTCCTTGTAGTGGTATCAGTTGATCATCTAGATGACTCATGTATACTCAAAGAAACATGTGTTATTATAACATATAAATCATGATACGTGATTCATAGTTGCATAAACTTCTTGTGCTTGCCATCTAAAAGAAGTCTGATCAACACAAAATTTATCATCGCTCGTAAATTATGAAGGAAAACTTCTAAACCATAAAAGCATTATTGTCATCCATTACATGTAGAATAATTTGTGGAATAACCTAAATGACCTAATCTCCAATTCGAAGGTGAACGAATTAGTTTATATTTAGAGGAAAACATCTACAAGAAAAAAATGCATATACTCAGTCACTCCATTCATGACCATCCATTTACTATGACTATTTGCTCATACTTAGAATTCCATTTTCAAATGACCATATCAAGAATATGAAATTTGGTAAACAATAAATAAGAAATATGAAAATTTTGTAGAACCATAATGCATTGAAAATGATATATTGAAGACACTTATTATAATCATGAAATGTGATACATATTACCTGATTGATATTCACGTATGAATCTACTTAGAAGTGACATTTAGTATGACAAAATAGATACATGAGTATATATTAATGTTATGTGATGTAATATTGTGTAAAATATGATACGATTACATACTATTATCGAACATAGATGATGAAGCACAAGTAAAATATGATACGTGACTACATATCTCATCACTATATGTATAGATTGTTACGAGCTATAGGGCATGATGCCTAGCAAAATCTCTAATTTGTGGTTTTCTATTTATATTCACATGAATCTTTGTTTGGTTGATTAGGTGTAAAGATGAAACTGTTTGCTTGTACATAATGACAAAAGTGGATCTACTACAGCTTTTATTAATTTTTCCATTAACATTAATAAATTTAATTATGATAAAAACAGAGTTGATAACAACAAGCTTATTATTTTTTAATTCCCGTAATTGAAGTTTGTCCTGAATCAAGAGACAATAATCTGATAAAATTTATTTTTATAATTTAATAGTATTAGTTAATTTAGAATTTAAAATTGCTTACTTTTTCATAACCATGATATTCAATACATGCTAAATTAAAATTAAAATCTAGAAAATATTTAGTACTATTTTCATTTCAAAATAATTGTTCACTAAACAAAATCATTTTAATGAAAAAGAATGTAATTATTACAACTTCTATTTATTAAACATCATATATCATTTAATCAAATATTAAAGGCAAATTATATTTTAATAATCTAAAGTACTAACAATTGATCAATATAATTATATCAATAACACTCTTAACTTTTACTTTTGATGTTAATAGCAATTACAATAGCATAATTATAAAATATTACTTGATTTTCGCTCGATTTTGCTCATAATGATGATTATGAACAAAATAAAAAAACAAAACATAATCAAGTGGAAAATAGATGCAAATCAAGTTTGAAACCATGATAATTATGCTACTAGAATTGTCATTGACAACGAAAGTTGAGAGAGTGTTATTGGTTAAATTATTGGTATTGATTATTATCAAACAAACAAACATACCCAGTAAGTCCCACTCAAGAGCAGGGTCTGGGATGGTATTGATTATTATCATGAAATCTAATTTTCCAATATTAAATATTTTTTTTAAAATCCTGTGATAAAAATTTTGATGTGGAGTAATATAATAGCATTATCAAATACATAAAATCTAATTTGCCAATTTTAAGTGATTTTTTTTTGTTGTGATAAAAATTTTAATGTGGAGTATTATAAGATCTTTAATCAAATACATAACTATTTTACAATATATTACTATTGTTAATTAAAAGGACATATGGTAAAGCATGTATCACCAACTAGAAGTTAGGTTTCTAATATGACATTATTTGATCTTATAAAATTCTAGACGTTGTTCAAATAATAATAGTAATAATAATAATAATAATAATAATAATAATAATAATAATAATAATAATAACAATAATAATAATAATAATAACAACAACAATAATAACAATAATAATAATAACAATAATAATAATAATAACAATAATAATAATAATAATAATAATAATATAATAATAATAATAATAATAATAATAATAATAATAATAATAATAATAATAATAATAATAATAATAATAATAACTATAATAACTATAGTAACTATAATAATTGTACTAATATCAAGCTATTTTTGATAAAATCGAAAACTAGAGTTTCATTAAATGATGATATTTAATCAAGTGATTATCGATTATATAAAATGACGGACAAAATTAAAGAAATCATGTGCTTCACAATTAGTTTACATCTATTGCCCATGTGTTTCGTAATCGTACCCGATAATTATGCTGAGCCTCCTACTTGCCTTCAATTAGCATAACAAAACCCATGACAGAAATTTAATTACAATGTTTTGGTTTGAATTGAATCGGTGGGTTAAACTATTTTGTCTTTTACATAATTCAAAAATTCAAATCTATTACACATAAAACTTTTCACTTATTTCATTGCTTTAGTTATATTTGTTTAGTAATAGCTTAACTACCACACTATAGAGTGGACTGGTTATGTTTTATATATCCTACATGAGTTCATGTTGCGTATGGAAAAGGAGTTGATACGCGTCACACTATTTGCCACAAAAATGAGTTCACATGGTATATGTACTTTTATGTCGTTACTTTGCATTTAATTCCTCTATGTACTTCGTTTTACTGTCATTCATTCATATCACAGAATAAGTAGTTATGTTTTAAAACAGCTTGTGATCTATTTTATTATCTATCACTTATAGAATTTGAACAATTAATCTCTAATACAAAACCAAACCACATTAAGACTCAAATTATCCATTTGGACCGGAATACTTTGTTGTGGTTAATTTTTGTTCGATGACATGCTTTCATTTAATGAGCGTCAACAAAACAAAGTATTTAAGCTCATTCAATGGAAGGATGAGAGCTTGGTTTGTAGGGGTGGTGAAAAGTATTTAAAACGAAGTTATTTAAAATTCATTGGAACAATATTGTATGTCTTATCAATCACAAGTTTAATTGTTGCTCATGGTTGGCTCGTAATTTCTAGATCAACTACTTATTTGGATGGTGATAAGTATTTCTCCGTAAACTACTAGCATGTTGAGAGATGTATTACACTCAAGGGATAGTCATTGTAAGTGCGCGTAGGATCAATCGAAGTTTGGTGTTCTACTAGCTATTTTTACTTCTACAATATGTTATCCATTTTCCAACCATTTTAGAGAGTGCGATATATGATAGCTAAATGGTTTTACATGGCTCAAAGGGAATTATTCCCCTTGAATAATTTAAGGGGAATAATCAATAGAAGTTTGATCGAATACTACAAAAATGTTCTTCATTTATCATGTGTCGGGAATGTAACCATCAACAATATGGTTAACGTCATAATTAAAAAATTAAAAATAGTAATAACTAAAAGTTGTTTGTAGAATCAACTCTAATACTATAATAACGTGCGACTAAATGAGATGAAGCCTTAACTTCTTTCACCCCAAGGAAAATAAGCATCTCACTTTTTCTTCCCGGTTCCCATCATAGGCCAACAACAAATTTCATAGGCTTGAGCTTCTTATTAAGAGTCTTTCAATAAATTTATGTGAGTTTTCTACTTGATTTTTTTAAATGAAGAAGGAAACGACTGTTGTCAATAACATGTAATAACAACCTTTCTAGATATTTGACCCTAGTAAAGACAGACTTTTAAACATTTTGAAAGACATCGAGTTTAAATATTTGTAAGGTATCTTAATACGTGTCATTTTGGTGTTTTTACATGTTTCAGAGTATGGTGTACTTTTTACATGTTTAAGTATAGCAATTTCACTTGAAATACTTATCAAATGTATTGACGTATATATTTATTCACTGTTTACTCTAAATTTATAAAAATTAAAATTATTAATAATAATAGCAAATGCATAAGCTTTTCATATGATGTAAAGTGCAAGTAATATTTGTTTGGTTGCCCAAATCCTCAAAAGAAGAAAGTGTAGCAAATCCTCAAAAGAAGAAAGTGTAGCAAATCCTCAAAAGAAGAAAGTACTTGTAGCAAATCCTCAAAAGAGGAAAGAGTAGCTATGATTTTCCATGCAAAAATGGAGCATGTCAACTTTTCCACAAGACAAGGAAAAGAAAAAGGTTTATATTTGTATTTTCTGCTCATTCTTTAAACCTAAAAAAGTTTCTTTTGCAATATCCTTAGTCTTTACTTTAATAATAATTTTAATACAGATAAAAGGATTTTCTCACGAACTAATAAAAAGGAGAGATTTTCAAAGTTGGAAATAGGACTTGATGCAAACTTATAATTACTAAAGAAATCATGTTTAATTTGGTGTGTGGGTCAAGTAGCTATTCTACTAGACAGTCCTAAAGGTAGATATATATATCTTCAACTTTTATCTTTTTCTACTCTTTTTAAACATGATATAGAAAATCAGCTTCCATCCAAAAAACTTTTTATTATACTTTTGTCTTCGTAAATATTCAAGTTTATATCATAACTAGTATAAAGACCCACGCGTTGCGGCGGAGGAGCAAAAGTGTATAAAGAGATAACGTCGAATGTTGTTGCAAACTAAGGAAACAAAATTTGCGTGACTTTTTGTAAAGGACGAATATGTCACAAAGTGTGCGATGTGGTGAGTCTGTTAATAATATTTGAAACTTAATATAGGAAAGAAAAAAACTTCAATTTCAGAAAGTTTATGAAAAAAGTCACGTTGCATTAGGAAGAAATTGTATATATGGAAGCGTTGTTATATGTGTATGTTCGTGAACTAATATAATAGGTAGGGGTGTTCATCGGATCGGATAACGGATTATTCGGATTTAAAATTTCAGCACACTATCTGAAATCCGATTAGATCTGAATAATCGGATTTTTCTAACTGATCCAAATCTATCCGAATTCAATTGGATGGGATTCGGATATATCCGAATTTATCCGAATAAACCAACTAATTTTTTTTTATTTTTTTGTTTCTATTTATTTTTTTGCTAATTTTTTATTTTTAACATTTTATAAGTTTAAAATCATAATAAAATGTATAAAACCAGAAAATACAAATTGACTTAAATACAAATTCAAAATTAAAACATAACAAGTAATTGTATAGAACCCGAAGATTATAATCTCTAATTTAGAACGACAATCGAGAAAAAAACGTTAAAAAAAGTGCAATAATAATACATCAATTACAAAAATACAAAATAATAGAATAATCAATTAGAATAGAACAAAAAGAGATAAAGAAACATATGCATTAGTGCTTGTACATTAAACATAAATGGTTTCATATATATTTTTTATTATATATAGTAAATATGATTTTCTCCTTTTAAGTATTAAATTGTATTGTTAATGATCCTTGGTTCAGGTGGTTTCGGTGATATATTCAAGACTTAATCAAAATAAAAAGTTGTATTTAAAAAATATAAAAATAATAATAATCTTTTAATTTTCATTTTTAAAAAAATTGTATTTATGAAACAATTTTTAAATATTTTATCTAAAACAAAATTTCAAACAATGTTATTTTTTAAAAAATGTTTTTTGTATTTAAGAATTCCATATTTTGTAAAATTTTATTTTTATAAAATGTATGTTTTTTCAATAAATGGAACATGTTATTTATCAGGTAAAAAATCTGAATTAAAAGATATATAATAGCATTTAATATAATTGTAACACCCGACCTCTCATATCACCAATATTGCCCGCTTTGCCCACGTGGAGCTCACGGATTTGCTTTTGGTTGCCCAGGTGAAAACTTCCCACGGAGGTCACCCATCCCTGGATTGTTGCCACCTGAGCACGCTTAACTGTGGAGTTCTCCTCTCATCCACAGCCAATACGCCCAAAACGCGTTGGTGATATTAGAGACCAGACATTCCTTATGAACCAGGAATCTCTCCTGTCCACGGCCGATGTGGGATTTATGTAGGGTGTCACAATCACCCCCTTTGGACTCATCGTCCTCGATGAGCCCGAGAAGTCACCATCCTTGGTGAGGTATGTCCCACATCGCGAACGGCACAGGAGTGGCTCTGATACTATTCTGTAACACCCGACCTCTCATATCACCAATATTGTCCGCTTTGCCCACGAGGAGCTCACGGATTTGCTTTTGGTTGCCCAGGTGAAAACTTCCCAGGAAGGTCACCCATCCCTAGATTGCTACCACCTGAGCACGCTTAACTGTGGAGTTCTCCTCTCATCCACAGCCAATACGCCCAAAACGTGTTGGTAATATTAGAGACTGGACATTCCTTATGAACCATGAATCTCTCCTGTCCACGACGAATGTGAATTTACGTAGGGTGTCACAATAATCATTAATGATTGATTTTCTAGAGTATTGACACTTGACAAAAAAAAGTTATAAGAATATGACATGTGCGAAAATTATTTTATTTTATTAGAGTAGATTATGTCTCAAGAGAATAATTTGATGATAAATGTTTTACTTCTCAATTAAGTGGTTGTGAATTTAAATCATGTAGTATTTATTTTTTTTTGTTTTTTTCCGGCTAATAATAATTGTTATTCAAAAAACATATTTGTCCTTAGTAATATCTATAATTTATATTATGCTAATTAGCACTTTTTCTATGCATTATGGTGTCGTATCTCATACATAGAGGGTTTTATAAAAATTGACTTTTCATTTTTAACTTAAAGTTTTCATATTTTGTAAAGTAACCTTCTTAAATTTGATTATTTTTACTTTAAACTTAAAACTATTCATCTTTTGCAATTTAAACTCATAAAATTTTATACTTTCAACTTTTGTCTCTATAGACTTTTCATATTTTGAAAATTTTCATCTTACATTCGTTTTAGGTTTTGCAAGTTAACACGATATAAATATGCATGTGAGATTCATAAATTTTACGCTTCGCTTTATGTTTTGTTCTAAATTCTGTGAGTTAACATAACACGACATGCGTGTGTGGTTTATTGTTTTTACGTATATTTTCCCCCTTTAACAGGTTTGTCGCATCGCGTAGTATTAAATCGATTTAATTATATTTTTATATATTTTACGCTTTGGTATTAACATACCGCAATTTCAGTGTTTATGGTCATTAATGGTGGTATGACCATAGTGTTATTTTGCACAGTTTTACGCCCCCACAACGTAAGGAGTTTAATTCTAGTTATATCTAATAGTCAAATTATGATTTCGTTTCCATCCTCGACACACAAAAAAAAATTATGATACATGACTTACCTTTGCATGTATATTGATTCTTTTTTAAGCTAACAATCATTATAGTGGACTAATGTGATCATAATACTTTTCAAGCAAATCAGAAGGTGCACGGTGAATGCTTATTTGTGTTTATTATAATATTTGATATTAGAATATTTTTAGAGACGAAACTCTTAAGCAATGAATGTTCCAAGGGGCAGAGCCTCTAACTAGGTGAATAGGGTAGAGTCTGGTTTTGGATGAGATTATTTTATAAAGTGTATTTTTGCTACAAAGTGTGAGAAGACACAATGAGCCTAAAAAGTCACAAAAAAATTTATATCTCACAATCTAAATCGAATTTTAAAAAAAACACTTCGGAGCCTTTGTTTATCTCTTTGTCCTCTTTCAGAAAAAAAAATAAAAAAATAATTTTTTTTCATTGTGTCCTTATATGACACAATGACGTCATTGTGTCTTTTATATTGACACAATGACGTCATTGTGTCTTTCATAATGACACAATTAAGTTATTGTGTCTTTTATAAATAACATAATAAAAAAACGTTAATTTTTTTTATTTTTTTATTTATTTTTTTCTTATTGAGTACGACTAGGGGAACAAAAGCTCCGAATTACTTTTTTGAAATTCGATTTTGATTGTGAGATATAATTTTTTTTGTGTATTTTTTTTACTCATTGTGTATTTTTTTAACATATTGTGTATTTTCACACTTTGTAGCAAAAATACACTTTGTATTTGAACTTTTTTATTAGGGGCAGGGCCCCAAGCAAGCTTGAATATTTTGTATTTTGTTAACTATTATATATATATAAATCACCTTGGTCGGTGTAAACAGGGATGTTTTAGGGTTTCTCAATCTCTCCACTAAACTAGAAATCGATTAAACATGAATATCAGCTACAACACCATCAATCCCAATTTCTTCTTCATTCAGCCTGATCCTAACCTCAAGTTTCCTAACACAAACAGACATAAACGCCTAACACCCCCGATCTCAGCGATATGGTTGGCAGCAAGGGAGATAGTGATCGCAGGAGAGACCCGCAAGTTACCGATTGATCCAGGTATGTCTGTTGTGAGTGTCGATTTCATTTCTGAGGTTTGATTTTGGATACCATTCGTTGATTTCCGTTTGGGTTCGTGCGGTTAGGTTCATGTTCAGATCTCCCTCTGTTCATCTCATCTGGTAAATCTTCAAACACGAATCTCTGTCTCTATACACACAATTCTAAACCTATATTTACATGTAGTCTCCATCGATCACAGTGATTTTAAAATTTTCTTTTGATTTCGCCCAATTTTGTGCTCTCACAGGAAGAAGATCAGAGGTTACGATCACGCCTAGGGTTTTTTTTTTGGCTCAGGTTGATTGATTATATCATTCGGTATGGCTGCTCCACCGGCTAGAGGTCGAGAGGATCATGATTTCCTCATCAAGCTCCTGTTAATCGGCGATAGTGGTATGTAATGGTTTTGTTGTGTGAATCTCGATTTTATGATGATCGTAATGTTGAGGAATTTGTGTGGATTCTGCTGGTTTGATTTATTTAGTTTTGCTTACAATTCCGTTTGTGACGATTGTGATTTTGTAGACTAGGAATGCTATACGGAATAATTATTGTGGAAATCGTATGTACGAGGATCCTAATTTTGCGTTATGTTTGTTTTATAGGGTCATGGTTTTCTCATATGTCATCTAGATTGAAGATGTTTTGGGGGTGGGGATAGAATGATAGATAATGATTGAAGAAGTTTAATCATTCTATCATTCTATGCATGCAAACCAACTATTATATGCTCTGGTTGTTATAAAAGAAATAGAAGTTTCACTTTTGGAGTTAAAAGACATGATGCAAACTTTATCATGTAGTTACGGTTGGATGGTAGAGGCTCTTGCTTCCTGGGGAGAAGAACAAGCTTAAAATCCTGATTTGGGTATATTAGGAATTGGTATAGATTAGGGTAGATGTAGATGGGTATGTGAGTTGCCGTTCTAAAATAAGAACTAACATAAATGATTAATGGGACTTTATCTATATATCTACTTACAGTTGGAAAAGATTAATAATGAACACTTTCAGCTAAGAATCCAAAAATGGAAGTGTTGTCTTCTTTTACGTTTCTCGGATGCACCTCTTAATATTTATTTATAAATTCAAATGGTGGCAGTGTATGTTGTTGTAGCAGTATTTCTTCGGGTCTGATTGTTGTCATGCTTTTTTCTTCATTTTCTTCTTGATGAAAAATTAGGTTGCAGCTCTTTGATGCATTATTTGTTGACTTAGAAGCTTTAAAACATATGTAAATTTTGTCATTACTTTTGATGTAAATTGATCTCCAATGTGTCATGATATGTTCATATTGTTATAGCTATTTGGCTTTCACCTTATGACAGAGTGTATAATGCTTCGTCTTTTTATTTCACTCTTGCCAAATGATTAAAACATACACAATAGTATTTATACTTAGACATTTTTTAAATATCGATCGGTTGACTATAGGTTTCATATTGAAATAAAAACAACGACGAATCTGAAGTTATTGGTGTATATATGACTACTTTATTTTATTTGGCTTTTTCTTTCATATATCTTCTTGCTTTCTTTATTTTTTGTAAGGTTGAAATGCTAAAAACTGGTTGCTGGTCTATAGTCTGACTTTCTTCCAGAGGTAAGTTTTATTTATGTTCATGTCAATCAGTGGTTCTCTACTTCTTATCATATGTCGTGTGTTATTGCCTATTTTGTATTTCAAAAGTTTTTTTTTTATGATTTCCAGCTTGATGGCAATAGAGTGTTAGTGTCAACTTATTATAAGAAATATTTCAGTAATTTAGAAGTAAATTAGATTTAATTGTTTTTGTTAGGGTGTATCAGACGTAAAAATTACAGTATTTAGTTTAGTGTTTGTTGCTGTATCTTTTTTTATTGTCTTAATGTTGTGCCATTAGCCTATCTATACCTACGTAGTATTTATAAGTAGTTTCAAATGGATGGAAACATGAATATCAGCTACAACACCATCAATCCCAATTTCTTCTTCATTCAGCCTGATCCTAACCTCAAGTTTCCTAACACAAACAGACATAAACGCCTAACACCCCCGATCTCAGCGATATGGTTGGCAGCAAGGGAGATAGTGATCGCAGGAGAGACCCGCAAGTTACCGATTGATCCAGGTATGTCTGTTGTGAGTGTCGATTTCATTTCTGAGGTTTGATTTTGGATACCATTCGTTGATTTCCGTTTGGGTTCGTGCGGTTAGGTTCATGTTCAGATCTCCCTCTGTTCATCTCATCTGGTAAATCTTCAAACACGAATCTCTGTCTCTATACACACAATTCTAAACCTATATTTACATGTAGTCTCCATCGATCACAGTGATTTTAAAATTTTCTTTTGATTTCGCCCAATTTTGTGCTCTCACAGGAAGAAGATCAGAGGTTACGATCACGCCTAGGGTTTTTTTTTGCTCAGGTTGATTGATTATATCATTCGGTATGGCTGCTCCACCGGCTAGAGGTCGAGAGGATCATGATTTCCTCATCAAGCTCCTGTTAATCGGCGATAGTGGTATGTAATGGTTTTGTTGTGTGAATCTCGATTTTATGATGATCGTAATGTTGAGGAATTTGTGTGGATTCTGCTGGTTTGATTTATTTAGTTTTGCTTACAATTCCGTTTGTGACGATTGTGATTTTGTAGACTAGGAATGCTATACGGAATAATTATTGTGGAAATCGTATGTACGAGGATCCTAATTTTGCGTTATGTTTGTTTTATAGGGTCATGGTTTTCTCATATGTCATCTAGATTGAAGATGTTTTGGGGGTGGGGATAGAATGATAGATAATGATTGAAGAAGTTTAATCATTCTATCATTCTATGCATGCAAACCAACTATTATATGCTCTGGTTGTTATAAAAGAAATAGAAGTTTCACTTTTGGAGTTAAAAGACATGATGCAAACTTTATCATGTAGTTACGGTTGGATGGTAGAGGCTCTTGCTTCCTGGGGAGAAGAACAAGCTTAAAATCCTGATTTGGGTATATTAGGAATTGGTGTAGATTAGGGTAGATGTAGATGGGTATGTGAGTTGCCGTTCTAAAATAAGAACTAACATAAATGATTAATGGGACTTTATCTATATATCTACTTACAGTTGGAAAAGATTAATAATGAACACTTTCAGCTAAGAATCCAAAAATGGAAGTGTTGTCTTCTTTTACGTTTCTCGGATGCACCTCTTAATATTTATTTATAAATTCAAATGGTGGCAGTGTATGTTGTTGTAGCAGTATTTCTTCGGGTCTGATTGTTGTCATGCTTTTTTCTTCATTTTCTTCTTGATGAAAAATTAGGTTGCAGCTCTTTGATGCATTATTTGTTGACTTAGAAGCTTTAAAACATATGTAAATTTTGTCATTGCTTTTGATGTAAATTGATCTCCAATGTGTCATGATATGTTCATATTGTTATAGCTATTTGGCTTTCACCTTATGACAGAGTGTATAATGCTTCGTCTTTTTATTTCACTCTTGCCAAATGATTAAAACATACACAATAGTATTTATACTTAGACATTTTTTAAATATCGATCGGTTGACTATAGGTTTCATATTGAAATAAAAACAACGACGAATCTGAAGTTATTGGTGTATATATGACTACTTTATTTTATTTGGCTTTTTCTTTCATATATCTTCTTGCTTTCTTTATTTTTTGTAAGGTTGAAATGCTAAACACTGGTTGCTGGTCTACAGTCTGACTTTCTTCCAGAGGTAAGTTTTATTTATGTTCATGTCAATCAGTGGTTCTCTACTTCTTATCATATGTCGTGTGTTATTGCCTATTTTGTATTTCAAAAGTTTTTTTTTATGATTTCCAGCTTGATGGCAATAGAGTGTTAGTGTCAACTTATTATAAGAAATATTTCAGTAATTTAGAAGTAAATTAGATTTAATTGTTTTTGTTAGGGTGTATCAGACGTAAAAATTACAGTATTTAGTTTAGTGTTTGTTGTTGTATCTTTTTTTATTGTCTTAATGTTGTGCCATTAGCCTATCTATACCTACGTAGTATTTATAAGTAGTTTCAAATGGATGGAAGTATAGTGTCTGGGAAGCGAACTCGAGATGTGCCTGTCTTGCCTGAGATCGATTATTCAGCACGTTTAGACTCCTCTATGGGCTCTACATCCAGAAGACAAAATCGACAACGCAGATCTACTCTTGCTCATTTGTCGGATATAAGTACTGCAGGTGTGTCATTATCTGTTTCTGATCTTGGAGAGTCATCACAGACTTCTTTGGCTGACTCTTATCCTTATTTGGACGTCGGTGATGCTGTGCATGTTTGTCAGGCATGTGGCGCACGATTTTGGCTTTCTGAACAGGTTGGATTTGCCTCTGCTAACCGTCTTCCAAAGTATAATCAGTGTTGTAAAAGTGGTCGGGTTAATATATGTTTGCCTACTTCTCCACCAGTTTTTGTTCAAGATTTGTATGCACGTGCCGATTTTTTAGATAATATTCGTGCATATAATTCCATGTTTTCAATGACATCTTTCGGCGCAAGAATAGACGATTGATTAACTACGCGCGTGGGCCATATGTATTTAGAGTTGAGGGCCAAATATGTCATTGGCTTGGGAGTTTGTGTCCCTCACCAAACGAGAATCCTAGATTCCTACAGATGTATGTTTACGACTCTCAGAATGAGGTTTCAAATAGACTTCACCACTTTAATGCTGGTGAGCGTACATCGTTGCAGCCGACAATTGTTGAGCTATTGATCTCTGTTTTGAATGAGCTGAATGCGCTTGTAAAGCTCTTTCGAATTGCACGTGATTTTTGCAGAAATCCTGATGTCCCTAATTTCTATATACGTTTGTACCATTCCGCAAATCAACGTTCTTATGATCACCCGACCCGTCTTTTTATTTCACTCTTGCCAAATGATTAAAACATACACAATAGTATTTGATATGATAATAAATATACATGTTTTTAATATGTATTTCTTTGCATTTTAAGTCATTTTTGTTACAAAATTCAATATTTAGACACTTATTTGTGTTTTATTTGAATCTTGTAGGTTTCGGATGAAGCTCGGTGATTTTTGTGAAGAAAGTCCAAGATTTAAAGAAGTTCAAGAGGAAAAATGCTTCTGATATGACCATATTCAGCTGAATATGGCCATATAAGCTGTCAAATCTCAAATAGCCCCTTTTTGATGCTGAATATGGTCATATCACTTCAGATATGGCCATATTCGGGCAGAAAACGGGTTTATAACCCTAGTACACCTCATTTCCAAAACACTTTCATTTTCTTTCAAAACCCTAGCCTCTCAAAACCCTTTAGGTGTCTTTGAACATTTCTCAAGAGTTTTTGGAAGATTTGAAGGTCAAGATTGAAGATTTCACACTTTCAAGAAGAATCTAACAATCATCCACCCATTTCCCCTCAAAATTGGTTTGAATTCCTCTAGATCTACTATGAGTTCTTTCATATTCTTGAGTTTGGGTGTGTCTTTTGTAAGCCTTATGGGCTAAACTCTTGTTATCACTTGGATTAGACGAAACTTAGCATGATTTAACAACTTGTTCATGATTCTTGGTGATGTTTATGTTTATGCTATGATGAAACTTGATTACTCTTCAATGATTGTGTGTGTTTATTCTAATTTGATGAAATGTTCAACCTTGTGGGTGTTGTAAGCATGTTATGTTGGAAAACTTCATGTTCTTGCAAGACTTATGCATATAATTGCATATTTTGTATGTAATCTTGTGACATTTGACTAGGAATGGTGAATGAAGGTTGAAGACTTAGTAGAATTGGTTAAATGTGCATCCTTATGCTTATGTTTGAGAAAACCATAGTGTATGTCATAAATATCTCTTGTCATTGGTTATGAATTGTTTTGTAATCGTGGTATGAAGTTTATGAGTTGAAGAGTAATTATAGTTTTGTCTATTTTTTCCAAGTTTAGGTGGTTATCATGTGTTTATCGTGTTAACTTTCCAAAGATTTGTGGAATTAGGTAACCCTAACGGGAGTCTAATTCATCTTTAACATCGACATAATTATATCATTAGTTCTTCATGGCATAACTTTAGGTGGCTATTGTGTGTTTATCGTTCTAGCTTTCCGAATGGTTATATGTTTAGATATCCTTGACGGGGGTTTAGGCTATTTCCATGTTTCATGTGTAAGAAATGGTCTCACCTCGAATTTGTGCTAGTTGTTAATTCTATGCTAAGTGGAATCAAAGTCCAAGTGATATATTTAATTGATTGTGTATCTTCATCTTTATTTTCTTAATTTACTAGTTTAATTTGTTAATCGTTTTAGTTAACTATAATACTCACAAATCCAAACTCAATTGATCGGTTAAATAGTGATGATGATTTAGTATTGGGAGCCATTGTGTCCACGGATCGATACTCGGTTCTTACCTAGAACTATACTATTATGCGATAGGTGCACTTGCCTATTGTGTGTAGTTGGTTTAAGAGTGATAATCGTTTCTTAAATTAAAACTCAAATTGTGTGAAAAATCCTTATTTAAAATATATATACTTTACACACATCAAGTTTTTGGCGCCGTTGCCGGGGACACGGTGATTTCAAGAAAGATCGAAGTTGCTACTTTAACCATTTGTGTATATTTTATTTTCGCATTTTTACATTTTACTAGTGTTTATCTTTTGTCCCTTTTTACGGTGCTTGGTATTGTGTTGTGTTATCAGGAAGCTTATGTCCACATCTTCACCTGTCGAGGACCTGATTGAACCATATTCAAATCCGGAGAAATTACTTAAGAGAAGAAACTTAAGAGCAAAATCTATACAAATAGCTAAGGAAATCGATAGTGAAGCTACTCGTGCACAAATTACCGAGGAAACCGACACCGAAGAAGAAGACAATTCCGAGGACACAAACTCGGAAGACATGGGGAATCGAAACAATGAACAGAGAACCATCTATGATTATGCAAGACCATCGTTGGGTGGTTTGGCATCAAGTATTGTCAGACCGGCAGTTGAAGCCAATAACTTTGAAATTCGACCACAAATGATTCAAATGATTCAAAACAATGTTCAATTTTATGGTTTATCAGAGGAAGACCCGAATGCTCATATAGCAAACTTTTTGGAAATTTGTGATACGTTCAAGACGAACGGATTGTCCGATGATGCAAGCAAGCTTAGGCTTTTCCCATTCTCCCTTCGTGATCGAGCAAAGGCTTGGTTAAACTCACTTCCTGCTGGTTCTATAACCACTTGGGAGGATCTTGCTCAAAAATTTTTATTTAGATATTTTCCACCATCTAAAACTGCAAGATTGAGGAATAATATCACTTCTTTTATGCAGGATGAAGGAGAATCACTTTATGAAGCTTGGGAACGATATAAGGAGATGATGAGGAAATATCCACATCACGGGTTGGATGAGTGGATGCAAGTTACTACCTTTTACAACGGGTTGTATCCACAAGATCGCCAAATAGTCGATGCTACAGCTGGAGGATCTTTAGCCATGAAAACCCCTACGGAGGGGTATGCCATACTTGAACAATTGGCAATGAACACTTATCAAGGGCCATCTTCACGAAGTAGACCATCAAGACAAGGGGTTCACCATGTAGACGACTACACATCTCTAGCTGCACAAATGGAAACAATGGCTAAAAGAATTACTCAAATGCAATTGAACCAAGTGCAAGCAAGTTGTCATTTGTGTGGTGGTGCGCATATGAGCTCCGATTGTCAACATGGAGTTGTCTACAATGTGAATGAACAAGTGGATTTCATGAGTAACCAATATCGATCTCAAAACAATCCTTACAGTAACACTTATAACCCAGGTTGGAAGAATCATCCCAACTTTAGTTGGAAGGCAAGTGGAAGCAACCAACCTCCGGGTTTTCAACAAAGACCACCATTCCAACAAATCCAACAATCATTTCAACCACAACACCAAGATCACTCTCGACCTCAAAAACAAAATCAATACCAAAATCAAGGTTCAAGTAGTGGTTCACAACCCGAGAAAAGATCAAATTTGGAAGAGATGATGGCACAATTCTTGTCCACTGCCGAATCCCGTCATCAAAAATCTGAAGCTCGTCATGATCAAGCCGAAGTTCGACAACAACAATTTTCGGATGAATTAAGAAGTCAAGGTTTGGCGATTCGGGGTATTGAGAATCAAATGGGTCAAATGGCTAGTTTGCTAGCCGAGAGGGAGAAGGGTAAACTCCCGAGTAACACCGAAGCAAATCCACGAGGAGATTGTAAAGCAATTACTTTAAGGAGTGGTAAAACCACTAAAGAGATCGAGAAGACTTCCACATCTAAGCCGGTGGTTGAAGAGGTAGAAGTCGAGGTTCAAGACGAGGTGCCTAACACTAGGCGAGGCCCAGAAAGTACAGCACAAGTCAAAGAACCATTGAAAGTGTACAAGCCCACTATTCCATACCCGGGGCGTTTGAAGAAAGAAAAGATGGACCAACAATACGGTAAATTTCTTGACCTATTTAAACAATTACATATAAACTTACCGTTTGTTGAAGCTTTATCACAGATGTCCAAGTATGCCAAATTTCTCAAAGATCTTCTAACAAATAAACAGAAGCTTGAGGAACTTTCACATGTGGTTCTAAATGAAGAATGCTCAGCGGTGCTTCAAAATAAGCTACCACAGAAAATGAAAGACCCGGGAAGTTTCACACTTCCTTGCTTGATTGGTAGTTTGACTGTAAATAATGCTCTAGCTGACCTAGGTGCTAGCATCAACTTGATGCCATATTCCATGTTTGAAAGGCTAGACCTAGGAGAACCACAACCAACACGTATGAGCATTCAACTTGCCGATCGCTCGGTGAAATACCCGAGAGGTATAGTTGAGAATATGTTGGTAAGAATTGGTAAGTTTGTGTTTCCTGTGGATTTTGTAATCCTTGATATGGATGAAGACAAGAACGTACCTCTCATTCTTGGTCGCCCCTTTTTAGCTACATCTAGAGCCTTAGTAGATGTGTTTGAAGGTAAATTGACCCTTCGCGTGGATGAAGAAGAGGTGGTTTTTAAGATAAAGGATTCCATGCAACATTCTCAAATCCATGATGATACACTTTATTTTGTTGATACTATTGATTGCCATGTGGATGATTGTGTGCAGGAAATGTTTGAACATGATGTTTTAGAAACACAGTTGTTTGATGATAAAAAGCTTGATGCCGATCAAGCTAACCAGATTTGTGGCGAGCTAACTTGTATGTCAGCGGATGAACCATCCTCTGATGTGGAAGTTCATGGAGTTCTTGAAGTGGTTGATCGAGAGAAGGAACCAAAAGCAAAGTCATCAATTGAAGAACCACCATCATTGGAACTCAAGGAGCTACCCGCTCATCTTGAGTATGCTTATCTTGATGATGACTCCAAATTACCTGTTATTATTGCTTCTGATTTGACAAGTGATGAAAAAGTCAAACTTTTAGATGTCTTAAAGATGCACAAGAAAGCTATGGCTTGGAAGATTATGGATATAAAAGGGATCAATCCATCCTTTTGTACTCATAAAATTTTAATGGAAGATGATTACAAGCCAGTTGTTCAACATCAACGTCGCCTCAACCCTAATATGCAAGAAGTGGTTAAAAAGGAAGTAATCAAACTACTTGATGCAGGTTTGATTTACCCAATCTCAGATTCCGCATGGGTGAGTCCGGTACAAGTGGTACCAAAGAAAGGAGGTATGACGGTAGTAACCAATGAAAAGAATGAATTAATACCCACAAGGACCATCACAGGTTGGAGGGTTTGCATTGATTATCGCAAACTTAACGATGCAACGAGAAAGGACCATTTCCCTCTTCCTTTTATTGATCAAATGTTAGAAAGGTTATCTGGGAATATGTTTTATTGCTTTCTTGATGGTTTTTCAGGTTACTTCCAAATCCCGATTGCACCCGACGATCAAGAGAAAACCACATTCACATGTCCTTATGGCACATTTGCTTATCGGCGAATGCCATTTGGATTGTGTAATGCTCCGGCCACGTTTCAAAGGTGTATGGTGGCCATATTTCATGATATGATCGAAGACTCCATGGAAGTGTTCATGGATGACTTCTCAGTTTTTGGATGTTCTTTTGATAATTGTTTAAGCAATTTGAAGAAAATGCTCGCGAGATGTGAAGAGTCCAACTTGGTATTAAATTGGGAGAAATGCCATTTTATGGTGAAAGAAGGCATTGTGTTGGGACATAAAATTTCAAATGTTGGTTTAGAAGTAGATAGAGCAAAAGTTGAAACTATTTCAAAATTACCACCACCTACTTCTGTAAAAGCAATAAGAAGTTTTCTAGGTCATGCGGGATTTTATAGACGTTTTATTAAAGATTTTTCAAAAATTGCAAGGCCTATGACACAACTTCTTGAAAAAGATGTCCCATTTGTTTTCAATGAGGAATGCTTAAATGCATTCAACTTTTTAAAAGAAAAACTGATAAACGCCCCTATAATGGTAGCTCCTGATTGGACTCTTCCATTTGAGTTGATGTGTGATGCAAGCGACTATGCAGTCGGTGCGGTTTTAGGGCAAAGAAAGGACAAGCATTTTCATCCCATATACTACGCAAGCAAAACATTGAATGATGCACAAGAAAATTACACTACCACTGAAAAGGAATTACTTGCTGTAGTATATGCTTTTGATAAGTTTCGTTCATATCTTGTTTTATCTAAAACCATTGTTTACACTGATCATGCAGCTCTTCGATATCTATTTGGAAAGCAAGATGCAAAACCACGGTTGATCAGGTGGATTTTGCTTTTACAAGAATTTGATATAGAGATCCGAGACAAGAAAGGAGCTGAAAACGTAGCGGCAGATCACCTCTCACGCCTTGAGAACCCATCCATGGAAGAACTAAAGGAATCCAACATAAATGACAATTTCCCTCATGAGTTTCTTTTACAGGTTCAGGCGATTGAAGAAGAATTCCCTTGGTTCGCAGATCTTGCTAACTATCTTGCAGGTGGAGTTCTCGTGAAAGGTATGACTTATCAACAAAAAAGAAAATTCATGTCTGATGTTAAGTACTACTTTTGGGAAGATCCATATCTTTTTCGAGTTTGCGCGGATCAAGTGGTGAGAAGATGTGTGCACGGAATCGAGGCAATGAGCATACTTCGCCATTGTCATGAAGGACCCACCGGTGGTCATCATGGAGCAAATTACACCGCTAAGAAAGTCTTTGATTCTGGTTTTTATTGGCCTACCGTATTCAAGGATGCACACATGTTGGTTAAAGCATGTGATGCTTGCCAACGCGCAGGTAACATCTCTTCACGTGATGAGATGCCCCAAAATAGCATACAAGTATGCGAGGTATTCGATGTTTGGGGCATCGACTTCATGGGACCATTCCCTTCATCACATGGTCACAAATACATTTTAGTAGCCGTTGACTACGTGTCTAATTGGGCCGAGGCGCAAGCCTTGCCTACAAATAATGCTAGGGTAGTGGTGAAATTTCTGAAAAAGCTTTTCTCTCGGTTTGGTGCCCCTAAGGCTCTAATTAGTGATCGTGGCACTCATTTTTGTAATAATCAACTTGAAAAAGCGTTAACTCGTTATGGGGTTAAACATCGTTTTTCAACATCTTACCACCCACAAACAAGTGGTCAAGTTGAGGTCACTAATAGAGGTCTTAAACGAATCTTGGAACGAACGATTGGGCAAAACCGAAAGGATTGGGCGGATAAGTTAGATGATGCTCTATGGGCTTTCCGAACCGCTTACAAAACTCCAATTGGCACCACACCATTTAAGTTGGTTTATGGAAAGTCTTGTCACCTTCCCGTTGAACTCGAACACAAAGCTTATTGGGCCTTGAAGGCCGTTAATCTTGATTTAAAAGATGCAGGTGAAAATAGGTTTTTGCAAGTCCATGAACTTGAAGAGTTGAGGAATCAAGCATACGAAAATTCCTCAATCTACAAAGAAAGGACGAAAAAATTACATGACAACCATTTGAAGAACAACAAACAATTCCAAGTGGGGGATCGTGTATTGCTTTATAATTCAAGACTTCGCTTGTTTCCCGGTAAATTAAAGTCAAGATGGACGGGTCCTTATATCGTGAAGCAAGTATTCTCGTATGGCACCGTTGAAGTTGAACATTCGAACGGAAGGGTTTTCAAGGTTAATGGTCATCGCTTAAAACATTACATTGAAGGTCCGAGAGATGAGAAGGAGTTTGACGTCATGGAGCTCCACCCCAAGGACAAGTGAATGCGGGGTCGAGTCGAGCTAATGACTCGTAAATAAACAAAGCACTTGCGGGAGAAAACCCGAGATTTTGAAAATCATCCGTATCCTTTTGTTTTTACATATTTCTTTAATTAGTATACTTTAATTAGTTCTTACTTTATTTTGTTTCATTTTATTTTATCTTATTTTATCTTATTTTATATAAAAAAAAAACCGAAGATGTCGACGTCATCGGGTGTGTCTTACGTTATTTATAACGAAAACGTGTCAAGCAAAATGATTTTTGGGATGTAATATGAAGGTATTCTAAGTTAAGGAAAATTTTTGAAAAATGATTATTAATATAACCATATTCAAATAAATATGCCCATATTAACTGAGTCAATATAAGATGAAGTTGAAAAAAGCTTACTGATATGCTCATATTCAGACGGATATGCTCATATTGGCTGGAAAAAAAAAGGGGTAAAAAAAAAAAAAAAAAAAAAAAAAAATTCAAAACACCCTTCAAAACAAAAAAAAAACCCTTGACTTTGACCATTATTAACCAATTTTCCCCATCTTCATCTGCATTTCCATTTTCATCTTGACCTTCAAATTTCATCTTCACCTGCTTTCTTCTCCAACATCTTTCCCTCACCACCACAAAACCACAAACCACCACTGCCGTCGCCCCAGCTCCGCCGGCGACTAACCCCATCGCAACCACCCTGCCGCCGCCACTACCCCGCCAGCGAACCATCGCCCGCAACCATCGCCCACCCTTTCCCCCGTCGCCCTCCAACCTCACCGCCGCGACACCACCCCCTACCCACCTTCTTCTCCAACCGCGCGACACCACCACCACCACTGCCGGCAGTCCCTCTTCCCGCAGTCCCTCTTCCCTCTTCCCGAGCCTACCTCGCGCGACCTACCCACCTTCTTCCCTCTTCCCGAGCAACCACCACCTGCGCACATCACCACCACTACCCCGACCACCGCAGCTTTATCTCCACAACCCCCATCTCTCACACCTTCCAAGCACCACCTACAATCACAGCCTAGTTCTTTTTTGTTATTTATTTAAGTCTTAATTTTCTTCTTTCAAGGTAATCTTTCTTTACTTTCAACCTAATTTTTGTTCTTGTTCTTGGTTATTTTGATGTTTATTGTAAGTCTAGGACTGAAAATGATCTTGGTTGGTGTAATCTGGTTGAATCATGTCATATTTTTTTTTATCAAGTGGAGGTTAGTAAATATTTGTAGGACAAATGAAAGTGAACGTTGATTTAGTTGTGAGTGTAGGGAGTCTCTTGTGCTTAAGTGCTAATGTAAGTTTCTTTGAAAAAAAAAAAAACATGACATTGATGGTCGAAGGTTGTTGAGTTATATGATGTTTTTTTTATGATTTTGGCATAATTCAGTTTGTTGGGTGTATTTTTCTTTATGTGTTTATTTTATACCCACCTGTATATTTTTTTAATGAAATAAGTTGATTTGGTTTCTTGCAATGATTAGGCATTAACATGTCAAAATATGTTAACTTTGTTTTCATATTTCTATCATGTTTGTTTTAATTCTTTTACAAGAATCAAAATTGACATATTGTATTTCTTTTGCAGGTCATGGCCAATGATGATCTTCATCCGTTCCTTCGTTTTGAAAGTGGCAGTCAGGCTGCGAAGAAACTTCTCACCATTCAAAACAAGGAACTAATAGCGGGTCACACTATCGATTGGAAAGCTTTGGATGCTTTGGGTGAAACCAACCGTGTTAATGCACTCCTCTCCCGTCCTTGGAAACGTTTGTTTGATATCAAACATCATCAATACCGCGTGCTTGTATTGGAATTTTGCTCGACCTATCAGTTTGATCGTAAGATCAAAAATCTTAAGGACGCAAATGGCATTCAATTCCAACTTGGTGGTCGAAAACATACAATGTCTGTGGCAGATCTTGGAGTGATGATGGGTCTTTACACCCGTAATGAGACTAGTAGGAACATCTTTAAACAGGGTTTGAAGTCGACATCAACTGATAACCTAGTCGTGTTATGGGCTGAGATCGGTTCGGGAGAATACAATTCTACATCAAGTAAAAGCACCCAAATGCGAGACCCCCTTCATCGCTACTTTCATCGAGCACTTTCGGGCAATATTTCTGGACGAGGTTCAAGCACGGGTGTTGTCACTGAAAATGACATGTTTTTTCTATATTGCCTTATCCGGAAGCAGCCATGTAACTTGGCCTACGCACTCGCTATGTTTTTCTCAAAATGTTCCGGTAGAAAGCATAGTAGCCCAATCTGTGGAGGAGCGTTCATCACTCAACTGGCTTCTTCTCTTCGTCTGTTGGACGCTGATAGCCTCGTTGGAATTTCTTGTTCTCATCAAACGAAGCTTATCAATAAATCAATGTTGATCAATATGAGACTCGCTGCATATGAGTCAGCAGATGGATGGTATTGGTTGGACTCTGAAGAGAAAAGATGGTTTCCCCCGAATATGGAGATAGGCACATCGACTTGCATTGCGAATGCAGAGGCTCATCCGATAGCACTTATTGATGGTGACGGAGCCACAACACCATCTCCGCCACCGCCCGTTGATAACTCTTCTGATTTAGCTCACATTCGTGCCGGGGTGCATTGGATAATGCAGGTTATAACAAAGTGGGCTGCTGAAAATGAGTTTGGTCTTCCTCCTCCTCCTTTTCCTATACCAACTTCCCAACCTCCACCGCCCGAGCAAACAGAGCAGCAGCATGGTCCATCAGATGATGCAGATGTGATGGAGGACTAGTCTGACGACCTCACATCTTCTTTTGTGGTCCTTTTGCGTTTGAGTTGTACCTTTTTGGTATTTTGGTTGTACAAACTCATAACGTATTTGTGTTGTCATTTCCTTATGTTCGTTTACTTTATGTACTGTTTATTTATGTTGTTTTTTTCTTCTTTGTTTTGCTAAACTTATTGCTTTGTTCTTGAAGTGTTGTTATTGCTAGTTTTCGTGGAATCGTGAGAGTGATGATTTGCTTAGCGGACGCTTGAGATTTTGTTGGGCCTCTTTTCTTGGATTTCTTCAGGGGAGTTTTCTGTTTCACCTTCTTTCCTTACATGTATTGATACATTGAGGACAATGTATGTTTCAAGTGTGGGGATGTTTGGGTTTTTGTGAACTTTTGCAAGTCTTTTACGTATATCTCATTGCACCTTAAAACAATCCTATTTTTGACAAAAATTTTTCAAAAAGTTGAATAAATGACATCCATTTATATTTCTTTTAGATCTTAAACCATGATTGAATTGTTAACATCACAGAACTAAGAGAAACCAAGTGCATTATGATAAAATGTTCAGATTTTCAGTGAGCATTGCAAGTTGAAAATGTGATATTTATGCATGAGTTTGAACTTTACCTTTATCCCTCCATTTCCGTAAGCTTATTTGTGCCTCTATCACATGAAATCATATGATTTAGTGTTTGCTTACATGTTTGTTGATTCTTGAGTGTGCCAAATGTGCATCCACGTGAGAACTTGCTTAGGATATGCATTTCAAGACCATAAACTGAGTTTTTGCATGAAAATGACAGAGGCATTAGGAATACCCACCTTATAAGCCATTTTTTTTCTTTCTCTTACATTTCACCCAATTGTTACCATTAGTCACCATGTTGAACCATTTTCCATTTTTTCTTTGTTATTACCCACATCATTAGCTACTTAGCCAAATTAGCCATTTTTATCTTTTAACCCTTGTGATAAAATTCCGGTTATTTCTAGTTGTCTAAATTTTGGCATCGAATTTGTTTAATGCTTACTAGTTTTAATTAGAAGTCCATTGTTCAAAAAATAAAGAAAAAAAAAAAGAAGAAAAAAAAAAAAGAAAAATATGAAAAAAGAAAAAGAGAAAAAAAAATTGAAAAAAAAACTGAGAAAAAATGTTATATTATGTTGTCTAGAATAGGAATAAATAAATGTGAGTTATTTGATGCATAAGAAAGAACAATTTTCATGCATATCTCACGTTTAGTAGATTTGTATTAGTTTAGTTATATTAAATCGTGTGTACATATTAGCGTAATATATAATACTTAGCATCTAGACTTCCGGAATTTTTATCCGTTTAACCACTTTTACCAAAAATTCCATACCTTTTTACCCAAGCCCCGTTACAACCCGTTAAAAGTCCTCTTGTTTTATGCATTCTCTTATGTTAATTGGTGGAGATTTGACCCCTTTGCAAGCTTATTACTATGTTTGTATCATTGGTTGGCATTGAGTGATTCACTTATACACTTACACATACAAATAACCGAGTGTTGAGTGATTTTTGTGAGCGGTTTATACTCATGCATAAAAGAAACTTTGTAGGCATGTGATGCTCATTTGAACACTTCTAAAAGAGCAAGCTTAAAACACTCGGTTTCTTCTTATGAGTGTGCCATGTTTGATAGTCAATTATGAGTTTGGATCTTCATGTAACAAATGGTTTGTCTCTCACCATCTTTTATGTCAATGGGATTTCTTTTGTTAAATGGTTGCAAGAGAGTTTGCTTGAGGACAAGCAAAGTTCAAGTGTGGGGATGTTTGATATGATAATAAATATACATGTTTTTAATATGTATTTCTTTGCATTTTAAGTCATTTTTGTTACAAAATTCAATATTTAGACACTTATTTGTGTTTTATTTGAATCTTGTAGGTTTCGGATGAAGCTCGGTGATTTTTGTGAAGAAAGTCCAAGATTTAAAGAAGTTCAAGAGGAAAAATGCTTCTGATATGACCATATTCAGCTGAATATGGCCATATAAGCTGTCAAATCTCAAATAGCCCCTTTTTGATGCTGAATATGGTCATATCACTTCAGATATGGCCATATTCGGGCAGAAAACGGGTTTATAACCCTAGTACACCTCATTTCCAAAACACTTTCATTTTCTTTCAAAACCCTAGCCTCTCAAAACCCTTTAGGTGTCTTTGAACATTTCTCAAGAGTTTTTGGAAGATTTGAAGGTCAAGATTGAAGATTTCACACTTTCAAGAAGAATCTAACAATCATCCACCCATTTCCCCTCAAAATTGGTTTGAATTCCTCTAGATCTACTATGAGTTCTTTCATATTCTTGAGTTTGGGTGTGTCTTTTGTAAGCCTTATGGGCTAAACTCTTGTTATCACTTGGATTAGACGAAACTTAGCATGATTTAACAACTTGTTCATGATTCTTGGTGATGTTTATGTTTATGCTATGATGAAACTTGATTACTCTTCAATGATTGTGTGTGTTTATTCTAATTTGATGAAATGTTCAACCTTGTGGGTGTTGTAAGCATGTTATGTTGGAAAACTTCATGTTCTTGCAAGACTTATGCATATAATTGCATATTTTGTATGTAATCTTGTGACATTTGACTAGGAATGGTGAATGAAGGTTGAAGACTTAGTAGAATTGGTTAAATGTGCATCCTTATGCTTATGTTTGAGAAAACCATAGTGTATGTCATAAATATCTCTTGTCATTGGTTATGAATTGTTTTGTAATCGTGGTATGAAGTTTATGAGTTGAAGAGTAATTATAGTTTTGTCTATTTTTTCCAAGTTTAGGTGGTTATCATGTGTTTATCGTGTTAACTTTCCAAAGATTTGTGGAATTAGGTAACCCTAACGGGAGTCTAATTCATCTTTAACATCGACATAATTATATCATTAGTTCTTCATGGCATAACTTTAGGTGGCTATTGTGTGTTTATCGTTCTAGCTTTCCGAATGGTTATATGTTTAGATATCCTTGACGGGGGTTTAGGCTATTTCCATGTTTCATGTGTAAGAAATGGTCTCACCTCGAATTTGTGCTAGTTGTTAATTCTATGCTAAGTGGAATCAAAGTCCAAGTGATATATTTAATTGATTGTGTATCTTCATCTTTATTTTCTTAATTTACTAGTTTAATTTGTTAATCGTTTTAGTTAACTATAATACTCACAAATCCAAACTCAATTGATCGGTTAAATAGTGATGATGATTTAGTATTGGGAGCCATTGTGTCCACGGATCGATACTCGGTTCTTACCTAGAACTATACTATTATGCGATAGGTGCACTTGCCTATTGTGTGTAGTTGGTTTAAGAGTGATAATCGTTTCTTAAATTAAAACTCAAATTGTGTGAAAAATCCTTATTTAAAATATATATACTTTACACACATCAGTATTTATACTTAGACATTTTTTAAATATCGATCGGTTGACTATAGGTTTCATATTGAAATAAAAACAACGACGAATCTGAAGTTATTGGTGTATATATGACTACTTTATTTTATTTGGCTTTTTCTTTCATATATCTTCTTGCTTTCTTTATTTTTTGTAAGGTTGAAATGCTAAAAACTGGTTGCTGGTCTACAGTCTGACTTTCTTCCAGAGGTAAGTTTTATTTATGTTCATGTCAATCAGTGGTTCTCTACTTCTTATCATATGTCGTGTGTTATTGCCTATTTTGTATTTCAAAAGTTTTTTTTTTTATGATTTCCAGCTTGATGGCAATAGAGTGTTAGTGTCAACTTATTATAAGAAATATTTCAGTAATTTAGAAGTAAATTAGATTTAATTGTTTTTGTTAGGGTGTATCAGACGTAAAAATTACAGTATTTAGTTTAGTGTTTGTTGCTGTATCTTTTTTTATTGTCTTAATGTTGTGCCATTAGCCTATCTATACCTACGTAGTATTTATAAGTAGTTTCAAATGGATGGAAGTATAGTGTCTGGGAAGCGAACTCGAGATGTGCCTGTCTTGCCTGAGATCGATTATTCAGCACGTTTAGACTCCTCTATGGGCTCTACATCCAGAAGACAAAATCGACAACGCAGATCTACTCTTGCTCATTTGTCGGATATAAGTACTGCAGGTGTGTCATTATCTGTTTCTGATCTTGGAGAGTCATCACAGACTTCTTTGGCTGACTCTTATCCTTATTTGGACGTCGGTGATGCTGTGCATGTTTGTCAGGCATGTGGCGCACGATTTTGGCTTTCTGAACAGGTTGGATTTGCCTCTGCTAACCGTCTTCCAAAGTATAATCAGTGTTGTAAAAGTGGTCGGGTTAATATATGTTTGCCTACTTCTCCACCAGTTTTTGTTCAAGATTTGTATGCACGTGCCGATTTTTTAGATAATATTCGTGCATATAATTCCATGTTTTCAATGACATCTTTCGGCGCAAGAATAGACGATTTGATTAACTACGCGCGTGGGCCATATGTATTTAGAGTTGAGGGCCAAATATGTCATTGGCTTGGGAGTTTGTGTCCCTCACCAAACGAGAATCCTAGATTCCTACAGATGTATGTTTACGACTCTCAGAATGAGGTTTCAAATAGACTTCACCACTTTAATGCTGGTGAGCGTACATCGTTGCAGCCGACAATTGTTGAGCTATTGATCTCTGTTTTGAAGGAGCTGAATGCGCTTGTAAAGCTCTTTCGAATTGCACGTGATTTTTGCAGAAATCCTGATGTCCCTAATTTCTATATACGTTTGTACCATTCCGCAAATCAACGTTCTTATGATCACCCGACCCCAGATACTATCGGAGCAATAGTGTTTGAAAATTCTCCAGAGGCAACAGATTTCGATATAATCATTCGTTGCAAGGATGATATTCCACAACGTATAAATAAAGTTCATCCTCTTTACATGGCTCTTCAGTATCCGTTGTTGTTTTTACATGGGGAGCCTGGATGGTCGCCGGATCTCCGTTTAACTTCTGATGACTCGAATGATGATCGGAAGTTAACTATGAATATGTATTATAGTTATCTAATTCATGATCGTATGGGCGGTTACTCTTTACTACTGCGAGGTGGTCGGCTTTTTCAACAATTTTTAGTTGACGCTTATATCTTCATAGAGCAATACCGATTGGATTACATAAGAATGAATCAAAATCGTTTCAGAACTGAATTTTTCCAAGGTGTGCATGATGCAGTAGAAAGAGGTGATATTGAAGGGCGTGCTATCGGAAAGCGTATCTTTCTGCCATCATCTTTTACTGGCGGCCCTCGGTACATGTATAAACACTACCAAGATGCACTAGCAATCTGTCGAGTTCATGGAAATCCTCAGTATTTTATAACATTTACGTGCAACGTTAACTGGCCTGAAGTTGGTCGCTTTATGCGCTCATGTCAACCATTGAAAGCACACGACAGGCCTGATATCATTTCAAGGATATTCCGGATGAAAGTCAAGTCGTTACTTGATTTTTTACGCACCGAGGAACCATTTGGAAAAGTAGCAGCAGGTACCAATTATCTCTTTTTCCTTGCTTTTTCTAATCCTTTACTATTACAATGTGTTTGTTGAATCCTTCTTTTTTATCAACTAGATTTGTATACCATTGAATTTCAGAAAAGAGGTCTACCGCATTGCCACTTATTGTTATAGGTCACACAACCTTTCAGAATTCACAATCCTGCCGATGTAGACCGTTATATTTCGGCTGAAATTCCAGATCGTATAGCTGAGCCGCGGTTGTATAGGATTGTTACAGATTCAATGTTACATGGCCCGTGTGGTCTTGCTAGACCCTCTTCTGTATGCATGGTTGGTGGAAGTTGTTCTAAGGGGTTTCCAAAACCATACGAGTCTTCCACGCGTTTCGATAGCAACGGATATGTGCATTACAGAAGAAGAACAGACGGACATGTAGCTACTAAAGGTGGTGTTCAACTTGACAACTCTTATGTCGTTCCGTACAACAAGGCACTATGTTTACGTTTCGAAGCACATATTAATGTTGAGTATTGTGGTTGGAATATGGTCATAAAGTATTTGTTTAAATACATTTCGAAAGGCGCAGATCGGATCAGATTTTCTATTGGTTCTCTTCCAGCAGATTGTGGAGACAACTCAAATAGTGTTAAACTTAAGCAAGATGAAATTAAAAACTATGTGGATGGACGTTTCATATGTCCTCATGAGGCATCTTGGCGCATTTTAGACTTTCCAATTCATCATAGAAACCCTCCAGTTCAAGTGTTAGCTGTCCATCTAGAAAACATGCAGAATATCACATTTAGAGATTCACAGCAACTGCAACGGATAGTCGAAGAGCCATCTTACAAAAAGACAACTTTAACTGAATGGTTGAATACAAATGCTTATGATGTCAATGGCAGACATTTACGTTATGTCGACTTTCTTTCCGAATATAGATGGGACAAAACAAAAAAACAATGGTTTCGTAGAACTAGACAGGGGACACCGGTCATTGGTAGACTCATATACATTCATCCTACATGCGGTGAACCTTTTTATTTACGAATGCTATTGTTACACCAAACGGGCTGCAAAAATTTCAATGATATAAAGACGGTCTCTGGTTTTGTATGCAATACATATCGAGAGGCGTGTGAAAAGCTCGGTTTTCTTGGTGACGACAATGAATGGTGTCTAGCTTTCGATGAAGCTTCCGCATGGGCAACTGCATCAGAATTGAGGTCATTGTTTACTCATATGTTATTGTTCTGTGAGATATCAAATCCAATGAACCTGTGGGTAAGTAAGTGGCGTAGTATGTCAGATGATGTGCCTAGACTTTTAGGATTGTTTCAGAAGAGCAAAGAAACATATATGGACAATGATGACTTGTAACAATACGTTTTATATGAGATTGAATTGTTGTTGAATTCAAGTGCAAGCCCATCTACCCTGTCTGACTTCGGTTTGCCAGTTCCACGACCCTATTTATTAGAGAAGTTGAAGAACAGGCTATTGATGGAAGAAAGGAATTACGATAAACAACTTCTTGCCCAACAACACGAAATACAAAAAAAAACGTTAAATTGCAAGCAGCATACAGTACACGAGTCAGTTGTCTCCTCTATTGAAGCACGCAAACAGATTCTGATGTTTGTTTATGGCCATGGAGGAACCGGTAAGACATTTCTTTGGACAACGATAATAAATGCCTTACGTAGTAGAGGGAAGATTGTTTTAGCCGTAGCAGCTTCGGGCATTGCATCGTTGCTCCTTCCTTCAGGAAGGACTGCTCATTCACGGTTCAAAATCCCATTAGATTTAACTGAAGACACCATTTGTCATGTAAAAAAGAACACCCAGCTTGGACAACTCTTGGTGGAAACATCTCTTATAATCTGGGATGAAGCCCCTATGAATGATCGTAAGTGTTTTGAAGCATTAGATAGAACCCTACAAGATCTCCTCGAAAACAACCATCAGCCGTTTGGAGGCAAATCAATTTTATTGGGTGGTGATTTTAGGCAAACCTTACCCATCAAACGTAAAGCTTCTAAATCTCAAATTATTGCGTCTGCTTTGCCAAAATCATTACTATGGAGGCATTTTAGTGTTGTTAAACTAACAGAAAACATGCGGTTGCAACGTGCAAGACAAAACTCAATTGACACGTCTGAAATATCTCAATTTTCCTCATGGCTACTACAAGTTGGTGACGGTTCGATCGGAACGCCAGACAAAGACAGCCCTGACGACACGCGTCTAATTGAGATACCAGAAAAATACTTGATTCCAAACTGTGTCGATCCCTTGAATGCACTCATACACTTTATCTATGATGACGATACACTTCGTCACCCGACAACTGCAAATCTCTCAGAAAAAGCAATTGTTTGTCCTAAAAACGACACAACAGACCTCATAAACTCAATGGTCCTCGACATGTCACCTGGTAAGTCTTCTACATATTTGAGCAGCGATTCTATAGTTCCCCATTTGAAAGAAAGAGGTGACACTGAAATATTGTACCCAACTGAATACTTACATGAGCTTAATTTTAGTGGACTGCCCCCTCACAAATTACACTTAAAGGTCAAATCTCCCATAATCCTTTTGAGAAATATAAATCAAGTAGCCGGCCTTTGCAACGGAACTAGATTAATAATTACGCAGCTTCTCCCACGGCTCATAGAAGCCCAAGTTATAACAGGAATAGCTGTAGGTCATAAAGTTTACATTCCCCGTATCATTTTGACCCATACAGATAAAGAATTACCATTTATTTTCAAGAGAAAGCAATTCCCTGTAAAATTATGTTATGCGATGACAATTAATAAAAGTCAGGGTCAATCTTTAAATAAAATAGGTGTATATTTGCCACAACCAGTTTTCGGGCACGGTCAATTATACGTAGCACTCTCTAGATCAACATCACCACATGCCTTAAAAATCTACATTGAACCAAATGAACAAAACCTTCCGAATGTGACAAAGAACATTGTTTATTCAGATTTCTTACGTGAAATAAACTGTTAAAACTTCATTTCAGATGACAACGCAAAATATATCAGATCTGACACCGAGATGCAAAACAGAATGTCTACATGTGACGATTGTCAAAAAGTGGCTGATGTACAAACGGCCTGAAATCCACTTCCCTTTTTTAGAAATCTACATTGAACCAAATGAACAAAACATTTCGAATGTGACAAAGAACGTTGTTTATTCAGATTTCTTGCGTTAAATAAACTGTTAAAACTTCATTTCAGATGACAACGCAAAATATATCAGATCTAACACCGAGATGCAAAACAGAATGTCTACATGTGAGGATTGTCAAAAAGTGGCTGATGTACAAACGGCCTGAAATCCACTTTCTTTTCATGGATTTACAAGTACGTAACGAAACATCTACATACTTATATTCGCATCTAAATATTGCATACATTTGACATTCGTATTGTGTTGTTATGTATAATATCAGATTAATACTAAATGTCCATAGCTGATAATAACTTGCTGAAATTCACAGGGTGACGCCATCAAAGCAATTACCGATGCCCAAAGCAGCTCCTATTTTAACAACTTGAGAAGAGCTGGATTTTGCTACTCCGTGACAGGATACGTATGTGTTGAAGCTAGATCTGCAAGTATGGTTGTGAATCGCGACACGTCTATCCTTTTTGGTAGAGCAACAACTGTAACTCCAATAGAAGATGACAGTCTGCCATGGTATTACTTCGATTTCGCTCCCTACTCTGCCTTGCAACAACGTTACGATGACGGGAACAAACTTCTCACAGGTACAAATACTAATGACTGTACTTCTTTAATGTTACATTTACATAACAGTCACGCATACCTACCTATTTTTATAACTTCCTGCAGACTTCATTGGACGCGTTGTTCACATCACAGAAGTTCCAAATAGAAGCAAAGGCAGATTGGTTCGCATCATCCTGCAACATGAAAGGTAACAACAACAACTAATACGTAACAACATACAAAGACAACATCCATCATACTTATAACTACATACTCATTAATACACAGTGGCAAACTTATTGATGTCAGCCTTTGGGAAGAGATAGTCATTGGATTTAACCAGAAGGCAGCTACAACAGGCGACGACCCTGTTATCGTTGCCATCACCTCACTCAAGGTGACTACTTTCTTAGGTAATATCCAGTTTAATTATCATAAAATATCTTCCACGTATTTGTAAATCTCACCTAACAAAAAAATTAACCCATGTTAAGGTGCACTGCAACTATCATCAACATCTGCTTCCCAGACATACATCAATCCAGCAATACCACAGCTAGGGTCTCTTATTCAAAAGTAAAAACACATTTTAAATTTCCACTTAATAACAATAAATTACAATGAAACATATCACAACATATTTAATATCATACAGGTTTAAACACATGCCCACAACCGACATACCATCATCACCGACAAGGAATGTGTTTGCTGAAAGAAACATAGTTCCCTTATCTGAAGCCATTACCAAGCTCGCTGATGCCAAAAAGGTAACTTTCTGCCTTATTAAACATACACCAATGACATCGAAACGTGACCATACTATATTTCTTAAAATAAAATGACAACAGCAGGCTACTACATGCATGGTTTTAGCTGAAATACAAGAGATACATTCTAGCAAAGGACACGACTGGTACTACGATTCATGCATCCAATGTTCCAACAAAGTCTACCTTAACGGCCACCTGTTCTACTGTCTTAGGCATGGTTCTAAATGATTAGTAACAGAGTCATTTTGCACTGCTTAGTCGATTTAATTTCTGCAGTTCGATTTTGGATACCATTTGTTCATTTTCGTTTGCGTTCATCTGGTTAGGTTTTGTGCCTGCGTTTTTTGTTCAGAGCATGATGATTTGAAGGTTTTTTTGGTTCTAAATGATTAGTAATAAAGTAATTTTGCACTGCTCAAATCTGCTTATCTATCAAGTGAAATATGATCTTTTGAATAAGCGATTTGAATTTGCTCACTCCAAACTGTTTTTTTTTCAAAGACAATACGCTGATGTTCAGACTTTCATGTTATCATTTTACTCCCAAATCTATAAATAACTATATCTTTGAAGCTCATATCCTTTATGTTAGAATATGATAGTAGTCACTAAATTTAATATGGTGTTCAATTAATACAGGAGGCTGTGAATGTATCTCTTGGAAACCTATTGACATACCCATTTGTGAACGAAGCTGTGATGAACAAAGATAAGCACAATACTGGATTCTTGACAATCAGTTATTTGTGGTTGATTATTACAGTAGCTCAAGCTCAAAACACCACTGATCCATCTGAAGGTTTTAATATCTTTCATTCAACAGTATTATGTATATGAATTAAGCAACATGACGATTCTGTTTCTAACTAAATGATGAAATTGGTGGTGCGTTGCAGCGCGAGTTATAAACGATATGTTCAGCCAATGGGGGATACCAGAAACTTCTGCAACAGAGATGAGATGGAACCTAGGCGGAGAACTATGCAGTGGTGCTGCAGTCGACTCTACAGACTTCAATTCAAGCGAATTCAATCCTGCAATCAAATGTGATTGCACTTTCGCCAATTCTACTTGTCATATCACTCGACTGTTAGTCCTTTTTCAATCATCAACTGTTGTTGTATACTTGTATGCATTCGGTTTTTGATCTTTTGACAATCATTGATTGCTTCATCAGAAAAGTTTATGCTTTGGATGTTGTTGGCACAATACCAGAAGGACTCTGGAGTTTGATTTACCTTACCAATCTGTATGTATGAATATGATGATGCAAATATTTGTTGTTAATGAATGTTTGTGTTTGTGTTTGGTTTAACGGTGAAGTATTTGCTACAGTAATTTGGCTCAGAACTACTTGACAGGCCCCTTGTCGCCTTCAGTTGGCAATTTAACGCGGATGCAGTGGTTGTAAGTTTTGATACTTTAAGCTTTTAACCTGTTATGTTTATAGTAAGAGATCTGTGATTTTGGATAGTTGGTTAATTTGAATTGTTTTTAGGACTATTGGCATCAATACGTTATCAGGGGAGGTCCCACCGGAACTAGGGCTGCTTACTGACCTTAGATCTCTGTATGGTTTCTTTTTTCTTTCTACTTTGTCTGTCTTCATGTTATGAAGCAGTAGTTGATTTAGAAAGTTCTACAATTTTTTATGGCATTAAAATTCTTCGTAGCATACCTGATTCTAGCTTCTAGCAGGATGTGGGTATGTATGTTGCTGTTGGAGTTTCTTTGAAGGATTATGTTGTTTGTTTAACCCTTAGTTTTGTTTTCTTTCTTTTTAGACATTGATTAAAATTTGGTTTTCTTTAATGACATCACTTGCTTATGTATGTGAATGCGTTGCATACACATATATAAACAAATCTTTCTTTCTGACCCAAGCATCATATGGAACCCATTACACGTAATTCAAGTGGGCATTTTTTAAAGGAGTTGCTTTTACTCAAGAGTAAATTACGCAATACAAACTCTCTTTTTTAGACATTGATTAAAATTTGGTTTTCTTTAATGACATCACTTGTATGTGAATGCGTTGCATACACATATATAAACAAATCTTTCTTTCTGAGCCAAGCATCATATGGTACCCATTACAGGTAATTCAAGTGGGCCTTTTTTAAGGGGGTTGCTTTTACTCAAGAGTAAATTAGACAATGCAAACTCCAAATACAAGGTATGAGTTCTTACCTTCCTTTTATACCTCATTACTTTTGTGTCTTAAGAGCCATTTCTGATCTGTAAACATGTTAATTTCAGGTCGAAGTGGGTTTATTTAAAGCATGATGCTATGGCGGCTTGTATTACATGTCGGTATACACTTTCAAAAAGGGCTAAGTTTATACTCTTACATGAATGATATTTCTTCGTTTATGAAAATTGGTTGTTTTAATGATTTGAAGCATAGCAATGTGTTTAGGTTTATGGTTATATCCAAAAACACCATTATGTTACATTTAGTAAGCTTAATACACTCTCAATCTGACAGAAATAAATCCGGTACAAAACCCGCGCAATGTGCGGTCTCAAACTAGTTGTTTATAAAAATCACATCAAAATTGATTTTCCTGAATTTTAAATGTGAAATTCAGGGGTAAATTTAGCCTATTTTAAGATTGTAACCGTCTTTGGCAGTTTCACCTTAATTCCTTCAAGATTCGAATAGAAGTGTAATTTAATCATCTTGTTCATAATCTACGGTTTACGAAAATTATATAAATCACATATCGTTTTTAAAACTAAGTTTCATCTATTTAAATATTTGGATTAAACCCACAAATAATTTCAATCCAAAAGCAATCTCGTAACTTGTTAATCATTACAACACGATTTATCTACACGAAACATCTACTAATGCTAGCAACAGTTCAACTAAATGCAAAACCATACACAAATAGAAATAGAAACGTGAATGAAATGTCACCTTTCTTGTGATTACATAATGCAATTTCTCTGACATAATGTATATAAATGTATAATACATCCACCAAAATAGTGATTGTTTTCATGATTCTTTTCACAATAATACATATGACAGAATGATTAATAGTAGTTTGGTGAAAACAAACTCACACACCCATAAGCATGTCTGTAACGTTCAGACACGTTCTATCCAAAACCACTCATATTTACTGTCTGACCCGGATCCGTACCCTTTTTCTGACCCGATCAGTCCACTTCTACTTTAATTCAAAAATCAAAACAGTGACTTTATTCATTCTACTTTTCTTTTTTTATAACCATTGATAATCATTATGTTTTTTTTGAACGTACTGCAGTTAATGTTTATTTTAATGGAAGTGCAATAAAAAGGCATGTTTTTTTCATTATTTTACATGTTTTTGAGTTCATAAAGGGTAATTAACATTTAACACCGTACCATGGTCATTTCAAACTTTATGTATTTAATTCCATTGAACGTATAAGTTTAAGAACACTTAGTTTGGTTTTATTAGACTATCTCTAATTCATAAAATATTAGATTTCTACTCATCTTTTAGAAACTTTCATTTATCTCTAATCGTCTATAAATTCTTACGATTTTATAGCAACATCGTTTTCTTCATTTGTTTTTCATGATTAGTTCTTTTTATACTAAAATAGTTTTGTTAATTTCATATTATTTAAAATAACAAAATATATTAAAATGTTTTAAAACTAGGGATTTCCCCATGCGTTGTGATGGGTTACGGGTCGATAATTATAATCATTATGAGCGAAATTGAGTAAAAATAGGTGTAAATATCTGATAATAATATTAGTACACTCAAGTAGTAAAGGTGTATGTCTCTCACCCAAGTGGTGTTGGGTTCGAGCATCAATTGAGATGTTGAGTAATTCTAAATTGAAATAAAATAAATACATTAAAGTGTTAAAAAATAAACCCAAAAATTATTTAAAATTACGACGTTAATGACAATCATCTTTACACCATAAACACATCCATATTATCTTGATACTATATATTTTTAGACACACAACAATATCACTAAAAATACTAGCAAGATGCCAGCTATCGAGATACAGTGGTTAATTACAAGTTATTAAAAAACACAAAGAGCAACACCACACAAACAGGAAAATAATCACATCACTTAGATCTAATATAAGTGACAACGTTATATCAATAGTCAAAAGTAATAATATTCCAAGGTTTAATATAATTTTGTTGATAAAATTTGAATTTTGTTTCTTTAAAAAGTATTCCATGTGCACGTTTGTTTCAAAAAGTACATATGCATGGTTAAAATTTTAATGGTACGACTATAAAGAAAATATGGCCCCACCCGCTTTAAACTTGTATATTTATTATGTCAAATAAACCGTAACTTAGTCTAAAGCATATCTTATTTAATTCAGTGTCAATTTATTATTAATTTTTAGTTTTATGGTGAAAAATCAACCGATTTGACCCGCATCAACCCGAGAAACAAAAACCACTCTTCTTAATTTGTTAGGCCCGTTATAGTCGGAAACCGACTGGTTTGATTGTAAACGTTAAATCGAGTGAAACCAACCAGTGAACTACCGCGATTATTGGTTAAACTGGCCTGAGCGGACAATCTGTTCTTGGTTTATTAACATTGGTTTTGGATAAGTTAAATTGACATTCTAATATGTTAATAAATTCAGTCTTTTACATTTTCATCGCGAACAATTACTATTTTCTTAGTTATAACTTTCTATAGTGTTTTGAGCTTATGTAACATATAAGACACGTCATCCAAGCCTGATAAAACTGTTGTGGTATTATCTTATTGCCTAGCTATAAAATGAAATAAAATAATAGTGAATTGAGTAACATATCGAAACATAAAAACTTGTTACTTACAATTATATCATATAACGAATTTTGACATAGGTATCATTTACTTCCAACTCCTTGAATATGTTCGTTCGTATCGTACAAACAAGTGCAGCCCCAAAACATAAACTTCCAACATGAAATCACTTTCAAGTTTTTGGCAATATTTATTAAAGTAAGGTTCACAAGTACGAACGACAAATCTTCCACCGTCTCTAAATTGTGAACATGACATGTCGTGACAACGTGTGGATTAATTGTGAAAACCGACACAAGTATATGTAGCGAAATTGCATTTGTATCACATATATGTATACATGCATATATATTGTCTTTTGTGATGTCTTCTACTTTCGTGGTTTTATTTACCTCCTCATCGAACTTTATATGTTTTCACACTTATATGTCTCTTACCAAAATGTTCGTTATTGGTTCTTTCTAAAAGACAAACATTACTACGCGTATTGAACACATCCATTGTAACGTGTGGGTAGCCGCCGCTACAGGCGACTCACTCGTTTGTCGAGTCACTCATTTCTTTCGAGTTGTCAAGGTCGATGTAAACAAATACAAAGACAGATTGTCGTTTATGTTTTCTTTCTTCCTCAAAGCTTTTAGAACATGTTTTGATTTATTTCAATACACTCCTTTGACATTTTTATGTTTTCATAATGTTGGTATAGAAATTTTGGAACTACATGTGTCAACGTGTGTTTTGTCTTTTATATTATTTGTTTTCTATTGGGTTTGGAAGTTTTCATTTACATGTAAATTTAAGAACTTTTTGTTCGTTTATATATGCATTGTGTTATATGGTGTGATATGATTAAAACGTGAAGAATAGGAAAAAAAAAAAGATAATTGGCAAGGAGACAAATAAAAAGGATGTACAAAAATCTTGAAGGATTTGATTATAGCATATTGATTTGAGTTTTGTTTCAATATAATATTTCTCCTTTTTTAATAATTAAGATTTGAGCATAGATCCCATGTTATAAGTATTGAATTTGTTTTCGATGGAACATACTCGTGTGCCTATGTTTTAACACAATTACCTGACATATTTGATACAATAATCTAATAGATTTAACATAATACCCCTCCCCCCTCCCCCCCCCCCCCCAAAAAGACAATTAAAGGATATATCAAGCCTAGAATCATTTTCTAGTCCTTTTAGATTAAATATCTTTTCACTATAACCGTTGGGTATCGTTTATCAATTTTAACTGATTAATGTTAATAAAAGTAGAAATTTTTTAATATCAAAAGTTAGAAGAAGCGTTTAATGATTGACTTGCTTAATTAAACCCAAACAGGTATCCAATTACATGTGTATAAACAATTAACAACCTTAGATTGGTTAAAGATTGTACCTTAACGATAAAGCTCAAAACTTTTCACCTGGGAGCAATCAACCACCCCGATAGACGATTTGAATCACAAAAAGTTCCAACCTTTACAACGCGAAACATATTCTGGCGAGGCGATGCTACTCGGTGACATCGATAGCGGTTTAGGTGGTGTGGTGGCTGATGGTTGACAAGGGAGGGGTGAGAGAGAATTGTTTGCGATGACTTTTTGGTGGATGGGGATTAGGGTTTCCTTAATCCACTATTTAAATGTAAACTATTTACGTTTTTAACTCTCGTAATTTCGTTTAGGTCCTTTTAATTATTAACGTTTAATAAATAACATGTAATTCACGTTTTATTATATTTAAAGCTTTGTGGTTTTACTAATTAACCTTAAATTAGTAAAAAACAATGAAATTACTATAAAAAACATTTGATTAATTAACGATTAACTAATAAACGTTTAATCCCTGTTTAATTAATTATTTCTCTAAATTATTATTCACCACTGATTTAATCATGATTCGTGATTCATAACGTAAAACCATTACACATGATTACTTGTTGTTGTCCATTGTGTAACTTTTTAAATCATACCTCGATGATTACGTTAAAATAATCGATGATCAGATGTTTAATGTCCAACAATAACTTTATCACATGTGTGTATTCATTTAATATGTTAAGCCCACGACAATTATTTAATGTCACAACTCCAAAATATCATTTAAAAGCACGACTATGCATACAAAACCTTTCGGTTCGTTTTTACTCTAATCCTCCAAACTTGAACATAAAGCAAAAGCACAAGCGATGAAGTTTTTTATTATCATGGTCTTTGCTCTTTTACTAGTTATCACAACTTCAACAGAGTTACAAACAGGTGGATGCATATGAAAATTTTTTATAGATATATTGCATTCTAAAATACTATTATTGTTTGTGTCGGATGCTGAGATTGATACTGAAGGTGGTGAGAATAATCAGATGAAGATAAATCTCCCCATATGTGGTGATTATATCTGTTAGGATTTTTGGCTATATGAAAATGTTCCCATCTCACATTGGTGCAAGGATGAAAGCTTGGGAGGACTTCAAGCTTATAAAAGAAGTCCAAGGCTTTGGTTTCAAAGTGCCCCAACCAAAAATACACTTGAAGTATTTGGTTCTTTCTTTCTTTTCTAGTTCTCTTGTTTTAGAGTGTAGAAGGTTTTTTAGTTAAACACTTTGGAGAGTGCGGGTGTAATTGGGCGGGGGGAGGCTTGAGAGATTAGTCTATGTGATTGTAACAATTTGTCGCATAGTGGATCTTTCTCTCTGGAGGCCCGTGGTTTTTCTCCGGTTTTGGAGTTTCCACGTATATTCTTGTGTTCAGTTATATTTCTCTATTGTTAGCATTGGGAGGGTTGTTGGGGATCCTTGAGACCGCTTGTTTCCCAACAAGTGGTATCAGAGCTCCAGGTTTTGGGGGAGGTCTCGGTTTAGAAGGTTCGTAGTATGCTCTGTGGTTGCAGCTTAGTCTGATCTTCCACATCAGAAACGGGTTTTCGGTTGACTGTTTTGTATACGATAGAATTATACAGGAGCCGGATATATGCATTTGTCCTGAGAAGGTTCTGGCTAGGAAAGACTTGGTACTTAAGTGTGTCCGTTGTGACCCACCTCTCTTTCCTGGGAATCCTTTGTTGGGTAACTGCTTATAGGCTTGGTGTATATTTTCTAGTATACAATATTGTCTTTGAAGATACGGATACGATGTCGAAATACAGTCTCATGAGGTTCGACGTAGAGAAATATGATGGAAGAATCAACTTTGGTTTGTGGCAAGTTCAAGTCAAGGATGTGTTGATTCAATCTGGGTTACACAAGGCGTTGAAGGGGAAACCGACCCCTGTTTCAAGCAAGGATTCAAGCGGAACCAGTAAAGACGATGATGAAGAATGGGAAGATTTGGATTTGAGAGCAGCAAGTGCGATTCGTTTGTGTCTAGCAAAGAATGTTCTTGCAAATGTGCATGGGATATCAACTGCAAAGGATTTGTGGGAGAAGCTTGAGCAGTTGTATCAAGGCAAAGGCATCTCAAATCGGTTGTATCTCAAGGAACAATTTCATACCCTTCGTATGGATGGAGATACAAAAATTTCAGATCATCTAAGTGTTCTTAATAATATCGTGTCAGAACTGGAGGCTATTGGAGTGAAGGTTGAAGATGAGGATAAAGCACTAAGGCTCATATTATCTTTGACATCTTCCTATGAGCATATAAAGCCCATTCTGATGTATGGGAAAGAAACCCTGAAGTATGCGGATGTTACTGAGAAGCTATTGTCTGAAGAGAAAAGACTAGGAAGTAGCAGTCATACTTCATCAGAAGGAACAGTTTTAATATGCGGGAACGGGAAGAAGAAGCACTCACAGAAGATTCCTGTATGCTGGAAGTGTGGACAGTCTGGGCATGTCAAGAGAAATTGTCCAGGTGGAGCAGATTCGGCTAGCAGCTCCAAGTCAGCTAACAATGTCTCCGTCGTTGTTGACGATGATGATTGCCTTTGAGGTTATGTTATCCCTATGGTATGCCCGCGCTACCATGAAAGGGGATGCAATTTTGTTAGCGGGTTCACGGATTTACACATGGGCATTGGGTTGGCATAGATGCAAGATGTGTGGTGAAAAATTGATGTTGATGGCTGATGAACTTCCAGGTATGCCAAGGGGGGAAGTTGCACCATAAATTTTCAGCAGGTTTTTTCAACATGTGCCGAGAAGAAATTCTTAGAATGATCTATTCTAAGTGGTGATACTCTTTTATGGTGGAGTATGATCGTCGGTTGAAGACGGTGTTGCTTTAATGTGGTTGTTTTTCATATATCCAAGGTGGAGATTGTTAGGATTTTTGGCTATATGAAAATGTTCCCATCCCACATTGGTGCAAGGATGAAAGCTTGGGAGGACTTCAAGCTTATAAAAGAAGTCCAAGGCTTTGGTTTCAAAGTGCCCCAACCAAAAATACACTTGAAGTGTTTGGTTCTTTCTTTCTTTTCTAGTTCTCTTGTTTTAAAGTGTAAAAGGTTTTTTAGTTAAACACTTTGGAGAGTGTGGGTGTAATTGGGCGGGGGGAGGCTTGAGAGATTAGTCTATGTGATTGTAACAATTTGTCGCATAGTGGATCTTTCTCTCTGGAGGCCCGTGGTTTTTCTCCGGTTTTGGAGTTTCCACGTATATTCTTGTGTTCAGTTATATTTCTCTATTGTTAGCATTGGGAGGGTTGTTGGGGATCCTTGAGACCGCTTGTTTCCCAACAATATCTTGTGGCCTAGCTCGCGCTATTTGTGACAATGCACAATGTGATAAGTCGTGTAGAAATTCCCATGGGAAGCACTCTTGGGCACATTGTATGAATGCATCTTTGTGTCACTGTCAATGGTTTTGTAGTTAAAAGTTGTTATATGTTCATGTAACTCCGAAAATTATAAAATGAAACGAATAAAATCGAAGTCCTTAGATCATTTTTATCACTGTTGGTCCACGAGTGGCACCTGCTCCTCAACGTTGACGTGTCGGGAAGGATTTCTTCTAGCATCGGTTACTATTTCCCTCTCACAAAGTCTCCCTCATGGGCACATCTTTATAACAAGACGATTTCCCCACCTCTTAATTTCTATTTTATCACATTTGATCATGGGTCTCGTTAGAGATGATCTTATGAATTTAAATAGCATGTGTATTTTTATTGCATACATATGAAACATGCGAATGACTAATTGTTATAAAATGGCATATCTCTTATGTTAATTAATCCTTAATAAACATAATTTAGATATTTATTTTATTTAGGGTCTTGTAATTGTTATAACTTTGTTATAAATAAAAAAGAAGCTATGTGATTTAACTAATAACTTTTTATGAAGAATGATATAGATATTAACATAAAGTTAAAAATAGGTTTAGGTGTAAACATAAGCTTGTTTTTTCATTAAATCATTAAATCATAAAGCAAACGGTGTAAATGAAAATTGTCTTAAGTGATTTACGATTGCTACATAAACTAAAAATAATTAAACAAACCTAATATTTTAAAATTACTACAAAATTAGAGGAATGAAACCAGACAAAAGAAAATCAACGTTAAACTAAAAAAATATATTAATTGAATATAAAAAATTTTGTTTTCTGTTTTAATTTACTAAATGCGAAGATATATGTCAATGCAAGAAGTAAATGAAAATGCGATTAATAATACATTCAATAGCATTAATGGCAATAAATATTTCATTTCATAGAACTTGTAATAGAATGTTTAGAAAATAAATCCAACTTGTATTAGGCACCGGCGTTGTGTCGAGTGGGTGTAAAACCGTGTCAAATAACACCAATGTTGTAACACTGTCAACTACTACCAACACCGAAAAGCTGTCATACTATCGTCGGCGACCATCAACACCGGAAAAACTCGTATTAGAAAAAAATAAAATAAAAACGAAATAATAAAGCCAAACGGAAACTAAAAAGCATAAAACATAAGCTTGAACTTTCAACAATCAACTTTAGGAAAACCAGTTTCATCACAAAGATATTTGACCTTTCCAGATTAGCTCCGTATGATCATCACATAATCCAACAATATTCAATTTGGTTTTCCTTCCTATTAAACCCCCTTCATTTTGGCATATAATGAGAAGAATTTAAACCTACTTGACGAAAATCGAATCATGGGATCTAGATCAATTATCATTTAGATGAGCCATAATCGCAAAGGAACATAACTATAATTTATCTCATTCGTGATTATTTCGTTACACGCGAATTCTTACTCAATTCTCCCCCTTTTCCTTGCAATTCTTGACGGACTCCTATCGGCCCATGAGTGAAATTTAGAGTTCATCTACGCACGAGCATGTAGTCTAACATGCAAACTCCAAACTGAACTTTGAAAGTAATTTGACTTACATATTTACATGTAACAAATAGTCTTACATGTGAGTTAAAATCACTCTCTTTTTTTTAGTTTCATCGATTTATAACACAATAACGAACAAACTCCCTAGGCCCAATGCTTCAACATGTAGTTTCATACTTTCATTGGCCCACTTAATTCTACTAATTTAATTGCAAATTTGCAACCCAATAATCTTCAAATCTGCAGCCCAATTCTTTTAATACCATGAGCCCAACAGCAAAGAATTTACAATGTCTCACTATCCAACAACAAAGAAACTTACGGCCCATCTTGTTTTGACATCAACGGCATTTTAAAAACAAATGAAGGCATTTTTCATACTTCAGTCGGTAACCTCATCTTTTTTTTCTTTTTCTTTTTTAAATTAATTATTCAAGTTCAAGACCATGAAGATAATATTTTTTTGACAAAATTGGATTTAGATATTTCGGGTAGATATTTTTTCGACGTGCACATTTTTTTTTCGTTCAGATCTTGAACAAAATTATTATTGAAACGCTTGACATTGACAAGGAAAAAAACTTGTACACAGAAAACGTCTAAATTCATATAAAAGTTATAAATTCTTATTAACAAGTGTTTTTATTGAAATGACTTGTTTCTTCGATTTTGAATGTGTTTTCCTGACCTAAATGTATTTTTCGTCTCTTTCAACTTATTTATTCATGTGATTTATGTATATCTAAAATGTAATGTGATTGTTAGATGGTTGAAAGGATGATGAACATTCTATGATTGTTGTGATTCTTGACTTGATTCCTACACTTCTTGTTAGCAACAGTAGAGCTAGCTTCCTTTTTTTTTTAATTCCAAATCCATGAATATTTGTAATTTCATGCTTAAGAACAAATAAACATAATGAATTTTGGTTTAACTTTGACTTTTAGAAGGTTAAACAATCATATAAATTATCAAGCACAACTCTAATCATTGATGATGTTTGAACACATAATCTGGTTCAATTTTACAATCAAAACGCCATAACTAACTGAATTTGACCAAAATAATCCTCTTAAACATTGATCCTCAAAATTAATGTCACTAATGGTGAAATTCTTGATTTAGCATCAAAACCAACTTAAACTCAACAACGTACGATGGCTCTTATACCACTTTCGAAATTATTAGATCTTAGAATCCAAGTATTCTTGATATAATTTGATAGAGGATGAAAATCATGAGAGATTAGTCAAGATAGACGATGAAACTACAGCATTCAAACTCAAACAAACTCTTTTCATTTATATGCACTCATAATTTAATCATGAAATTACAAATGAAAGCTAAATCATCTATTTATAGTCCCATGAGTGTAAGTCTAAATGCAAACGTTTTCGTTTGGCCGGTATCTCTAGTCTGGACTCTAGAGTAAAACTTATTCATCTAGGACGAAACATATTTTTCATCCTAATAATGTATTTCACCCAAATAATATATTTTTCCTCAAATATTATTTTTCTTTCGCCTCTAATGTTATTTTTCCAGCAAAAAAATAATTTCATCTCAAATATTATTCTCGTGCGCAACATATTACATTGATAACATTATTATTTTTGTGCGCAACATATTACATTGATAACTATTATTATACCATGTTGAAAGTTAATGAAGTTTGAACCACCAACCTTACCATTTTCTAAATGCAAGTAACTAGAAGTGTAACTCACCGTTAAATAAATTAGAAATCAAGTTCTTGTATACGCATTATTGTATATTTTGCTAATTATGCATTAATGCATCAAAAGTGTTTGTTGTGCATTAATGCAACTAATGTCGTGTGATAGTAAAATGTGAACAACTTCAAACAATCACTTCGACTCATATGTGTAAATAATATACAATATACATGATAAGTATCTACTTGTTCTAATAAAATGGTAATTAGGGATGTCATATTGTAACACCACATTCATTTCTAATAAAATTTTTTCGTTTATCTTTTTTATTAAATAACTTCATTAATTACTAATTATACTATTTAATTCTTTATTGATTAAAAATTATTTTTAGAATTAAGAAGTAGGCATTTTTTTAATGTCTATTTCTAGAATAACAAATTTTTATAAAAGAAATTTTTCTAAAACATCATACTTTTTTTAAAACATAAAATATTTTAAATTTTACATTTGTGTAACGTGTTTTGTTTTGAAACGAAATGTTTAATAACTTTTTTGGAAAAATTTAAAAAAGTTAAAAACAAAAATTTTAAGAGTTGGTATTAATGTTTTATTACTTATATTCCTTACTCATAAATAATTTAAATCATATATTATTTTATAACTAAGATAAATTATTTTATTTAATATCTTATTTATTCAATCCGTGCAATACACGGATTCACTAAAACTACTTAATATATATCAAGCAAGAATGATAACCTATCTCACGAAAGTAGAAAATAAGAAGCACCATTATCATATATTTGATGAGAACATAAAAACTTTGAGTAATCCATCCATGTAGGAGCAAGAAAGCTTGAGATAACTCCATTTATGCAGAATCCATTTTGCAAGCAGTTTGACTTCCAATAAATCCCCATTCTCAAATATATGATGAGTACCAAAATGTTGTCTTTTATGCATAGCTTTTGAGATCTTAAAAGTTAAAACAATGAAGCTGAATAGTTAGGGCGTGCTATAATCATAAATATAGCATAGGTGAACATTATAATAAAAATATGATATGGCTTTCAAATATTTTGATTTATTAGCATATATTTTTACTCGTATTTCAATCTATTTATATAAAAGAGTTTTTTATATTAAAATCTTCTATCCAAATCTCCAAAAGTAAGTTTTGTCTTCAATTTATACTGTAAAATTAGTATGAACAAAAGTAATCTCAGTAATAAGAAAAAATCTTATAATAAAAGAAATGATTCTTACAATATATAAGTATTATACAAAATATCATTTTTATGGTGAGATTAAGATATTGTTTCTTCTGGACTTGTGAATTTTTGAAACTTTATTTACTTATATAATTACTTTGAATAGAAGAGGAGGTAATTAGGGTGACATTATGATATGTTGAATATTTCATAAGGGTTAGAATTCGTTTTTGCCTTGAGATTTAATTTTAACTAAAATTCCATTTAAAATTAAGTTCGTGAAATCTTAAGATGCTATAATATAATAAGATTAAATAACTAAAATACCATCTAAAAAGATTTATAAAATAGAAAAATACAATATATGTATCATATATACGGAAAAGAATCGTATATTGGCTTTGTTTATCGACATAGAAGACAATGATTTGATGTTATAAATTACATTAAACTAGATTTTTTTTTTTTGAACGGTGACTTTCTTATGAGTGACCCAATGTCACATCGCCCCTCTGGGCGACCCTAGCCAAGATCTGCCCCAGACTATGTTGTCTGAACCGGGTCCACGCTGGATTGTCAGACTTGGTTACGGCGTTCCCCCGGAAACCGTACTGCCTCCACAAGGGTTGCCCCTCTGGAGTAACAGCCGGATGAAAACCGGGGTCGAGCTCTGAGAATCTGCCTCCGCAACCACTGGCTTAAAGGAAAATTCTCTTCATTGCTCTAAATGTCCCCAAACCGGTACCAAAGAGGTTCGAACCCCTGACCTCCACTTTGGGAGGGGGAATTCTTACCACTTGGACCAAGTCTGAAGGATAATTAAACTAGATAATTACTACAACCATATATACCTTCAACTATATATATTTTTTGAAAATAAAACTGAATCATACTAATTAATTTATATTTTTTTTAAAACAAAACTGAATCATACTATTTAATTAGATATCTTTAAAACTAAAAACTGAATCACACTATTTAATCATCCTATTTAATTATAAAAACCTGAACGTAATATATAAAGAAATTATTTAATGCTATTAGTCTAAACCATCCTATAAAAGCACAACTTTGTAAACAACTTTTCAATTCATTTTTAGTCACTACACTTGAACATAAAGCAACAAGACACAAGCGATGGCTCTTATTACTAAAACGCTTATAACCCTTTTACTAGTTATCACGGTATCATCACAATCACGTAAGTTTATATTGTGTGTGTGTGTGTTTATATGTATAGATATAAAACTTTTTGTAGATTAATTCTATTTTATTATATGTTTTTTTAACATATATAATTTTTGGATTTTGTAATGCTATTATTCGTTGTCTTAGGTGCTGAGATTAATAATGAAGGCGGCGAGAGCAAGGTGGACTTAAATCGTCCGGAATGTACTGAACTTGCTGATATGCCCAATGGTGATTGTAATAAAGCACGGTGTCATAAGTTGTGTACCGATTTGCATGGGAATGGCGCTTGGGGAGAATGCGCAGATGCAAGAAGTTGTGAATGCCATTGGTATTGTTAAAAGTTTTCATGTGATCATGTTTAAGAAAAAAATGGTTTAGTCAATATTTCTTCATTTGTCATTAGAATGCGTTGAAATTATGGTTAATAAATATACAAGTACTACTAAATTTGTGATTCGATCACACTTGTTTGTTATCAACATTTGTGAACGTAGTCGAAGTTCATTAAAAGAAAAAAAACGTAATATGATCACATATTAACACATTGCTTGAATATGTAGTCACAAAAGCCCGTAAATGGACTACGTACATAGATATTTCCTAAGTGATAAATAGTTTATGAAATTACACATATCAATCTAAGTATGCTAGTATGCTACTAACTAAAATATGTTAAAAGTTATCGCGTATGTTAGTGATTTCGATTGAGGGATGGAAATTGGTAAATTTAAACATGACTTATATATATACATATATATATATATATATATATATGTATATATATATATATATATATTGATTTTAAACATGAAAATGTTAAACAGACAACAAATCAAATCATCTTTTAATTAACCTCTAGATTATTAAAGTGTTCGGAGAAGGAATAATAAACTACAATACAGTTGATATTTCAAAGTCATCTAATATTATCATCACATGTTCAGAATTCCTCATAAACCCTAGGGCATGACGTACGTATCGATCTATATACAGATTCATATGGTATTTTCAGTGTTTGAATATGCTTGCAAGTAATTTTAAATGTCATTCTTCATTATGATTAATATATATAGGGTCACAAGTTACATGACAAACCCAAGAGAGGGTTACTTTTCCACGTAATAAAGCTACTAGAGTGAACTATTACTCGACAAACGTCAAGAAAAATTAAAAAAATTTGCGTATATGGTTCGGGTGAAAACATATATAGTTTTGGGTAATAGGGTTGGGCATATATCATTTAATTCCATACCCATCTCATATGCGAATATTTTTAAAACTAATATCATACCAGGTCACGTAACTGAATACCCATCCTAATACACATCTCCGCTATTTCGGGTTCAGGTTTTTTACGGTCCCTATGCATCTCATTAATATGTTAGATCTATGAGCTGAAAGTACAATATATATCATTGTGGCTATTAATATATAAAATGTTTTAAAGGTCAATCATTAAACAACAATATTATCCAACATTCGTTTAATTTGTTAAGCGAAAGTCGCATCAAGACTAGTTTTCTATTTATTTATTATTTCGCCTAATAATAAGTTAAACAATATAAATTAATAATCATTATTAATATCATGTAGCCGTAATAAATATTGATTTATTCATTCAGTTGAAAGAAATTGTACAATTAACCATTTACGTATTAGTCTAGCTAGTTAATTACTAACTAATATAGATTAAGTACACTAATGGTTATTTAATCACTTGATAACTAGATTGTTGGTGTGTAAAAAATTGAGTTATTAATTAGTATTTATAGTGCAAGACATTTTTTTTTCAAATGGCATATAACCGTTAGCGGGTGTGGCTAACGGTCACATTTTTTACTGTTGAATTGTCACAGAGGGTGGGGTGAAGGGGGATGTGGCTCGGTGTGGGGGACTGGCGGCGGCGATGTTGCTGCGTGGCACCAACCCCCGCCCCTGTCGTCCAGAGTGCTCCCCCCCTATATTCTAAAACAACTTTTTAATAAGAATAAAACAAAAACTTTATTTGAATATTTTTGGCTACAATGGTATGATAAAAAAATATTATGTGATTGAACAAATCATAATAAATGTTTGACTGTTGAATATGTAAATGTATGATTGAATTTAGAATCGGATATTTCCTGACCGTAAAATCTAGTATGTACATCTCTATACTAATAAATAAAAAAGTAAAATGATATTTTTATCTTTGAATTTTTATTAAATTTGTCATTTCAATTTAAAAATTTTTTTTGTCATTTCAGCCACTTTAGTTTATCAAGTATTACTATTTTCATCCACTTCATTAACTCCTTTAAAATCTCTGTTAAATATGAGGGTATTTTAGTTATTTTCAACACCCTAATTATCTAATTAAAATAAATTAATCAATTAATATTTAGGTAAAACTAAAAGAAAAATATGAAACGATTAGTGAGATCTTGCGTTTCAATTTAAAAGCTTTGATTAGCGCTAATTGATATTGTTCGATTGAGGTCTGCTATGAGATTTTAATGGATCTTCACGTTTTGTTCGAACGTGTAGCATTGACAATGAGAATACCTAACTGAGAAGTCACCACGATCATATACTATTATCACATTTTGTTTCATTGAGATCATTTATTGCTACATTTGAACAAATGTGACAAATAGCAGACTTCTACCAAATAAAGCGTGACAACAGCAGACCTCAATACAACAGCAGACCTCAATACAATATCAGACCTCAATCGGATAAAAGTACACGTGAAAATAAAATGTGAATGTTAATTGAAATCTCACAACAGACCTTAATCGAACAAAATGAGTTAGAGTTAATTGAAACTTTTAATTAAGATTTCACAGCAAACCTCAATCGAATAACATGAGTTAGAGTTAATCAAAACTTTTAATTGAAAGCGTCCGATCTCACTAGTCGCTTCATATTTTTTTTAGTTTTAATTGAATATTAATTGATTAATTTATTTTAATAGGATAACCAGGGTGTTGAAAAAGACTAAAATACATTCATATTTAACGGAGATTTTAACGGAGTTTATGGAGTGGATGAAAATGTCAATATTTGGTAAACTATAATGACTGAAATTGCAAAAAAAAAGGTTTTTGAATTGAAATGACAAATTCAATAAAACGTCAAGAATGAAAATGACATTTTACTTTAACTAAAAATAAATCCAGATATTTTTCACCATTCTAGATCATCTAATAATAGGTTTTTCCGCTTCTCTCTTATCTTAATTATGAATGCTATAATAATTATTTATAAATTAATAACTATCTATAATTAAAATTTTAAATATGTTAATCTCAAATTTTTAAATGTGTAACACATAGGTTTATTCAATCCTTATAATAAACAATATTTAAGGTATAACTTTTTATATCATTAATCATGTAATAGTAAATTTATTTAACCCATGTATTAAATAAGATTGTAACCTAGTTGTCTAAAAGGGGTAAAAAAGAGTTTAATGAAATTTAGTAATTTAATTGCTTAGAATGGGGTAAAGGGTTTAGTCTCGAAAAAAAAGTAAAGAATGTATAAAAATATCATGTGTCAATCTTGTTACTCTTTTATATATATACTTTAACCCGTGTATTATATAGGATTGTAACCTAGTTTCATAATATATAGATAGAAATTAAAGCGAACTTTATGCTAGTTGTCTAAAAGAGGTAAAACAAAAGTTTAATGAAATTTAGTAATTTAATTGCTTAGAATGGGGTAAAGGGTTTAGGCTGGAAAAAAAGTAAAGAATGCATAAAAATATCACGTGTCAATCTTGTTACTCTTTTATATATATTATATTATATATTATATATTATAGATATAGATTATAGATTTTAGATATAGTTTTATTTGTTTTATGTTTTAATTTTACTGGTATTTTAATTTATTATTATAAAAAAGATTTTTATATTAAAACTTTTATCCAAATCTCCAAAAGTAAATGTCGTCTTTAATTTATACTTTAAAAATAGCATGAACAAAACTAATTTCTGTTAATAATAGAAATGATTCTTAAAATAAACTAGTTGAATTCGTCCACGTGCGTTGCACGTGTGATTGACGGTGCTAACTGTGGTTCAGAAAAATCATCATAGCCATATGCATTTCGCAAAGAAAACAATAAGCTCAGAACCGAAGTCTAGTCACCGCTGCACATCATAAACCGGTTGTCATGCCTTGGTAACCGAGATTAAAAATGTGACAGAAGGCTAACAACATGAACAAGACTGTCAACCGGCATAGATCACCACCAGATCCGTGTAACCACGACGACCGGGAGGGACATACCAAAAAGAATCAAAGCTAATACTCCAGGGTATGAAAAATTTACAAATTGAAAACCACCAGAAGACAACCTCAAATTATTGTGATACCATCTTATCCAACATGCTTTCTACTACAAACTAATAAGTGATGCCAATGAGCACAAACCAAAGCAAATAAATAAAAATCCACACACATGCAAACACAATCGACACAACTAACAACAAAGAAGACAATGATCAAACAACATATTACATCAATCGCAACTGTAAAATAGTTTCAACCATGTAATGAAAGCAAGAATGTTCACACACATCATGAGTAGTCTTAGAATGTTGTGTAATCATCATCAACTGAACATACCGTCTCAGATGAGGCTACCCCCATCATCATCGACATAAGATCTCAGATGAAACGAAAGCATCGTCATTAATTCCTAGTATCAACTTAGGGTTTTGTTCCAGAATAATACACCCATTGGTGGCGGTGGCTCCTTCACCGAGAAACCGACTTGCCGAAGGCGGCGATAAACAGAGGCGCGCAACCATCCAGCAAGTGCTGGAGCACGAAAGAACTCGATGGCGGTCTAAGTAGTAGATGGGAGCAAACACCGATGCATGCAACAGCCGGCAAACGTGTGGGTTTCAGGCGACCGTGGCCGACATAAGGCCAACCATTGTCGCCTAAATAGAAAATCCCAAATCAAATGCCGAGCAGGGTGGCGTTTAGGACAAATAGAATCCGGTTGTGAGGTCACAAAACGTAGGAGACAGGCGGAGGCGGTATCGAAGCAGTAGAAGACAAGAGGCAATGAAGAAGAACCATTTAAAAGAAGGGTTTTATCTTGTGCGCAGTACGTGAAATACCCAAATCACTCCATTACTGATCATTTCCATTGCAAAATTAATATTATATAATACATAGGGTAATGACGAAACACTGTTCAAACACTGTTCATTTAAAAACAAAAGTTTAATGAAATTTAGTAATTTAATTGCTTAGAATGGGGTAAAGGGTTTAGGCTGGAAAAAAAGTAAAGAATGCATAAGAATATCACGTGTCAATCTTGTTACTCTTTTATATATATTATACTAGGTTAGACCCGTGTATTATACGGGTTGAATAATAAAATATTAAATAACTATTAACAAAAAGTATTAATCATAGAACGATCTATTGATATAAGATACGATTGACATTACATACGAGTGATAAAAAGACGATATTATTTTTTAAACTTTTGTTTAATTTTTTTTTTGTTTTTTTTTCAAAAAAAGTTGGTTTTTAAACAAATTGTTTCAAAACAAACCGTTTTTAAAAAAGTGTCATTTTTAATGATTTCTTTATTATAACTTTGAAATTTAATTAGTTTTATTTCATAGGAATTTTATTTTTTAAAGCCACAAGTTTTAAAATATATTATGTTTTTTAAAAGTTTGATATTTTTTGAAAACGTTTCTTATTTTGTAAAAAAATATTTTTTTAAAAATTGTATTTATAGAAAGATCTCTTTTTTAATTTAATATAAAAGTATTTTTAATATGAAAAGAACTAATTGATATCATTTGTATTTAATGTGATATTTATTAGGAGAGAGAAGCGGGAAAATAAAATTTATGAGTCATATAATTGTGCCAAGTGGCAAATCAAAACCTTCTTTTATTATAATACATAGATTATATATTATATATTATAGATATAGATTATAGATTTTAGATATAGTTTTATTTGTTTTATGTTTTAATTTTACTGGTATTTTAATTTATTAATATAAAAAAGATTTTTATATTAAAACGTTTATCCAAATCTCCAAAAGTAAATGTCGTCTTTAATTTATACTTTAAAAATAGCATGAACAAAACTAATTTCTGTTAATAATAGAAATGATTCTTAAAATAAATAGGTAATTATACAAAATATCATTATTATGGTGAGATTATGATATTGTTCTTCAGGACTTGTGAATTTTTTTAACTTTATTTATCATATAATTACTTTAAATTAACAAAGAAGTAATTATGGTGAGATTATGATATTGTTGAAAAATTCATAAGGGTTAAAATACGTTTTGGCATTGAGATCTAATTTCAAGTTCAAATTAGGTTTGTGAAATCATAAGTTACTATAAGATAATTGAGATTTTATCTAAATTTCAATCCAAAAAATAAAGAATACAGTATTTGTATCATATATATGGAAAATGGATGATATATTGGCTATGATTATCGACATAGAAGACAATGATTTGATTTTATATGTATTACGTGAAACTAGATACTTACTATAACCATAACTTCAAGTATATTTTTTGTAAATAAAACTGAATCATAGTATTTAATTATAAAGACCTAAACGTAAAATAGAAGGGTGTAACGTTTAATATTTAAAATAAAAACTGAATCATACTATTTAATTAGATAATTGGCGATAATAAAACTGAATCATACAATTTAATCATCCTATTTAATTATAAAGACCTAAACGTAATATATATAGTAATTATTTAATGCTATTCGTCTAAACCATCCTATAAAAGCACAACTTTGTAAGCAACTTTTCAATTCATTGTGAGTCACTAAACTTGAACATAAAGAAACAAAAACACGAGGGATGGCACTTATTATTAGAACCCTTATAACTCTTTTGCTAGTTATCACTGCATCATCACAATCACGTAAGTTTATATTGAGTGTGCAACTATATTGAGATATAAAAACTTTTTGTAGATTAATTTCATTTTATTATATGTGTTTAACATATATGACTTTTAGATTTTGTAATGCCATTATTCGTTGTCTTAGGTGCTGAGATTACTAATGAAGGCGGTGAGAGCAAGGTGGGCTTAAATCGTCCGGAATGTACTGAACTTGCTGATATGCCCAATGGTGATTGTAATAAAGCACGGTGTCATAAGTTGTGTACCGATTTGCATGGGAATGGCGCTTGGGGAGAATGCGCAGATGCAAGAAGTTGTGAATGCCATTGGTATTGTTAAAAGTTTTCACGTGATCATGTTTTTAAAAAATAAGTGGTTTAGTTGATATTTCTTCATTTGTTTCAAGAATACGTTGAAATTATGATTAATAAATATACAAGTACTACTAGATTTGTGATTCGATCACTCTTGTCTCTTGTCTGTTATCAACATTTGTGAACGTAGTTGAAGTTTATTAAAGGAAAAAAGCATAATATGATCACAAAGTATACACATTGCTTGAATATGTAGTCACTAAAGCTCATAAATGGACTATAATTAACTCTTTATCTTGATTTTTTTTCCTAAGTGATATATAGTCAATGAAATTACACATCAATCGAGTATGTTACTAACTAAACTATGTTAACCATTAGTTGAAAATAAGTATGCTCGTGGTGGAAATTGGTAAATCTAAACATGATATCAAACATGTTAAACATACAATATAAGTACAAGACACATGTACCCTATTTACCAAACGTGGCGTTAACATTTGGTGTGTTGTAAGTTGTAATAGTGTTTAATTTTTAGTAAGAAAAACAAGATTCAATATAATAACCATGTCAAAATGACAACAAATCAAATCATCCTTTTACCCCTAGATCATTAAGGTGTTCTGAGAAGGATTAATAAACTATAAGTACTTGTTTCTTCATTGTAATCTATTATTGTTATCACAAGTTCCAATTCCTCATAAACTGTAAGGGATGATGTCTTAACCTATATACTGTGAATATATATGCCCACAAGTGATTTTAAAGCACCATTAGTCATTACCATTAATATATACAATCATGGAGTCACAAGTTACACGACAAACCCAAAAGAGTTATATTTTCATATAGAGTTAATTACACAAATAGTCCCTGTGGTTTAGCGCGGATCCCAGGTTTGGGTACTAACTTTTTTTAGTAACAACTATGGGTATTGTACTTTAAAAATCATAACAGGGTAAAGTATTAGGGCTAACGCCCGTTTATTTTTAACAGAACACCCCCCCACGTGACAAGCACGTGAGGGCATTTTAGTCAATTTATATACAAACATATCACTTTAATAAACCCAACTTCAAAAGAAACTTCATCTTCTTTTCAAACCCTAGAATACGAAGAAGAATCTCAGACATGGTGTTTTGCAAATGTGGAAGATTAGCCACAATCAAAACATCACAAACGAAGAAAAAACCCGGACGACGCTTTTATACTTGTGCGAAGTTGGTAATTTCTTTTAAATTCTACTCTTAAATTGGTATGCTCTTCATGTGTACTAACAAAGATTTTCTGTTTCAGAGATCCAAGTGTAATTTCTTTATATGGATTGATCCTCCGGTATATTCTACACCAACCGATAACATTCAAGGGTTGCTGAAATCTAAAAACTATTATGAGAACAAGACCAGAGCTCTGAAAGATGAAGTACATCAGAAAGACATGTTGTTGATAGGAAGTTGGTGTTTGTTTGTGTTGTTTGGGTTTTATGTGTTCTTTGTAATGGGTTGAATATGGTTATGTTATGAATCTTCTTTTGTAAGTGATTTTGGTTTTCTAGTGAACCAAGCTTATGTAATGAATGTTCCTTTGTAATGAACATGATTTTGTAATGAAATATGTTTGTTTAAGCTGTCATGAACCTGCTTTTGTAATGAATGTACTTAATGTCAATGTGCAATTGTGCAACAACCATGATCAAAGTGCAATTGTGCAACAACCATGATCAAAGTGCAATGAATGAATATAGTTGGATCTACTGCAACAATGCAACAACCATTTAAGAATGTGCAGATAACAACCATTTAACCGTTTAACCATTTAACCCAACAACCAATACAAGTGCAGTTGGAATGTCAATGTGCAACAACCATTTAACCATTTAACCATTTAAAAACCATTTAACAATGTCAAAGTGCAGTTAACCATTTAACAAGCTGCAGATAACAACCAAGTGCAGATAACAATGTCAAAGTGCAGTTAACCATTTAACCATTTAACAACCATTTAACCATTTAACAACCATTTAACCATTTAACTACTAAAGATAACAATGTGCAGATAACCATTTAACAAGCTGCAGATAACAACCATTCCAAGATAACCATTCCAAGATAACAAATGTCTTACATTCCAAACATAACAAAGCTACCAAAGTACAAATGTCTTACATTCCAAACATAACAAAGCTACCAAAGTACAAATGTCTTACATTCCAAACATAACAAATATATTTAAGATCAAACAACAGATGAGGATGGTGCCACTTGTCCAATACAAGTCTTTTTGTTGTGACCCTTCTTTCCACATCTACTGCAAGTGGTTGTCTTCAACTTTCTAGTAAGCTTCCCTTGCTTGACCAACTCATCTTCCTTCTCCATTGGATCCTTTTTCCTCATTTTTCTTGGCCTTCCAATTGGTTTATGATGTTTAGGTTCCTTCAAAATTGTAGAGCAGTCTACTCTTGTCCACATGCTTCTACCGTTAATAGGTCAAATCTTGTAGGAATATACCTCCTTCCATGTCTGTAGCCAGAAACAAGGATCCACCCACTTCTCTGGTATATCCACCTCTAAACCATTAATAGACATATCCCAGTTTGCTTCAATAGCATGTTTGCAGGGTATGCTTAACAGTTCTCACTTCCTGCATGAGCATGTCTTTTGAGCTACATCAACTACATACTTGTCACACCCTTAAATTTCCACAAACGGGGTATTACCGTTAGGCGTGTGACTTCCAGGATCTCAGCCACTAGTTACACCAAACGACACGTTAATTGTAAACATAATTCATTTTTGAAGTTTAATATTACCAAAGACCAAGTTTTTAAAGTAAACATAACAGAAGTTGCGGAAGCATAGTAAATCTTAATTGTTTAAATGGCGCAACACGCGCAAACCGAATAAATGAAAGTTACTGAAAAATATTAAATAAGCCACGTGAGATAATAAATGCATGAGTGAATGCTCCTAATCGTGCGCGTCTTGTGAACCTGAAAGAAACATGCTAAAGTGTCAACACAAGGTTGGTGAGTTCATAGGTTTTGATAAACAGAACATAAAGTAAACCGATACAGTAAACAAAGTAATATCAGTAGGTAGCTAGTCTACTAAACCAGTTACTCAGTGTATGAAGTTCGAAACCGAAGCTGACAATCGAAACTGAACGCCTCGGCTGTGAATACCAGGTCACAGCAACAGAACTTAGGTCAATTAAACACCCGTTTGACGAACGTTGTGCTAGCGCGACTAGCCCGGGTGGGGTTTGTCAAACCCAGTAGATCTACTCAAAATTACCTCGCTATACTACATACATTAACGGTTCGAGAATGAGGACTTAAGTGGTATCACACTAGTAAACAGGTGATATTACAATAATACTGATCAATAAAAATGAAATTGTTTCCACGTTTCTACTTGCGTAGTAACGGACCGAAGGGCAAAGTATACGAACATAGTATCATGTATATGCAGTATCACAACAATCCAATGTAATGTAACGTTTATGAAAACAACATGTTTCTCTCCCCCGAAAATAGTATAAAGTAAAAGTGGGGCTGTAAACTCACCTTGAATGGATGTAATGAAAGCAACAAGAACTTCAAAGAATAAGGCAATGCACGATCAAACACGATCAACACCTATTTTAATTGTAATTAAGTTTTTAAAATGTGTTCAACACGAATAAATACATTTAGTCGGATTCGGGTCGGTTCGGTTTGACGCGCGACACGCACACAAATAGATATATATATATTTCAATATTTAAGTTTAATAGTGACTTAGTGATTAAATGTGAACTAGGATTTCAGTTGGAATTTTGGGTTTTGATAATTACAATCAAATGATGGAATAAGTTTTAACTCGATGAAAAAAGATTATACCACTTATGTACTTTAATATAAAGAAATAAATTTAAAACGTATAAAGTATAAATAAACCTTATAAGTATTTTGAATAATCATGATTTAAACATTAATTAAAGGTAACGTATAGATTAACAATAGCTTACTAGTTTAAATCATAAATTTAAAAATCCATTTTATAATAAATAACTAAGAATAATCCTTGTTATATTATTTTATATATATTTAAAGAAAAATTACAGAAAATAATTTTTGATGATTTAAAAATAGGCAAAATTTATAAAAATGATTTCTGAATTTTTTTAGAATTTTTCTGTAATTTTTAAGAGGTCAAAAAGGCTTTTTAAAAATATATGGAGGTACCCGGGGTCGAACCCGGGACCTGAAGGATTGTATGGAAGCGAGGGACCAGTGAACCAAAGGCCTAAGCCGCAAGAGTTCTCGGTTTTCTTTTCTTTTAAACACAACCCAAGCCTTTCCCCCAATCCACCAAGAACCCTAATTCTGTTTCGATCAAATTGAAGCCCAATTTGATGTTGTTAACGATGGAAACCATAGGGGTTTTATTCCTTATGAGAAATCGAGTGTATGGGTAGTTTCAATTACATGTTTCGAGTTCGAAATGATGAAGAACAGTAAGCTGCAGGTCGCGGCTTGGTGAGGTGACCAAATCGATATGTTTGTGTGTTTATAGATCAAACTGATCGTGATGGAAGTTTATATAGGATTTAACATTCGTTAGTGCAGAGTTAATTTAATCGTTAATGGGTGTAATGCGCGATAATGGTTGGAAAGTGGCCGATTAAGTGAATGGTCGGCCGAAAGTGGTAATCGCACCTACAATATTCAAATTGGTGTGGGGTAAGAGTTCGAAACTCCCACTCGAATGTGTCGGAGGCTTTTGATTGAGTCAAAATCGATTAAATGTGATCGTTTGGGGGTCGCCGGAGGTCGCCGGAGACCGGCCGAACGGCGAGAAGGGTCGACGGGAGAAATGGGTTGGGTTTTTAAAATTTACACATTTGGTCCCTGAACTTTCCATAAGTTATTATTTTATGTAAAAAAACTTTTAAAACAAGTTTTAAAAATTGCAAAACTACCCTCTTAAACTTTATTATTATTATTTATTATCATTATTATCATTATTATTATTATTATTATTATTATTATTATTATTATTATTATTATTATTATTATTATTATTATTATTAATCTTACTAAATAATAAAATGGGTTAATTTGCGATAGTATTAACCGAAAAAAAAAATTCGGGTTGTCACATTATCCCCTTGTTGAAGAAATTTTCGTCCCGAAAATTAGAACACACGCGTTAACGAACTACTAGCAAGCAAGCTGGTCAGTGAGTAAGCTGATTAGTTATCTAGGACATAGGCAAGATAGGGTCTCCGGAGTTTCTGAACAAACCGTAAGGTTTCGTGAGAGCTATTTCTTGCTCACGGTGTAGATACGATGACTTATACTGACTACAACGTTACCACCCGACCAAATTCACCGGACTTAGCATGCACGACAAATTACAATTACGTGTGCACCCGTAATGATAATTTGCTTTGCATGATCACTCCGGTTCCTCCTGTCAGGCTAGCATGTCTTGTCAGGTACAGTGGTCATCAACGATAGGAATACCTAATATGTAGGTGTTATACCGGGGTCTATCAATCAAGTATTCGAAAGGACCAGTAAGGTTCAGGAATCGTTGAATCGCCAAAGTAATTTGACTCATTTGTCTTAGAGGCTTGTGTATTGACCATAGTTTATCACTCATCCCAGAAATCCCCAGGTAAGCATACCAGGTCTCGCAATGAGATATATGCGATATGCTTGCCTTAGCCCGAGGGCCTTTTGCCAGGAAATCCAGAACACAGGTGTCTATGTGTCACACAAATCACGAAGAACATTTAGGCGATGTCAAATGCACACAAACTTTCCCGTGACTCACAGCAACTTGGAGCCACCATCCCGGTAGCCATATGCTCACAGGGATATGTTAAAGCAAAAGTTTTCAGGTAATCAAAAGTTTGGGAAACCTCGTAAGTAACCCTTCCCGTGACTCACAGCAACTCGGAGTCACCCTCCCTGTAGACGAACACTTACAGGAAGACGCCAAAGCAAACAGTTCTTGAGCAGGTAAAAACTAGTAAGGCATGCAAACAAAACCAACTAACAAAACTAAACGTGTCTATATGCGTGTAACTAAGGCAACGGCTATAGTCTAAATGCAATGCAAATGAGATGCAATGTCAATTTAGTTCGCTATAACCAATGGCTCTGATACCAATCTGTCACACCCTCAAATTTCCACAAACGGGGTATTACCGTTAGGCGTGTGACTTCCAGGATCTCAGCCACTAGTTACACCAAACGACACGTTAATTGTAAAACATAATTCATTTTTGAAGTTTAATATTACCAAAGACCAAGTTTTTAAAGTAAACATAACAGAAGTTGCGGAAGCATAGTAAATCTTAATTGTTTAAATGGCGCAACACGCGCAAACCGAATAAATGAAAGTTACTGAAAAATATTAAATAAGCCACGAGAGATAATAAATGCATGAGTGAATGCTCCTAATCGTGCGCGTCTTGTGAACCTGAAAAAAACATGCTAAAGTGTCAACACAAGGTTGGTGAGTTCACAGGTTTTGATAAACAGAACATAAAGTAAACCGATACAGTAAACAAAGTAATATCAGTAGGTAGCTAGTCTACTAAACCAGTTACTCAGTGTATGAAGTTCGAAACCGAAGCTGACAATCGAAACTGAACGCCTCGGCTGTGAATACCAGGTCACAGCAACAGAACTTAGGTCAATTAAACACCCGTTTGACGAACGTTGTGCTAGCGCGACTAGCCCGGGTGGGGTTTGTCAAACCCAGTAGATCTACTCAAAATTGCCTCGCTATACTACATACATTAACGGTTCGAGAATGAGGACTTAAGTGGTATCACACTAGTAAACAGGTGATATTACAATAATACTGATCAATGAAAATGAAATTGTTTCCACGTTTCTACTTGCGTAGTAACGGACCGAAGGGCAAAGTATACGAACATAGTATCATGTATAGGCAGTATCACAACAATCCAATGTAATGTAACGTTTATGAAAACAGCATGTTTCTCTCCCCCGAAAATAGTATAAAGTAAAAGTGGGGCTGTAAACTCACCTTGAATGGATGTAATGAAAGCAACAAGAACTTCAAAGAATAAGGCAATGCACGATCAAACACGATCAACACCTATTTTAATTGTAATTAAGTTTTTAAAATGTGTTCAACACGAATAAATACATTTGGTCGGATTCGGGTCGGTTCGGTTTGACGCGCGACACGCACACAAATAGATATATATATATTTCAATATTTAAGTTTAATAGTGACTTAGTGATTAAATGTGAACTAGGATTTCAGTTGGAATTTTGGGTTTTGATAATTATAATCAAATGATGGAATAAGTTTTAACTCGATGAAAAAAGATTATACCACTTATGTACTTTAATATAAAGAAATAAATTTAAAACGTATAAAGTATAAATAAACCTTATAAGTATTTTGAATAATCATGATTTAAACATTAATTAAAGGTAACGTATAGATTAACAATAGCTTACTAGTTTAAATCATAAGTTTAAAAATCCATTTTATAATAAATAACTAAGAATAATCCTTGTTATATTATTTTATATATATTTAAAGAAAAATTACAGAAAATAATTTTTGATGATTTAAAAATAGGCAAAATTTATAAAAATGATTTCTGAATTTTTTTAGAATTTTTCTGTAATTTTTAAGAGGTCAAAAAGGCTTTTTAAAAATATATGGAGGTGCCCGGGGTCGAACCCGGGACCTCAAGGATTGTATGGAAGCGAGGGACCAGTGAACCAAAGGCCTAAGCCGCAAGAGTTCTCGTTTCCTTTTCTTCTAAACACAACCCAAGCCTTTCCCCCAATCCACCAAGAACCCTAATTCTGTTTCGATCAAATTGAAGCCCAATTTGATGTTGTTAACGATGGAAACCATAGGGGTGTTATTCCTTATGAGAAATCGAGTGTATGGGTAGTTTCAATTACCTGTTTCGAGTTCGAAATGATGAAGAACAGTAAGCTGCAGGTCGCGGCTTGGTGAGGTGATCAAATCGATATGTTTGTGTGTTTATAGATCAAACTGATCGTGATGGAAGTTTATATAGGATTTAACATTCGTTAGTGCAGAGTTAATTTAATCGTTAATGGGTGTAATGCGCGATAATGGTTGGAAAGTGGCCGATTAAGTGAATGGTCGGCCGAAAGTGGTAATCGCACCTACAATATTCAAATTGGTGTGGGGTAAGAGTTCGAAACTCCCACTCGTATGTGTCGGAGGCTTTTGATTGAGTCAAAATTGATTAAATGTGATCGTTTGGGGGTCGCCGGAGGTCGCCGGAGACCGGCCGGACGGCGAGAAGGGTCGACGGGGGAAATGGGTTGGGTTTTTAAAATTTACACATTTGGTCCCTGAACTTTCCAGAAGTTATTATTTTATGTAAAAAAACTTTTAAAACAAGTTTTAAAAATTGCAAAACTACCCCCTTAAACTTTATTATTATTATTTATTATCATTATTATCATTATTATCATTATTATTATTATTATTATTATTATTATTATTATTATTATTATTATTAATCGTACTAAATAATAAAATGGGTTAATTTACGATAGTATTAACCGAAAAAAAAATCGGGTTGTCACAATACTGCTCACTATTGTACCCTGTCACTTGAAACTTTGAACCACCATTCCATTTAACAGTAAGCTTTGTTGCTTCTTTTTTAATGATATCAAATTTTTTTGTCACACTTGGTGTCAACAAACCATCACTCTTGTCAATGACTTTCATAACATTTACAATTCTTTTCATCAGGTATTCTCTAACAAACCCTAATGCTGTTATAATAGGTTTATCCCTACCATCAACCAACCTTGAGTTGAACACCTCACACATGTTATTTAAGAGGACATCACTCTTTGCTCTACCTATAAGCAGATGATTATAGACATATCAATTAAGCACATGTCAAATTAACACATAAAGTAGTGAGAAATAAGAATTTACCTGAGAAATGGCTTCTGGTCCAATGAACAGCAGGGATCTGGGTTAACCAATTGTATGCTTCAACATTCATACTCTTCAAATCTTCCAATTTCCTTTCATATTCTTGTAGTGTAGTGGCTTATGCTATACCCCATACCATGTCTTTGAATGCCTTACCCCTCCATTGTAGCTTCATGTTTTGATGTATGTGTCTAAGACAATACCTATGTTCTGCAGCTGGAAATAGTTTTTTTATTGCTGGAATAATACCCCTCTGCCTGTCTGATATTGTAAAACCGTGAAATCTCCTAGAAATCTATAAACACACGATCTCAATCTTGTGAACGCGGAATATAAACAAGATTGGATTGAAAAGAAGATTGAATTGATCTCAAAATGATATTGAATTGAACAACAGCAACCTATGAAAGGTCTTGTGCGATTTCGCACAGTACAAGTAAGATAAATGAACAAAAGCTTAATTACAAAACGAAAACTAAGCTATTTATACTAAACATCAAGTTCTCGCGCGAAAGACTTTTCGCGCGGCTTCCTTTCACGCGGGACAGACTTTCGCGTGGAAGCTTCTTCACGTGGAAACTGCTTGTTCTCGCGTGACAGCTTTAACTCGCGTGGAACAGGCTTTCGCACATGCTGTTTTCAGACTTCGTCTTCGTTCAATCTTCAAATGTTTTGCCGAGCCTTGATTAGTCTTCTACAATCTCCCCCTAGGCTCGGTGAAACATGATCAATCAAAATCAACGTTTGCTTTCTTGTACGTGCTCATCAGCTGAATCCTTCTCACATCTCCACGAAAGTAATTGCTTTAAAGAATTAGGAGGAACAGGAGCATGGACTGGAATCTTCCTTTTCTTGAAAGAATTTTCAAAATGAGATCATATAGTTCTTTATCAAGTCAAGACTCTGTCCAGCTTTATTTAAAATAAACTAGTTAAGTTGATTGTCAATATTTTTTTGTCCCTTTTAAACTTATACTTCAGGTTTTACTCAGAAACATAATGAGTGATATATATCATGTTTTGTGTTGATTTAATATAAGTCAGTGGATCCCACAATCAGAACTTTTGTAAAGTAATTATAATCCTTCAAGACACTGTCGAGATTTCAAGTCACCCCAAATTGACTTAAACCATGCATTGTTGATCAGTGATACCATTTATTGTATTCCTAAATATAGCTATTTGAGCATAACTAGCCTGAGAAATATTTCTTAACCCGGAATATTAACAAGTTTAAGGACTTATTAACAGCCATCCGGACTTACGTCTGCCCTCTCAAGATGTTTAGGACTTACACGCCATCCGGACTTACATGCCCCATCTTTCGATTTTGCCTTCCATGGTCAGAAAATATTCTCAAAATAGAAAATATATACCTGTAACACCCGTATTTTTCTTTTAAAGAAACAAAGGAATAAAAGAGAAAGAAAAAGGGAAAAAGAAAGTCAACCCCAAATTTGAGGGACCAAAAGTGAAAAAGATGATAAAAATCTTGAAAAGTTGGTGTAAAAGGCGATATGGTCGCCCATACCCACTGCACACTCTTTTCTTGTTCGAATTTTAGAGAGAGAAAGCAGAGAAAACTTTCGGATTTTGAAGAACAAGAAGAAGAAATTCGAGTCTAAGGTTTCTAAGTGTTGGAATCGTTTGAAGAAGCTCGGGTGAAGAGTGTTAAGATTGGAAGCAGCAAAGGTGAGTTCTAGACCCCGTATTTCACCTGTTTTACAAACTTTTGGGGCTGGAAATACATGTAAAAAAATGTTTTACACCTATTATGAATGTTGCCCGTATGTGCATGTGTATGTATGTTAGTGATTTATGTTATGATTCATGCTTAGTATTGTATGTACATGTTTAGAACTAAGTATTATGGTGTTTGGGGACTGGGATATGAATTAGATACATGATTAGGCTGCTAATACGACTAAGAAGACCAAATAGTGGTCATATGTCCGAAATTGTGACTTAGAAAACTAAGTACAAGGTGATATGTCTAAATAGTGCTTATACGACCCATGAAATTTGCCTTAGAAATATTTTAAGAGTCATATGACTGAACAGTGGTCGTATGACCATTGGAAATGTTCTAAGTATGGGGTCATATGACTGAACAGTGGTCGTATGACCATTGGAAATGTTCTAAGTATGGGGTCATATGACTGAACAGTGGTCGTATGACCATTGGAAATTTTCTAAGTTTAAGGTGAAACGACTAAGCAGGGCTCATACGACTGAGCAGGGCTCATACGACTGAGCAGTGCTCATACGACTGAACACTTAGAATTTTTACAGAAATTTTCTGGAAATCTGATTTATGGGATTTTGACCAGAGTTGACTAGGGTTAATAAATGAGGATGTTTATGAATTTAATGATGAAAATTGATTGACCCTTATTACTACTGACATTATTATCAGTATTTTATTATTGATAACAATATTATTAATATTTTAATATTGTTAAGTATGGAATGGTATGATGAAGAATGTTTAAAGTTTAACGAAGAATATAATCATTAATAAATAAAATATTTATGCATGATTCAATCGCGTGAAGGCCATTCGGCTGAAGTATGTCCAATCGTCCAAATAGGGCTGACATGTACGAGGAGAGGGATAGTATTGCAGGTATATAAGTGATGTAAGTATGACAAGTACGATGTTACCCACTTCAGTGGGGGTGTAGTTACCCACTTCGGTGGGGGTGATGTTACCCACTTCGGTGGGGGTGTAGTTACCCACTTCGGTGGGGGTGATGTTACCCACTTCGGTGGGGGTGTAGTTACCCACTTTGGTGGGGGTGATGTTACCCACTTCGGTGGGGGTGTAGTTACCCACTTCGGTGGGGGTGATGTTACCCACTTCGGTGGGGGTGTAGTTACCCACTTCGGTGGGGGGTGATGTTACCCACTTCGGTGGGGGTGTAGTTACCCACTTCGGTGGGGGTGATGTTACCCATTTCGGTGGGGGTGTTGTTACCCGAGTTATGTTTAACTTCGGGGGTGTGGCATGAGGCCAAACATAGATATGAGGTGAGCGACTTTGTGTTGCAACAGACTCGGATGGAGTTCAATCTCTGTGATTGACTCGTAAGGGATCTTTGTCGCGTATCCCGGTGTTGTGCCAGTCTTTGGACATGAGTCGGGGATATTGCATGAGACAAGATCTAGATGAGAATGAGGAATATGAAAGAAAGTCTTGTATGGTCTAGGGGCAACAAAGTGTCAGTCTATGGACTGAGAGCCATAGGGGCACCAGTAGGTTTGAGTGTGCTTTGTCGGCTCATGGGTATGAACCATGAGGGCAGAGAAGAGAAGTGACCCTTAGAGATTTACATGCTTAACGAATGAAAGTTAAAGAATGAACGAATGAAAGTAACGAACGAAAGGAACATAATGATAACGTATGTAATAGGATCCATGTCACTTGACCTCAGTAATCATGGCTGGTGCCATGAAGAGGGTAAAGTGTGACTGGACCTAGATAGAAGTGAAAGATAGAGGATGTATGAAAGTAATTGAACGTACTAATAAATGAAATGAATGTAACGTACGTAAAGAAGAATGTAACGAACGTATGAATGAAAGTAAGAAACGCACGAACAAAAGCTAATGAATGAATGATGAAGATAATAATAATATTATCTACGTGTTCGTATGTTGTATGATCGTATGTATAAAAGAACGGTTTTTGATGGAAAGTAAAGTATGTTTTATTACAAAACTAGAACTCACTCAGCAACGCTGACTTTTATGTATTTTCCAGTTGGCAGGTATGTTGCTGAGGATGGCACAGGGCGACTACTCAGTTGTTGAAGCTGGCATCCATATTTTGACATGTCATTGTATTTTGAAATGAAAAGAATGTTGTAATGAAATAAATGACATGATTTTAATCATTAATAGAAGTTTTAAATTCCGCTGCAAAGTAAATATATGTTTTAAAACGTTTTATGTGCGATGAATGACCAACCGTGAGGCGCCCGGGAACGGGGCCTTACAATACCATATAGTATGTATGTCTTTTAGACATATCTTTTGATTTGTTGTGCTTCTTGGCATCTTATATCCTATATGGCCTTTTTGGCATCTTTTTGCTCAATTATTTTCTTTTTGTGTTTTTCTCTTTTTGTCCCTTTTTGTATTTTTATCTTTTTTATATATATATAGTTATGATAATCACTGAATCAATCACATACAGGCTTGAGTATGACAAGATTATATCTCTCAGTCTGTGTTAGAACATTTTTGGCACAGAATCCTGATATGTTCCCCACTAAATCATATCTCTTTAATTCAAGTTTAATCACTCAATTATGATCTTTTCATTTCTGAAAGCAAAGCCTATTGACACATCAAACATAATCCAAGTCTATTCGTATTTAAGCATTTGAAAGTTCTTAGACTCTTTTTGAACTGTGTAAAATCATTTCTCATTTAATCATGAAAAATCATTTTATTGATCCAATCTTGACTCCCCCTAAGCCCAAAAATATTTTTCAAAGCGTATTTTCAAGTTTCCTGTCATATGTCTTCAAACAACCGCTGTCTATATGCCATAAGCTTTCAATGATCCTTTGCGGTTGTCCCTGCATTAGTAACAAAATTACTTAGCTTTTGGTACCCAAGTCAAACATGACTTGAGCACATTATGAGTTGCAGCAAGACAGAAAGATTTTAGATTGTTATATTTATTTAGCACATCAGTCTTTTCATTAACATTGTTCACCTTGATTCTTTCTTTTAAATCATTTTTCAAACTCTTATGCTTTTTGACATTAAAATCACTAGCAACTTTTAATTGCATATGTTTTGAAAATTTTCCACGAGTGAAAAACAATTTTCTATTATGAGTAATAGAATTATGAAATCGTTGTTTGCTCAGTGATTTTTGTCGAAAAGGACAATTGTTTGCCAAATGATTTATGTTTCCACACTGATAACATCTTCTTTGTTGTGTGTGGAAAACAAACTATGGATGACAATTATGGAAATTGTCATAAAAACCAAAGTCAGATTGACTTTTTGGTTTAACATTCTGCACAGTCTCTCGAATCTTTGCCTCATTTGATAATTGCTTGTTCATCTTTTGCAGATTCGAGGAAAAAGGTGATTTGTTCATCTTTGCTTGTTCATTTGGTTTAATTGCTGAGACTTTTGGAATGAATGATGCCGGAATTGGACCAGTCTTAGAATATGCTGAAGAAGGACCAGGCTTTGTTATTCGAATTGGTGCTGGAGAAGGACCAGACTTTGATATGCGAATTGGTGCTGGAGGAAGAGCTTTCACTTGCAAAACCGGGCTACAAATATCTTGGTTCACAAGGTTAGCATTATGATGAAGTTTATTTTAAAGAATCGAAAATTCGTTTCCTTAAAAATATGATCTTCATTTTCAGTTAAACCTTTAGAAACAAATCTACTTTTAAAATCCTTTTCAAGTTTTGCTTTCTGATTTGCCCTTTGATTTTCATTTAATTTACTTTTAATATTTATTTTGGCACATTCAGATCAACAATCTTTTCATTTCTTGATAACGTTTGATTACAACCAGATCTGAAATCATTCACATTTTTATTTTTCAAATTTTCACTTTTATTTTCACTCTCACAGTCACTCTCCCACTCTTCAATCACACCATCCACCTTCACATTATCTACACAAAGATTTTCAGTTGATTGTTTAAGTTTAGTTATTATGATAGGATCAACTGTCAGATTCACCTCGACTAAAGGTTTTAAGTCTGAGGATGGAGAAAAACCTATCCCATAACTCATATCAGAGTCAGAAATGACATCAGATGAAGGTAAGCATGAATAATCATGATTAATTGGAGGAGCAATGTTTGAAAATCCAACACCGCATTTTCCTCCTTTTATCTTCTGTGTCATTTGTGACTTGATAATTCCTTCAACCATAGTTGATGAAAGTTCAAATTTTTCAACAATCAATTAAGCGGAGGCTAGTTCATTGTTGAGTCTATTAATTTCTAAAGCGAGTTCATTGTTTCTATTTGTCAAATCATTATTTGTGCATTCTTTATCATGGAGATTTAATTTTAAATTATATATTGTATTGTTTAAACCTTCAAGTTTTTCTTTAAAAATCTTTTCATTTGATTTGTGTTTTCGAGCTTGATACTGAAGTTTTTCAACTTCTATTATCAGGCTCTCATTGTGAACTCTATATCTTTGAACTTTCTCAACACATGAATTTTGCACAAATCATCATATACCATTGGTTCTGAGCTTTCTCCTTCAGGCTCTTCATCCCTTTTCACCATGAATGCTTTCATAGCCTCAACTGGTTCTTCCTTTTCTTCCTTCTCAGCTTCCTTCTTACATTCAACTTCTTCCTTTTCTTCCTCAACTTCTTCCTTTTCAGCAAACACTCCATCTAAGAGATCATCAGATACAAACTCGGCAAACAGATTCTCAATTTTCTCTGGCATAAAATGCTTCAAATTTGGTGTTGATGAAGACATGTTGATCAGAAAATCGAAAATCAGACTTTTCGTGCGACAGAAACACTTGTGCGAAAACTGCTTTCGCGCGGCCAACCTTTTCGCGCAAGAATATCAATTCGTGCAAAAATTCCAATTTACCTTTTCATGCGAAATCGCATAAAAAGGTGAAATAACTGTCTGAGCGAAAACAACCTTTTTCGCACGCGAAAAATTACAGCTCAAGCGAAAATCGTCCAATTTCTTGCAGAATCAAATTTTCAACAGTTTGTTCAAGCGAAAATTACCTCCAAATCACTGAATATGTCTGATTAAACTCATTTTAATCCAATTTTAATGAATTTAGGTCAATTTTAAGCTTAATTATGATTAAAATTCACCTAAAGTCCACTAATTCGGTCCAAATCAGTCCTAATTCTCCAAAATCGAGCAGCATAACATCGCCATATCTGAATCTTAAATGATCAATGATGAATGTCTTCAAAAATGAGTAGAAAACAATCCAAATCTTCTCCCAATCGTGGTTCTAGAGCCTAATGCTCTGATACCAATTGTAAAACCGTGAAATCTCCCAGAAATCTATAAACACACGATCTCAATCTTGTGAACGCGGAATATAAACAAGATTGGATTGAAAAGAAGATTGAATTGATCTCAAAATGATATTGAATTGAACAACAGCAACCTATGAAAGGTCTTGTGCGATTTCGCACAGTACAAGTAAGATAAATGAACAAAAGCTTAATTACAAAACGAAAACTAAGCTATTTATACTAAACATCAAGTTCCCGCGCGAAAGACTTTTCGCGCGGCTTCCTTTTGCGCGGGACAGACTTTCGCGTGGAAGCTTCTTCGCGTGGAAACTGCTTGTTCTCGCGTGACAGCTTCAACTCGCGTGGAACAGGCTTTCGCACATGCTGTTTTCAGACTTCGTCTTCGTTCAATCTTCAAATGTTTTGCCGAGCCTTGATTAGTCTTCTACAATGATATAAATATGAAGTTGGAGTTCACTTGTAACTCTAGATCCTCTCCCAGAGTATCTAAAAACCAAGCCCAAGAATTGGCAGTCTCTGCTTCCACTATGGCATAGGCAACCGGGTATATGCCATTATTAGGATCCATACCCACAGCTGTTAGTAGTTGACCTGGAAAAGGGCCCTTCATGAATGCCCCATCTAACCCAATGATATCTCTTCTACAAGCTTTGAATCCTTGTTTCAATGGACCAAGACATACATAGATTCTCTTAAACATTCTAAAATTACATGCAGGATTTGGTTCTGGTTCAGTCTCAATTCTTACTGTGCTTCCTGGGTTTCTAACCATCAATTTAAATCCATAATCCCTCAACTCATTATACTGCTTAGTATAATCACCCATCAACTTCTCAGATGCTTGTGTCTTAGCCCTAAATGCCTTCATTCTAGATACTTACATTTCATACCTTTTCTGTAGTTGCTCCTGAATAGCCTTGATGGGTATGCCTGGGTTGGACTCAAGTTCTACAACCAATTGCTTTGAGATCCAATCTGATGTAAAGGCTTTAATAGATCTACATGGAAGGCATCTGTGTTCAGGGTTGTATGGTTTCACAATCCATGTGGGTTCATTTTTCAGTTTGGAAATATACAAGACCCAAGGACATTTGTTTGGATTTTCTAGGATTTTTCTTCCACCATCTTTTTTACTGGGGCCCACACTTTGACCAGAAACACTAACTCTTTTTGTCCTCTTTTGACCACTTGAACTCTCTCCCAAATTAGTTGGGCCTTCACTTGGGCCTTTTTCAAAAGTGGGTATTGCACCTCTACATACAGCCCGGACCCTTTCTTGATCATTCCTGTATAGTGCCAGCTCCCTCCTTGTCTCCACTGCATGTCTTTTGATTAAAGCTTTAACCTCAGCATTGGTACCAAATTGTTGCCCAACATAGAAACTACATGGATCTTTACAACTTTCCTGTTGTTTTCTAACTCTTCTAAAAGCCCTTCTCCTTCTCTTTTCATTCTCATCTTCTACTTCTGATGCAGATGTTCCAAATGAATCATCACTCAAGTAGTCTTCATCAGCAGCATTATCATTATCATCCCTTACTTCATTCTCATCTTCTAGAATAAAATTCTTGTTAAAATTCATCATATCCACTTCAACCTCTTCTACTTCATTTGCTTCATCTACTATGTCATCAGGACCATTTGTATCATCTACATTCTCAATTCTTTCAATAAATAGACTTAGGCAACAGTTATCACTAACATAACCCAAAAAGTCCAACTCATCGTCATAACTTTCTAATGCCCTCAAACCAGTGCTTAAACTACTACCAGGAACAAGATAACTATAACGAATCTTATCCTTGACACATAACTCTTTCATAATCTCATCTACAACTAAAACAGAGAAATCTTCCTTCGGCACGAAATCTACATATCTTAAGCTGCCATCTACATATACCTTTTCACTTTCTTCGTTGATAACAAATGATCCACCATGGTGAACCTCCAATGAAAAGTATTCCGGATAATTATCAACACCTGCAAAAATCATATAGGGTTTAACAAATTTATCATTTTTCAGCAAGATTATAGGGTTTAAAACACTTACTATACACGAGTTCACAGTCAAATTCTTCATCTTCATTCCTGATTGACCAAACATGGTTCATTTTGACCTAGATTTGAGAATGATTTCAAATTTGGGTAAACATACGAGAATCGATTGTATGATTAGGGTCTGTGATTATATGTTTGTATATAAATTGACTAAAATGCCCTCACGTGCTTGTCATGTGGGGGGTGTTCTGTTAAAAATAAACGGGCGTTAGCCCTAATACTTTATCCTGTTATGATTTTTAAAGTACAATACCCATAGTTGTTACTAAAAAAAGTTAGTACCCAAACCTGGGATCCGCGCTAAACCACAGGGACTATTTGTGTAATTAACTCTTTCATATAATAAAGCTACTAGAGTGGACTGTTATTCGACAAATATCGAGAAAACTAAATTAAAAATTTTAGTGTATATGATTCTGAGTTAAAACATATATAGTTTTGGGCGATAGGGCCAGGCATCACTCTATCCCATAACTGTCTCATATACGACTGTTTTTAAAACTAAAACCATACCCTGTCACATAGCCGAATACCTGTCATAAAACACATCTAAATGTTTTGGGTTTCAGGTATTTCCGTCGGGTCCAGGTTTTTTACAAATCCCTACACATTTCATATGTTGGATCTCTACTCAACGTACAATATATATATATCATTATGGCTATTAGAATATAAAATGTTTTAAGGGTTGCACATCAAACAACAATATCCAAGATTCGTTTAATATTGTTAAACATAAGTCGCGCCATGACTAGTTTTCTATTTATTTATTATGTACTAGAATAATAAACTACAGTACAAATTAACAAATTATTAACATTATTTAGCTTTAGTAAGTATTGATTTGTGTTGAAATATATGAGTCTTTTACTTCAAAATCAAACATATTTATCATATAATTGTCTTATATTTTGTCGCTATTGATAATTGATATTATATTTGTTTTATTATGGACATTGGGTTCCTGTTGAGATAAATTAGGTTTGTAGCAGCCAAAAGCAATGAGCTAATGTGGGCTGATGCAATACGCAGATCAATGGACAAATGGGCTTATGGGCTTATGGGCTTAGATCAATGGGCTTATGTATCTCATGTTCCATATAAAAGAAAATAAAAGAGGGGTACAAAGGAGAGTATGTGAGTGTTCATTAACTAATCTTCAAGTTGGATTCTACATGATTTGATCATCGTATCTTTTTACTCTGGTTTTCTCTCCTGTGTTCTCTCAAAGATATTTTCTAGGGTTTCCTAGATCTAATGTATGGGTCTGTAGTTCTTGTTTGTATGAACTTGTTTTTGTTTTCAAGTCATCACATTGATGGGTTGAATTTATTTTGTATAGTTCTATCAGATTAGTTGTGCTTGTTTTATCAGTTGATTGTTGAGTTTTTGTGATTGAATATCATACGAGTCATCTTCGTGACAATTTATTCATTCAGTTGAAAGTAATTTTACAATTAGCCATTTACGTAACTTTAAGACACATTATCATACAAAATAAATTTAAACTAACAAGCCAAAATTAACACTAGTGATGTAAAAAAATGGGGGTGCGATGAAAAAAGAGGGACGGGTAAAGTAAGTTTGTTCGTAACAAACAATTTGAAAAGACAATAAACAAAGGCAAATTGGATTTTAATAATCTAAACTATTACCTATTTGCTTATAATAATTCATACTATCAATTTGACCGCTAACACTCTCAACTTTCACTTTTATTACCAACAACAATCACAGTGACATAATTGTTAGATTTTTACGCTCAATTTGAACTCGATTCGGTTCGCAACAATAATTATGAATAAAATAAAGAAACATACAAGCTAAATTAAAATCGAGCGTAAAAATTTGAAAATTATGTCACTGGGGTTATTGTTGGTAATAAAATTGAAAGTTGAGAGTGTTAACGGCCAAATTAATAGTATGGATTATTATCGGCCAATAGGTAATAGTTTGGATTATTAAAATCCAATTTGCCATAAACAAATTCTAACTAGATCAATTCAATAACCTCCTGCAAATCAATATCTGAAGCCGCATTAAGATTAAGCAAAGACTACGACATCACCACCTCGATCTTCAAATTGTAAACGGTATGAATAAAAGTAAATATAAAAACGAGCCTTAAAAGTACCTAAAAACATTCGGTTTGTTACAGGACAACGAATCAGTCTCCGCTTGCACAACCCTTGCAACCACAATGCACACACTCTATCATCTTTTCTTCCCTGAGATGTTTGGGCACTCTACAAACACATGTTGTTTGGAAGTTGTGATCACGTGGTTGAATGCATCTTAAACAGCAAAGTCGTTCATACCCAGGCTGAAATTCAATATTCGACAATGAGAACTCAATTGCAGGCTAAAACGTATGCTAATTTACAACACTCGAAGTTCATGATAACAATATGGGAGGCTGGTAAAACTCTTGTTGTTTAATACTTCTATTTTGTTATAAAATTAGTGTCCAAATATGATTGCATTAGTTCAATAATATGCTAACTTTCATAGTAAAATTCGGATGAATGTCAGATCAAAGCCTTATACACTTTTGCTGAATTCACAAATAAGTCACTGGACTTTAGTCCTTGATGATTAAACCCCTAAACTTGTGCCATTCAGTGAGGTCAATAAGGTTTTTATAAAAAAAATATAAGAGGTTTGTGTTTTGAAAATAGACACCCGAATCAATTTGACCTCTTTCCTATAAAGCTTATTTTCTTATTTTGCTAGTTAATCCTGTTAGAAAGACAAAGCGTAACTCAAATCGCTCCAATCATAAGCAAATGGACCAAAACCGCCACCTCACTGCTTGATTCATTGAAGCACACCTTGTGGTCCATTGTCGTTACTCGTTACATAAATAACATTGTATTAGATTACTGAACTACTACATACCAGTATACCACAATCACTTTTATATCATCTTCTAGTTCAGGCTATTTACTTCCCTAATTTGGTCATGTGATTATCTGTAAGTTCTAATAATAACCTCTCAGCAAAATATAACACATTATAATATTAATCTAAAAACAAAAAACACAGTAACTTGCCTTCTTCCATTTGGCTATGAGATTCCGGTCAGCATACCCTTGATCCAAGCAAAACTCATACAGTTCAGCAGAAATTTCTTTCCTACGATGATATAGATCGAAGATGTAACGACTCTTCTGGTGTGCAATCTTGAAGATTGGCCACAGGGCCTCACATTTTCTCTTCCCATCATGTGGATCATTCTCAGCTGTTCATCAAGAACATAAAGAAACATAATTACCCAATTCATTGTAAAACTGTATCATTTGATTCCAAATATTGTTTCATCATAAAAACATTGTTAATGTGACATCAAAAAATAAAAATCGAGTTTTTACAGGATAATCCAAACCTTCTCTCATCTTTGCCTGTAATTCATTAAGCGTTGGCTCCACGAGTTCCCAGCCCTCCGGGTATTTAACCCGATTCGTGTTCACCTTAGGCATGTTTCTGACTGCAACAATCAGATACTCTAATAAACAACCATGTAATCTGTATTTCCTAAACAATTTAGCATTCCGGGGTAAAAACTAAAATCAATCAAGTGTTTCCAGATTCAAAATTAGGACTTTCAGCATTTAAATTCAAATTTAATGTAACAAGTAAGAATATCATAATTAACAATATAATCTGTATTGCCTAAACAACTTAGCATTCCGGGTAAAAACTAATATCAATCAAGTGTTTCAAGATTCAAAATTAGGGTTTTCAGCATTTAACTTCAATTAAGCATAAACAAGCAAGAATACCACAATTGCCAAGTTAACAACTAGATAATCTGTATAACCTAAACAATTCATCATATCGGGGGTAAAAAACTAAAGCCAATCAATTGTTTCCAGATTCGAATTTAGGGTTTTCAGCATTTAGCTTCAAATTAAGCGTAACAAGTAAGAAGCAACCAAAAAGTTGAAATTAAAGTAGGGAGATTCTAAATAAAACCACCAGGGATAACTTATTAATCAATAGATGTTGAAAGAATCAGCGACTTTGAAGTTTTTAAAAAGAAATGGAAAGATTCAGTGTTACCTGCGATCAGAAAAGGGAGATAAGTTATCCTAAAGCAGATGAGAGAACGTAGCGACGGAGATACAGTGGTCGTTGTTCCGTCAAGTAGAAACGAACGACGATGATCTTGTTAACGAACAAGGCTATTTGATTTGGTTTTAGAGTTGTTTGAGATTGATTATTAATTAAAGGGTAAAAAGTTTAATAATGCTTAACGTATTTTGTCATAAAAAGGGACTGCCAACACCTGATTATTAAAACAGGAGTTAATGCTTATGATGTAATGTCATAACTGCAACCGTTTGTTATACTTATATATATTATTAATATGTTATGATTATCCTTAATTCGTATGTGATATATACATATATATTGTATGTTTTATAATCTGTGTGTTATCATTTTCGAGTCGGGGTATCTTTAGAAGTGGTCTCTCTATCTTTTAAAGATAGAGGAAAAACTCGTCACCACTACCCCTTCCAGATCCTTCATTTTAATGAGATATACTGGGTATGTTTATTTGTATTAAAACCGGAGTTAATCACATGTTAGCCGCTGCTATGAAATAAAGTGTTGTAGACACACCGTCTTGAACTAGTAGCATCTGATGTTTATCTGTCAAAATGGTGCGGACCAAATCTTATAAAAATAGTATGTGCTCGTCTTTAAAAACAGTTAAAGTACTTAGCACGCGTTGTGTGTTTAAAAGAATCTAGTTTATACAACAACGGACATTATTCTTAAATCTACAATTTTGTATCAAGGATTTTAATTCTCAACTACTTGAGAATGATAAAATTTATAAATAAGTCCTGATATCAATAAACTAGAGTCATTTGGTCTTATCAATCAACAAAACAATGTGTTACATGTGTGATAGGCGGATCAAACTTACTAAATTTCAAATAATTAAAAAAATTATAATCTAATAAGCTTTTGCTTGTTGAAACGAGCAATAGAAACTTGTTAAACATCCAACTTAAATAAGGTAGTAACCAATTGAACGTGTTTTTGTTGAAAACTATGGCTAAAGGTAGTTTTTAAACGGTCATATTGGTTACTAAATGGTTCTGTTACAACATAGTGTCACCTTTAAACACCGTCCAACTAAATAGCATCAGTTTTGACGGTTTATAACAAATAATACTACCCATCAAAACCAGCTCTCGCTCCGATTTTCCTCGTCAAATATATACAAACTCGACTGGTGAAAATGTTGGACCTTTGGCTACTTGAAATAAGCTAGACGAAAACCCACAAGTCCAGGCGTTTGATGAACACAATGAACCAGAAACAACATTGGACTGATCTAAACCGGTTAGGCCCCAAACATGACTATGAACCAGATACAAACTCGAGGATTTAAAATTGTAACATATAAACATAACCCAACGTTCAAAATTGAAAAAGAACGACCTTTTTCCATAAAGACCGTTCAGTCCTGGAACAGAGAATCGGTTCAGAGAAACTGAGCCAAACGGAATACATTCGGTCCCATGGATTGCGGTTTGGGTTTTTGGTTTTATCAGACCCAGAGACCATCAACATTGTTTATGCAAATATGTTGAGATACCATTTAATCTAAAGCAATAACTTATACAACCGCCCGGATTAAAGATTTCAAAACTCTAGTAATAACTTGTACAGTTTCTCCGAATAATGTACGGGTCGGGCTTTTTTACTAGAACAACTCAAACTCAAGATGTCCTTCAGAAGAACCGTTGTAATCCAAGTACTTTTTAGCTCTCTCTAGAGAAGCAGCTTTCGAAACAGTGACATTGTATGGTTCGGGCAACTCAGGTGGCGATGCACATCGTATCAGAGCCCAATTCAGCCCATCAAAAAACGGGTGTTGTTTGATTTCAGCAGCCCCTCTTTTTGACCCCAGTCGGTTTTCAGGCTCTTTTTCTAGCAACCCTTTGATCAAGTCCCGAGCTTGAAAACTCACCAAGGGCGTTTCAGGAAACCTAAGGTTTTCCAGAATCACATTGGCTAATGTCTCATCGTTACCGGGCCCTTTAAATGGTGTCCTCCCGTATAAAAGCTCATAAAGGAAAATACCAAAAGTCCACCAATCTACTGCACTCCCATGCCCCTCTCCTTTGATGATTTCAGGAGCTAGATACTCATGGGTGCCAACAAAGGAGTTAGATCGGGCTTCTGTTGGCTCAGCCACAAGCTGTGGTAATAAACGATTCAGAGCCGCTAGGTTGGGTTTTGCTTTTCTGGATTTTGGGGGTAATATTCTAGACCTGAAGCATGAGACTTGTTGACAGGTGGGTTTGAGGCAGAATGGGTCGATGCAGCTCGAACCTGCACATGGGCCTGACATCCTAGGTGGTTCAAGGGGTCCTGAAGAAGGTTGAAGTAGAGTTGGGTTCACTGAACACCGAAGTGAAAGGTCAAAATCTGTGACCATGATGTGACCATCTTCTCGAACCAGAATGTTTTCGGGTTTTAAATCTCGATATATGATTCCAAGCATATGCAAGTATTCTAGGGCAAGAAGGACTTCAGCAACATAGAATCTATAAAAACATATTGAAATCAAGTTAGTGGTTAGTTGAATGAACAAAAAAACAAGTTTCATTAGAACCAATGATAAACTTTCGATTAAAAAACATGCATGACATATACAAGAAACAGCCTGAGTGGTTTAACTAAAGAAAGCAAGAAGGGCGGGTTGGTTAGCAAGTTAAAACAGGCTCGACCATGTTAAGTGGTGCGCACAAACTTACTGCATTCTTAAAAATTTTATTAAATAGTCATTGAGTTATGATGAGAAAAACAATAAGTTTACAATCATAATCCAATTTTTAAAAATGATTTAGGAGGCATTAAATAAGACTTTGGACAATTTCAACAGCTTGACCCATTCCCTTTAGCTAATTATTAATTATAGGACCTGTTTGACATTAAAATATTATAAACAATTAAAATCAACCCATTCGTAAGTACATGGGTCGATATTTTAACCTTTAGGTTTGACATTACACATACTGACATACACAAACAAACATCTAAAGGAAACAGTCGATTAGATGAATTAAGATCAAGCCTACTATACAAACCATCAGTCTTATCATCTAATGATTTAGAGTGCTAATGTTGCATGTTTGAAAAAGTAAAAGAAAATAATATGACACCCTCTATCATGCCATGTCGTCAAATATTTTCTGCTTTCTGTTATATACCGGATCAATAAAAATATAAGTACTGAAAGAAGACCTAAATTATTTTTCCAAAAGAAACTTCATGAATTAGAAACAAACTTTCACACTTTTATTAGATTTTAGCAACCAAATTTAAATTAGGCACAACATAGAGACCGATAGAGACCGATTTATAATCTATTATCAGTTTTATGACAATAATAAACTGTAAGTTGGTTCTGCTTTGTGGCTAATTTCGTAACTCGTTTTATTCTGTGCACTTTGACCTACAAATAAAGGTTGCACGAACAGAGACCAGTTTGACTTACCGTGCTGCTTGTTCATGAAAATATCTGGCAGGCTGCTTCTGCCTGAGAACATGCAAATCGCCACCAGGACAATACTCCATAACCAAACAGGATAAATTTTCAGAAACAAAATGAGCATAAAGAGTAGGTAAAAATGGGTGATCCAAAATGCTCAAAATCTCTCTTTCCATATGGGCTCTAGGCATCTTTTGTCTTCTTTCCAAAAACTCGTTATCCATAACTTTAATGGCAAAGGGTGATTTGTGCCAACTAATTCAGCAAGATAAACTGTACCGATATCTCCACAACCAAGTTTTTTCAAGAGATTAAAATGTCTCAATCCAAGATATCCGTATTGCTGCATCACACGATTAATCGCCTGCCATCTCATATCTTTTGACATATGTGGTCTATTGATGATGATACACCCACTAAGATTTCTTTCTTCACTAATGCTAGTACTACTACTGTATTCACATATGCTGCTATTTGAACTTTGGGTGAATTCTCCTTTATCCCATATTTTGAGTTCTTACTATGTAGTAAAGAAATGGTCTTACCATAGCTGGTCAAAGTGTTGACTTGTCTATGCATACCATTATTTGTACTACTTGAAGAAAGAGGAGATCGAGAATCTTTATTGGGCTTGCTTTTTGCATCCTTTATAGCACAACTGCATTTTTGGCATATTAATTGAGAATTCACTTGAACAGATGCATTAGAAGGGGCAGTAGTGGAAGCCGACTCCTGTTTTGACTTTTTCTTCACAATGGTTTTGGCCCGAATTACTGTCTTGACAGGACGAGGTGAAGTTCTTATTGATTTTCCTTTATAACGTAACCTAGGGGTTGGCTTACTTGGTGTGATATTATTCTTGTCACGATTATTTACTGGATTGACTACAGAGTTGACCGACTCCAATGAACTTTCAGGTTGAATTGGTGAAGGAATAGAAATAATCTTCTTCACCTGTACCGCTTCATTTGAAGATTGGCTATCAGATTCTGGTGTAAGTAAAATCTCCTTCAAAAGCCCAACACTTTTTGTTGACTTTTCAAGATTCAATCTAGGAGTTGACTGTGGACTGTTGCTATAAGGCATTGATAATCTTTTCATGGCAGCCATTTCTGAAGCTTGAGAAATGCATAATCCCCTTAAAGCTTGTTTTAAAGAAACAGGCTCCGGACACCCAATTCCTGATGAAGATGATAAACTCATCCTCATTGGCTTCTTTGAGGGGTTTTTCCTAGGTGTTGCCCCATTTGTTTCATCAGAGAAGCTTGAACCATTGAATGAAGTTCTGATATTAATACCTTCAAACAGCTTATTGATGTCATCTTCCACATACCTACTGCACCCCTTAGCCTTTTCCCTTTATCATTAGATTCATCTTGCAATTCAACAATCTCATGGGTGCCATAGAGTGAACCCATCTATTATAATATTTTCTTCAGTTTAAAGATTATAAGTGCAAGCACGTATTAATCCTTCACTGAGAATACCCGAAACTGATGATAAATCACAAAAACACAAACATGCCCTGATGCCCAAGCCTTCAACCAAGAGTTATGCACCAGAATCCATGTTGAAAAATACTACAACTTTTAGGAGGCAAAATGAAAGTGGAATGAATCCTGCAGTAGAACAGATGAAAAGCAAAATCAGTTGGACCACCTTCTTTGTCTTCTACAATGGTCATAAAATGTAAAAACAATACAAGCATAGCTCAAAACTTTTATTGATTGGAAAGTATATGACTTTCTCAACTTCATTTCACCAATCAGTTTTTCTCAACTACACGAAATCTTTCCAATCTTTTCGAGTAACTGCATCAATAAAACACTCACTCGGTCTACCTTTTCAACAATTTATATATAAAATAAAAATAAAAAAAGCAAGATGAGTATTACGAGAAGAGTTAATGTAAGAGTATGCTTGAAATCCATATTCACCATTGAACATATTTCTGCTATAACTTACTACTCCGATTCAAACATACGGATGTTGAATCTTTCCAACTTTCTGTGAATCTCAAAAGACCTAAAAAGTTCATGGGAGAAAAACAAGTTATATGGGACCAGAGGATTTGCTAGTGGACAACTAGCTTCCATTGATAAAAGCACCATCCTGTTCACCATGAGTCCATCAACTTCATCAATACAATCAACCAAAGCAAATGTCCAATAGCTTAAAAGACACGCAGCAAAACAAGTGATTCAACTTGCTACAAACACATAAAGAAACCAAAATCCCAAAAAACGTAAGCACCAACAAGAGATCTATCATTCCAAAAATCACCTCATCCACCAGTTCATCCATGATCCATCCAACATTCCAACAACATTACAACATCAAGCTAAATCGCACAACAAACAAACAGCACAAACAAATCAACGAAACTTACAAACGATTCAACAGCTAAAGAGAAAGAACATGGAGAATGCGAAAGCGGAGATTTCGAAGGGGACAAAGGTGAACATGATGAAAAGAAGTGAAAAGTGGATCGAGAGATGCGGATGAAAGTGATTGAATGTGGGTGAAGTAAGGGATCTAGGGTTCAATTAGAACATTGAGATTGAAATTGGAACCCTAGGTTAGATTAGATAGATTATTGTGAGGGTTTGGTGGTGTGTGCAGAGAAAGCATCAAATGGGGGAGTGAAAGGCCATGTTGGAGTGTGATGTGTGTAGGCGTATAACGACACTATCTGATTCGGAGGGTGGGCCCATCACCAGATCCTGTGTGGGTCCCACCTTCTTGGATCAAAGTATCATCTATATCAAAATTTGTTACCACAAGAGTTTAGGCTGTTAAAAAACAGTTACCATACCAGGTGTTTGGGGGGTGTGAGTGTCAGCCTGTCAGGTATCGAGGCTGGTAGTTTTTTGTTGGTGTGATTTAAGTTACGATTCGCGTTATTTGTTGACGGGAGACGATGAGAAAGGATATGAAGCGGGGATTCGGTGTTATAAAAAGTGGCATGTGGTGTTAATTTGACGTGTGTTTGAGATTGAAAAGAAATATATGGAGTGCAATATGTTTTATGTGATTTTATATAATATGATGTTAGAGGATGAAGTGTGAGTGGTTTACGAAAACTATTAAGATGATCACCAGCAATTATAGAGATTAAGCAGGAAGAGCGATAAAAAAAACCATGTGATGATCTGCGATAAAGAAGCACATTGACAACCTTAAATTGGGTTTGATTGAACATAGTTGGAGGATTTGTGATGGTTAGAATGTTGTATGTGTTTTTTTTTACTTTCCAATGTTTAAGATTTTAGTATTTTAGTTATGTTTTTTTATAGATATTATATATTATATTTATGTTTATTAATGAAATATATGTTATAAAAAATAGCTTTATTATGTATATAACAAATAGTTCACGGCAGTGATTAACCAATCATTACAAAACTTTGTGATACTAACTCATAATAGGTGCTTACTTAGTGTGAGTGTGACCATAACACTGCTTATGTGGTTACACGTACTTTTTCACCACACTCACTAATCATTAAGGCTATGTGTTATACTGTTGTGAGGAAGTCAAGGTGGCTGAGGTGGTAGTCATTCATGAGTCGATGTGGCACACCATCCCTAGGGAAGAGAATATGTGTTGTCCGTTTTGTGTGAATATGATCATAAGTGTTACCCCTAAATGTTATGTTATGTTGCGTGAATATGATCAAATGTGTGATAATATATTACTTTTTAAATACCAAAGAGTTCTAATCACATAATAAATAATTATGTAGATAAATATAGATGAATGAATAGGTTTAAAGTGTGTAGATTAGTCTATTGATACATGTGAGTGAACAACTATGTAGACGAATTAGTATATTGATACATTGTTGGATAAACAATCAAACCTTTTGATTCAACATAAGTAGATTTGGCAACATCTTATGTATAAGAGGTAAAAAAAATTCACCGGAGATATATTCATATAAAAGCAAACACTACCTTATGGTACTTATGTGTATGTCGGTATGTTTGATTGATTTTTGAATCATTAAATAACATTGAAGGTGACTTTGAAGTATATGGTTGGTGGGTTAAGTAAGTAATTGGTACTGAGCCACAATGAGTCCTAGATCAACTGGTTTAAAAGGAGGTATCTTATGACTTTCTAAATTGAAAGTCATTGTTTGGAGTCTCACTAGGTACAATATGTTTCAAGTGGGCCAAGGGTTTTATCACAGTAGGCATTTGGGTGGTGGGTTTCCCTTGGAATGATGGGTGAGCCGGGTCACCAGCGCTGTCTGTGTTCGCGGACGTGGGTGGTCTTTCGACAATGGGTTTACCCGGATGACCGGCTTAAAATTATTCCTTGGCCGTTAAAAAAATAATGAGTGTTGTACTCATTGATAGGTGGATTTATATTTTTAAGGCGATTACTTCACTCCCTCTATTATCTATATACATCTCCATCTACTTCTATAATAATAATATTTTTATTCCATCCTAATATAATACCGTTTCTAAATAATAATATAATCTTATTCTATTCGTAATGTAGAGGAGTGTTTTATCTACCATAGCGTTTGTGTTTATATCATCTCATATAGTCTAGTTGCTCGAATTCGTTAACTACTAAATATCAATTTTCTCATTTTTTGTGTAACGATATGTGCACATTTATATTATATTAATTACTAACATTTCTATGTATAATAGTATTGTACCTTATGTATAGAAAGTTTTTCAAAAGAAATTTAATCTTTCACTTTTAACCTAAATTTTTTTATATTTTACAAATTAACCTTTTAAAATTTGATTATTTTTACTTTAAATCCAACTATTCATCTTTTGCAATTTTATCTCATAAAATTTTATATTTTCAACTTTGGTCCTCTATGCTTTTTATATTTACAAATTTTCGTCTTATGTTTGTTTTAGGTTTTGTAAGTTAACACGACACAAACATGTATGTGCGATTCACCAATTTTACGTTTCGCTTTATGTTTCGTTCTATATTCTGTGAGTAAACACAACACAACATGTGTGCGTGGTTTATCATTTTTACGTCTATTTCCCCCTTTTAACAGGTTCGTCGCAACGTGTGAGTCTTAAATAGACTTTTTTATATTTTTATATGTTTTACGCTTTGGTTTTTTTCTTCTTATTAACATACTGCAATTTCAATGTTGATAGTCATTCATGGTGGTGTGACATTGGTGTTATTTTGCATGGTTTTATGCCCCACAACGCAAAGATTTAAATCTAGTTTTTTTTTAATTCGCACATACTATTATTTTGAGAAAAAAAACTCTCAAGTATATGTATATCAGTGTATGTATATGTATATGTTTTTTAACGACAAACTACACTAATTCTAAATTACACCAAACTAAACTACACCATGCTTAGGTTTAATTCAATGCCTCTCATATAAGAGACAAAGCCTCTATCAAGTTGGATAGCCCCACATTGGCGTATATGTATGTGTACGTGTACGTGTACGTGTATGTGAACGTGAAGTGAACGTATATGTGTATGTGTATTTGTATGTGTGTGCATCTGCATACGCATATGCATATGTATAATTGTATAATGTAGGATCTAGAGGAGATGCAACTTGAAAAATTAGTCAAGAATTAGGCTCGAGTATAGCATGAACAATTTAAAACTATAAATTGAATGTCATTTATATTTGATTCGAGGGTGAGTGTTGAGTCTAATGATAAAGTTATTGGAGTTAGTAGTAATGCTTCTCTGAGGATCAAATGTTCAATCCCCTTCTTCACGAATCTATATAAATTAATTCTGTTATAAATTTAGAAGTAGATTTAGAGTATGTATATGAGTTTGCCATTTAACAAAGATATATATGATTAGGCGTAGAGTTATTATTATATTAGTTGCTATTCAATTTTAGAGTTAAATATAAATAAATGCAAAGTGGTGCAATTGAGGTAACATTTACTTTCGACTTGCAACTAATAAATTGCATTTGATGTTGAAAAAGAAACATAACTTTTTCCGGTACAATAAACCTTAGTTGTGAAATACTGAAATTCAAATCAAGACCTTAGATTATCCGCAATAATGAGAACCAACACCTAACATTCTTCAATAACCTCCCAAGAACACTAAAAACATCTAAAACCTAGTCCCATTTATTTATTTATTTATTTATTTATTTATCCATCTGTTTATCCATCTATCTATCCATCTATCTATCCATCTATCTATCCATCTATCTATCCATCTATCTATCCATCTATCTATCCATCTATCTATCCATCTATCTATCCATCTATCTATCCATCTATCTATCCATCTATCTATCCATCTGTCTATCCATCTGTATATCCATCTGTCTATCCATCTGTCTATCCATCTGCCTATGCATCTGCCTATGCATCTGCCTATGCATCTGCCTATCCATCTGCCTATCCATCTGCCTATGCATCTGCCTATCCATCTGCCTATCCATCTGTCTATCCATCTGTCTATCCATCTGCCTATCCATCTGTCTATCCATCTGTCTATCCATCTGTCTATCCATCTGTCTATCCATCTGTCTATCCATCTGTCTATCCATCTGTCTATCCATCTGTCTATCCATCTGTCTATCCATCTGTCTATCCATCTGTCTATCCATCTGTCTATCCATCTGTCTATCCATCTGTCTATCCATATGTCTATCCATCTGTCTATCCATCTGTTTATCCATTTGTCTATCCATCTGTTTATCCATCTATTTATGTATTTATTTATTTACTTACCTCTTAAAATTTTCGAATAACACAATCAGGTTGAACAGTAAGGACATACATTTTTACCATATGTTGCTAAAACAACACAATATGACATAATTATACTACATTACATTAAAGTTATATAGTATTCTATCCTTAATATAATTATTTGTGTTGTTGTTTATAAATGCAAAGGTATAAGTAAAGTGTAAGCTATATTGTTCTTACTATCATGAGCCATCGATAATCTGTGTTTTCGAAAGATTACTGCTAGCATTGTTGGTTTTAGAGCATTCACAGCCATTTCACGTTTTTATGTGAGTGGATTGCCTATATTATTAGGGATAGTTGTAAGCGGTTGTGAATGAAAAATACAGAAAATTTATGGGGATTATAACATATTTCACCATATTTGAAAAAACATGGTACAACCCATAAATTTTTTTAATATTTTTTAAAGTGGTTATGAGCGGATTAAAGAGAATTATAATGATAAAGGTATGAAAAAAATTATTTAATTAAAAAGAAGAGAGAAAATTGGTTTTATTTAATGTAATTATAAGGATGAAGATAATGATGGATTATGAATGCTTTTAGATGCAGTTTGTTTTTTCTGTAGCAAAATATCTGCAGTCTGCAGATCACATCTGTAAACATCTACAAGAGAAGATGTGGACGAAACGTCTGCAGTTTGCAAGAAAAAAACTATTTATTTTTTACATCTGCAGACTGCAAAAAATAATATAAATTAAAATGCCGTTCATCTACCATCATCATCCCCTCCTCTTCACCACCACCAAATTTTCATAATTTACTTTCAAACTTTAAACTTTCTAAAGATTTGACAATGCTACTAAAAACTCAAATGTTAAAGTCCTTCAAGTGACAAAATAAGAGCTTGGGTACCTAAATCACCTTCACCATGCGCCTTCAAACACATAAAGCTGTTCTCCATATTCTGACACTCCCTCAAACAAATCCCCAAATTCTTCACAAAATGATTCATAAAGAAACCTGCTTCAAAATCCCTTTTCAAGATCCGTTGTGTAACATCCGCTATTTTTCCAAGTTAAACCCCAATTTTTTAAGTTCTATTATAAAATTATTATAATAATGGTAATGAATCAAATGCATTAAATTTGCAATTTATATTGTGAATTATTCATTTGTTAATTATCTAAATAACTTGTAATAGTTCATAGTTTTTTAAGCAATTCTTTCTCCTAAAGTTATAAAATGAATAATGATTTATGAGTAAATATAAATTTTAATTATTGATAATAAATAATCAAATTATAAAGCTTACAAGTTTTATAAATGTTATAAAACTTAACAAGTAATTAATTTGGTTTATTATTCAAATGAGTGTTATAAAGTCTAGGGTTGAATGTGTAATTTTTAAAACTAAATTTAAAAGCTTTTACATAAAATATCAACTTTTAAAACCACAGGGCCAAATGTGTAACTTGATTTTAAAACCCCAAACCACCCCCACCTTCTCCCTGTCGACTGCCGGCCAAAGGGGTCCGGCGACTCCTCCAATCTTAAAACGCTCAATTAAAAACGAAATCGAATCGATCTTAAACGTTTGCGCATCGGTTTCGAATCAAACACCTTATTTAATTTGGGATTAACTCCTGTTAAACACACTAACTTGAAACCGAAGTTCGCATTCAAATCTCGAACTCAAACAACTTGAAACCGATCGAATAATGCCTCAGCAGTCGAGTGTAAATCATCAGCTCAATGTTCCTAAACTAATAGAACTCTCAATTACATTTTCAACACAAATCGCATCACCATCGAACACCACCTTCATCGCGAACATGCAACCTAGTCGAACTACACCTTCTGGACATCTTAGGCTAAAATTGATAGAGGGCTTTTGCTTATCATTGACCTTAGAATCAACCTGCAAAGTTAATTTGATTAACAACAAAGTTTGCATCTTGAATCAACATCCAAGTAGCCGCGTGTCACACCCTCAATTTCCACAAACGGGGTTTTACCGTTAGGCGTGTGACATACCAGGATCTCAGACACGGTCATATCAAACGACAGTATATGAATTTAAAAATAAACGTTTAACTTAAATCAGAGTAACGTAAATGAAATGAATAACAGTGCGAAAACGAATAATGAATTGTAAACAATACTGAAAGTCTGAAATGCTAAGTTAAAACAATGTCTAATGCAACATAAATGGATCCGATAAATGCATGTCCTGAGTGCGTTCCTTAATCGTGCATTATGAGATTAAGCGTTCCTGTTACCTAAGAAAACATGCTAAAGTGTGTCAACATAAAGTTGGTGAGTTCACAGGTTTTATCACAGATAAAAATATTTGTAACTGTTCGAATGGTATAGTAATTAAAGCATATCGATAGGTAGCTAGCCTATAAACAAGTTACTTAGCGTTTCGAACCGAGGCTGGCTGTTTGTATGTTCGTATGTTTGTTGCCATCCCGTCACGTCTCACCAGACGGTGACAATGTTAGGTCAATAATGCACCCGTTTGACCTCCAATCAAGCTAGCGCGACTAGCCCGGGCGGGGTTTGTCAAACCCAGTAGTACTACTCAGAATTACCTCGCTACACATTACTAACGGTTCGAGAATGTAAGGACTTTTAAGTATGTTTGCACTAACATAACAGGCGATATCAATAATACTAAAAACCATTTATATAATATGTTTGCATGTTTTCTCCCCCAAAAGGAAAGAAAGTAAAATAGGGGCCGTGAAGACTCACCTTGAATGCACAACAAAGAAATAATATTCGCATGACGATTAGAGTTTCGGTTAACTTGTGTTTCATTTAGTATGAACATAGTTAATGTTAGTTATTGTTTTACAAGTGTAAGAGTCGTACGGTTTCGCGATCACGGTTCGGTTCGATGTCGGTTGTCTATGATTTTCATTCATACACAATCACACTCATTAACACCACAGAGCGTACACATTCGCGAGACATGTGTATTTTTGTGAAAAATATATATTGCAAGTCCTTTTATAAAAAGAAGGGTTGCGTCGCATAATATTTTATTTATTAGTTTCACAATTGTGTAGTTTTCAAATATAACAGTCTAATAACTATATATATATATATAATACCATACGTGCACACCGGACCTAAACACATGAAAAACCCCATACGCCTATAAGGATTAATCAAATCATACATGCATGCATAACATACACTGTCACAATCATCCACATGTATGAATACATACCTATGACTTAGCAATCTCGAAACACACACCCACACGTGCACATGCATTGCTTATATATACCGAAACATATACACCTCATGCATTTCCCATTCATGCGCCTACATACACAACATTCCCATGCGCCCCACCCTTTTCCCTCGTGCGCCCACTTGCATCCATTTAATTTACTATTTTACGCACACAACCCACACACAATTCTTGCACACAACAAACACAACCCAACTCCAACACATACACACATACACCATACGCATACATACATATAACATGCATCTTCTGCCCCGTGCGCCTACAAAGCTCCATGCGCCCACAAGGGCAGCCATGCTTTGGGGCTCACGCCCACACACAAGGTATACACATATGATATATCTATACATCGCACACATATATATATACTTAAATATATGATTCGCAGAAGCATACGTATACATACATACACATTGTAGGCCATTGGAAAAGAACACCACAACAACCGGAACGGCGAAACACGGCTAGAGTTGTGCTATGTTAACTGAGACGAAACCAAAACCGACGCTATACATGAAGGATACATGGAACCATTAAAGGGAAACATACCAATTCGGATGCGGTTCGCTGTTAGGATGTCGATCGAATCTACCAAAGATGAAAACGAGTGCGGTGCTTAATCAGGTCGATAGTATCGTCACGTAGGGACGACGATCGTCTTTGTGCACACACGATTGCAGGCGGAAGGGGCTGCCAATGATGGAGCTTGAGCCGTCGGGCTGGAGATCGAAGGGAGAGGGGTAGGGTTTCGGGAGTTAGTTTCGGGAGTTCGAGAATGGGATAACCGGTGGGTGGGGTTGGGATTAAATATTATCATTTGAAATTTGTTACTTACACATTGCCCCTTGAAGTTATTAAGTTTTGTAATCCCATTTTTGTTATTATGAAACTGTTGGTTGGTCATATAATTTGTTTGGATCAAAGGTTATTTTGGTTAATGTTTTGTATGTTATTAAATGTTTAATTTGATATTTATAATGACAATATTCCTTATTGAAAAGTATAATAACTTGATTAATGTGCTTTTGACCAATTTATAATGAACGATGATAGGTTGGATTAATGGGGCGGTGTTAACCTGAAAATTTCGGGTTGTCACATCATCCCCTTGTTGAAGGAATTTTCGTCCCGAAAATTAGAATGTTACGCTCGATTAAACGCATGAGGTTTAGTTAGGGTTCATTCAAATGTATGGGATTCAGTTAGGGTTGGTGGTTTGTAACGTGTTTGACATGTTTGACAGAGTTATGACATCATCCCCTTGTTGAAGGGAATTTCGTCTCGAAATTAAAGGAAAAGGTATCTCGAGAATGAATACCTTAAGAAGTAGGTGTCTGATCGTTGAACAGTTGTGGGTACTTCTTCTTCATTTGATCCTCGCGTTCCCAGGTAAACTCTGGTCCACTCTTTGAGTTCCATCGGACTTTGACAATAGGGATACGACTGTGTTTGAGTGTCTTGACCTCTCGGTCCATAACTTCCACCGGTTCCTCAATGAAACGCAGTTGTTCATCCACATGTATCTCATCTAACGGAACGATGAGAGTCTCATCTGCAAGGCATTTACTCAAGTTTGAAACATGGAACACATTGTGTACTCTACTAAGTTCTTCGGGTAGGTTCAGCTGATAGGCCACGGGGCCAACCCGTTTGACAATCTCAAACGGTCCCACGTATCTAGGGTTTAGTTTTTCACGTTTCCCGCAACGAATCACACCCTTCCAAGGTGACACTTTCAAAAGAACTTTGTCACCTATTTGAAATTCCAATAGTCGGCAGCGTTTATCAGCGTAACTCTTCTGTCGGTCACGTGCTGTTGCCATGTGGTTACGAATTTGCATGATCTTCTCAGTCATCTGGTGCACAAGTTCAGGACCGGTAAGTTGACTTTCTCCAACTTCCGCCCAGCAAATAGATGACCGGCACTTACGCCCATACAGTGCCTCAAATGGAGCAGCTTTGATCGACGTGTGATAGCTATTATTGTATAAAAACTCAACTATCGGTAAGTGAGTTTCCCAACTGCTGCCAAAATCAATCACGCAAGCGTGTGATAGCTATTTTGGTTAATGTTTTGTATGTTATTAAATGTTTAATTTGATATTTATAATGACAATATTCCTTATTGAAAAGTATAATAACTTGATTAATATGCTTTTGAGCAATTTATAATGAACGATGATAGGTTGGATTAATGGGGCGATGTTAACCTGAAATTTCGGGTTGTCACACCGCAACCTTGTTCCATCGTGTCTATCATTTTCGTCTTCAAACCAGGTGAATTAAATACATGAAAACACTCGATTTACTATGGGAAACAAAAGCCCTATGTTTAATTCGAGTATCGAAATCGATTTCATGCTCAATTGGATTCAATTCGTTTCTAGGGTTCATATTGATTTGGGGATTTCTTAATTAATGGATATATGAAATTATTTTTAAAACTAAGCAGATTAGGGCTTTAGCCCAACTAGTAACTGGTCCCAACTCTAGGCAGGAGGTCCCGGGTTCGAACCGGTCTCTACCAACCTTTTGATTTTAATTGTTGACTACATTTTTAATACAGAAAAATTATTATTATATTACTAAATTAAAATAAAATTAAATTGTTAACTAGAACATTTCAAAAATTATTAAGTAAATTTTAGAAGTATTAAAACTTATGATTATAGATTTATTTATTTTTTATTTATTTTTAAATAACAAAGTTATAAAACCATTATTAACTCTTTCATGTAGTTTAAATGTTAAAAATATATTATGGTTCAAATTTTGATTTTTTCAATTTATATGTTAAATAACTAATTATTCAAGAAGTTATTAAAATAATTATTTAAATAATTAATTATTCATCTAATCATTTGAGCATTTTATATCATAACTATTTAATAAATTTATTCGTTAACTTTTATTTAAATTCTTGAAATTTATAAAATAATATAATTTGCTTTATTCTTATTTTTAAGGTTTTTATATTATAAAATTTTTATAATAAATCATTTTAAAAGCTCAAAACTTTATAAAGTGATTTTAAATAATTTTAAATTATTTTGCAAGTCATTTAAATAAGTATTCAATTAATTATATTTATCAAATTCTAAATAATTAATTATTAAATTAATCATTTCTTTTCACAATACTTAAATCTTTATCAATAAATTAATTATTGAATCAATCATTATCGTTCTCAATCTTAATTGATTCATTCCATCTTTATTGAACCAAAACATAATCGATTATATTAGTTTATTTGATTTAATTATTAGAACCTCCAAATTACAATCGAAACCCTAATTCATATTTAATCATTAATCTTATCTTTATTCTAATTCTGAGACATCAACCATTAGGTTGAATCGTAACATAATCGTTGGAGAATCATACCTTCTTATTATTATCTAAAGTGCATCTTATCCCATGTGAGTTTTCTTGCCCCTTTTTATATTATTTCACACCGCTTTGGGGTGAAACATGTTACATTATTCAACTTACACTTGTAAACGTTTAAATCTTGTAAAATCACTTGCGATTCATATTTTATTTTGTCATGGTTATTTGTGTTATTGTAAGTCTTATATGAGATACGTATTTTCTTTACAATCATTAACTATTGCTAGCCTGACGACGTCTTAGATCTTTATGTCTGACAAGCCTATTTGGTGCTAAAGCCGGTGTAAAGCCGGTGTATTGCCGGCTCCTGATGACGTATGCTTGTTCATCATGGGAACCAAGTACACTTAGCCAATCATATATACTTATAATCAAGTCGAGGTTTGGTTGTAACTGTATGTGTTCTATAAGCTTGCTAACTCGTAACCATTCACATGAATTGCTACTTGTAACCCTTTTTACATATATATGTGTATGCGCGTGTTTAAACCATGGGAACTCACCAACTTTTGAAGTTGACCCCTTTTATTTTTAACATGTTTCAGGTTTACTACTTGAAGATCTTCTTGTGCTCATATAGGACTTGGACCTAGATTAATTGAAAATCTTATGTTATTGGTTGTATTTTGATTGTTTTTGTAATGACTTATTTGTCTTGTAATGTTCAATGATAAATGATATTTAATATGATTACAACTTATTTAGTTCCATGTGCTATGAGCAATCATCTCCCATTCGCCCGCCCCGATGATTCCGCCGTCGGTCGGGGTGTGACACGTTGACCATACAAATCTAAGGATTTTGACCCCACTGCACCAGTTGAAATCGCTTCCAAATAAAGGGGCAAATCAAGCTCAGCTTTATACATGTAGATCAAACCCTCGATCAACCCCACCATCGTTGAAACAATTGTAATCTGATTCGCTAATTTCACGAATTGCCCTTTACCAGCACCACCCATGTGGTTAACTTTCCCCAAAAGGCTAAAACTAGGGTTCAACCATTTCACCACCGATTCATCACCTCCGGCGAAGAGTGACAGCGTGGTGTTACGTGCGCCGCGATCACCGCCGAAATGGGGCCGCTAATGGCGTGGGCGGGCGGTGGTGGGTGGGTCGACGGTGGCTGCTGGAATATGCTGAGGGGGAAGGAGGAGGGTAGAAGAGGTTAGAAGTGATTAGGTTATGTTTTTTTTACGCAGACCTCAGAGAGACCTTGGAATACCTTTTTAATAAAAAGTCTTTCAAAAAACAAACAATCTGCAGACCTCAACGTCTGCGCGTGATCTGCATGGTGCAAACAAAAGAGGTCCGGAAGTGCTTTCCAGGAAAAACAAACAACCTCTTAGTTTCTGTATATGATGGAGATATTTTAAGTGGATTAGATACTAGAACTTATGAATGAAAATGTAACAATAAAAATAATTTTAAAAACTTTACCACATGCTATATTTTATATAGGGTGAATATAATTTTTAATAGTCAATTTTTTGAATTATTGCTGATAATAATCCGTGCTTACAGTTTAACTTAATAATTCAAACATTCACTTTCTTTAACATTAATGAAGGTAATAAATTGGATAATAATACATTAGAAATCGAGTGAAAATGTACGATAATTATATTATTAAAACTGTCATTTAGTAACACAAGTGAAATTAGAATTGTCATTTATCATATTATCAATATAAGTTGTTATTTACTTTATCTGAATTATTAAATAATTTGCTTTTAGATAATGTTACTCCCATATTAACTCAAATGGAACTAAACAGTAAAATTAATAACAATTTAATTATTTAATGAATAATAATATAATAATAATAATTAAATAATATTATTATTTTATAATTATTTATTGAATTCAAATATAAGTGGTTAATTTTGACACGTCACTCTAACGTGTTTAAGTTTTTAAAGTTCCGGGTTTACCCAGATACAATTTTACTTAAAAGATTAATCTCTTATATTCATAATCTAGGTAAGTGTTGGTACGAATCGGGCTAAATGTAAAATTTTCTATACATATTTTTATACGCTTTGAGATAATCTATATTTTGTCGTTCGCCTACGTTTTGACGTAAATATTATTCTGAAATGAGTGAGGTCAAATATAAAACGTTTTCTACTTTACGTTTCAATGTAAATTTAGTTCGGAAGCAAGTCATGATGATTGTAATATATATGCTTTTTTATGTACGCTTTGACTTGTCTACGTTTCGACATAGTTTCGTTTGAAAAAGAGACGGATCAAGTATAACACGTTTTTGTTCAACTGTATAACTAAAATTACTTAGGTGGTGTTTGTTTTTCTGAAAAAGTACTTCTGAAGCTCTTTTGTCTGCGCCAAAAAGAGGCGGGCAGACGTTTATGGTCTGCAGAGTGTTTGTTTTTCTGAAGACGTTTCACTTAAAAAGGTCTGCGTGACCTCTGCTCCAAAAAGAGGTGGACCAAAGTCTTCCCACCTCTTCTTAACATATCTAACCCTAACCCCCATTTTTACCCACAACCCACAGAGGAGGTCTGCTCCCGAAGTCCCGATCCACTCCCCTATTCTTCTTCTTCATCATCATCTGATCATCTTTACTCTTCTGTTCAGGCTTTAACTTCCAAAATCATCACCCCTTTCTTCTGCAACCTTCAACAATGGAAACCCATCATCTTCCTCATTGCACCTACCACATCTTCCTCAGCTTCCGAGGTGCAGACACTCGAAAATCCTTCACCGATCATCTCTACACCGCCTTCTGCAACGCCGGATTCCACACCTTCCTAGACGACGAAGAGATCCAAAAGGGTCACCAAATCTTACCCGAGCTTCAAAAGGCCATCCAACAATCGAGTGTTTCAGTCATTGTGTTTTCCAAACACTACGCCTCTTCCAAATGGTGTCTCAATGAGCTCCTCAACATCCTCCGTCGGAGAAGGGTCGATGATCGGTATAGGGTTTTTCCGGTGTTCTACGATGTTCAGCCACGTGATGGATGAAGATGAGTGTTCTGTTGTAGGATGAAGATGATGGATGAAGATGATGGATGAAGATGATGGATGAAGATGATGGATGAAGATGATGGATGAAGATGATGGATGAAGATGATGGATGAAGATGATGGATGAAGATGATGGAAGAAAGAGTTTGGGAAAATGATTGGGAAAGTGAGATTGGGAAGGGTGGGGTGTGTTTGTTTTATAATAATAATAATAATAATAATAATAAATAATAACAACAACATTGCAGATGTTAAAAACAAACAGTCTTTTCTTGCAGACTGCAGACGTTTGGTCCACCTCTTCTGCTACAGATGTCTGCAGATGTGGTCTGCAGACTGCAGACGTTTTACCTCTTCAGAAACAAACAGCACCTTAACAGTTTGACTTGAATTTAATCCGAATACAAATCAGATCAATTATTATTTTATAGTTTATCACGTCGCCTATTATTTCACGCTAATTTAATCCAAATACAAATCAAATCAATTATTTTTTTTTGCTTGAAGGTTAACTTTCATAAATCAGATCAATTATTATTTTATAGTTTATCACGTCGTCTATTATTTCGCGCAACGCGCGACATGAATAAAGATAGTTATACAACTTTATGATGTTAATAATGTATTTTGTCATTTTCTCACTTCTATATTCAAATCTTCAATGGTGTCGGCATCATTTTAGCTTATTTCCCATGGGCATATTTGTAATTATACATGACAAAGATGGCTTTATATCTTTATGCTGTCAGAGTTCAGAACATCATGTTGATTATCGACCAAACGTTTTCAAAATCATTTTATTTTTCTTCCAAAATTCGCCTTTTAAATTACTACACCACATGGTAAAATTTCAAACATTTTCATTTTAGTTGGTTAGTTTAGATTTAAAGTCTTTTAGTTTTAAAAATAGTAAATTTCTGTTTTAGTCCCTGAGTTTTTGAGGTTTTAACTAGTTCAGTACAAAAATGAATCTTTGATCAAATCATGCCCTATGGTTTATGTTTTATAACGAGTTTGGTCCCCGAACCTAACGCCGTTCATAAAATCTGTTAAGTAAATGCACGTTCCCCTCACGTGAGGGCCTTTTTCGTCTTTTCCAACCTGCTATGCATTTTTAAACCCACAAATCGTACGTTGATTTCATCTTCTTTTCCCTCCTATGTTCATTGTTGTTCACCACCACCACCATGGTGATCTGTAAATGTGGTGCGCCGACTACGATTCACACCTCTTGGACGTCTGCAAACCCTGGTCGAAGGTTTCACTGCTGTTCACGCAAGGTAATTCATCTGTTTTTTAAATTTTTTTTTTGCCCTAACTCCCTTTCTACAATTGCAGGTATGTGGTTTTGTAGCTTGGGCTGATCCTCCTGTCTGTGATAGTTGTAATGTTATTGTACCGGGGTTACTTAGAAAAATCAACCATAAGGCTGCTGAAAATCGAAGGCTTAAGTTAGTGGTTTTCATAAGTTGGATGTTGTTTTTATGTATTTCTTTTTCAATTGACCTTAATTGGTGTAAAGGTCAAACTTTTGGTTGAATGATAACTATGTATTGTTACTTTTGTTGGTGTAATGGAAATGTATTTGACTTTACATTGTATGTTACTTTGTTTCTTGTATTGATAATATATTTATTTATTGTTAACATACAAGTGCTTGTAATGATCATTTACAATTATAGAATATAAAGTGAAATAAGTAGAATACTGCTTATATTAATCCCAAAAGTAATGGTTCTAATGACTAGTTACAAACATTCCAACCACACATTGTTCAATACCAACCACTACAAACATCCTTAAACACTGGACCCTACACTTCATTCCATACCAACCTAAACCAAACTTCTACAGACCTAAGAACCAAGAAAAACACACTACACTTGATTTGCATTTTGTGTTGTTGTTGAAACAGTTTTCAATTTGCAACCCCTTTTGTTGTGACCCTTTTGATTACATAGTGTACAAATTTTAACTTTACTAGGGGACTTGTGAAATACATTGAGTCTTGATACCCAATGTTCTATATACACCTCAATGATCTTAAACCGTTCAACATATTGCAACATAGATATGACATCTTGATCAGTTCCTAGTGCTCTAATACCAAATTCTAAGTTCATATCAGGAACCTTATAATGATAAAACATTATTTGATCTTTAGGATAACCTAACTCTTGGACCATTGCATTTACCTCGATAACAAGAATTCATCAGCATCGATCATGTCCACATAGTTGATCTTACCATCCACATAAGTCGTAGCTGGTTCCGTGATGAAAACTCCCTTATGAAATATCTTCAAACTGAATAAAGTAGTGTTGTCTCCATACGTAGCGTAGGGATCAAATCGTTCACCTGTAAGTCGAACAAACCAAAGTGTAAGCACCATTCTTGCATCAAATCGTTCGCCTTCACTGATTCTTCAACAATTACAATCAATGATTCATGAAATCTCCGAGAGGATCAATGGGAGTGGAAGGGTTTTAAGTTTGTAAGGGGGTTTTAATGCATAGCAGGTTGGAAAAAGACGAAAAAGCCCCTCACGTGAGGGGCACGTGCATGTACTTAACAGATTTTATGAACGGCGTTAGGGTCAGGGACCAAATTCGTTATAAAACATAAATCATAGGGCATGATTTGATCAAAGATTCCTTTTTGTACTGGACTAGTTAAAACCCCAAAACCTCAGGGACCAAACAGAAATTTACTCTTTTAAAAACTAACATTTATAAAACACTAGAGGTTTACCCTAGTGGTGCGATAGAGGTGTTACGAGCTGTTTGACAGCATTTGAATCAGATTCTTAATGATTCACACTGTTTGTTTCGCGAGCAAATGTTTGATTGGTTCAGACATTTGCCTCTAAATGGTTAAGCATTATACTAATACTGAATGGTTAAAATGTCTAATGCTAAATGGTTAAGATTTCTAATGCTGAATGATTAAGATCATTTATTTGAATTTATCAGACATTTGCATTTGAATAGTTAAGTGATATACTAGCTATTAATAGTTCAGACATCTTAGTGGTTCAACACTTAATAGTTCAGACATTTTATATTTAGAACTTAATCATTCAGAAATTGTCAAACAGCCCTTTAATAATATGAGATTTTAGTAAAAAATACAAAGCCTTGAAGTTAGTTTGTCGACATTGGATGTCTTATAAGGAAGGAAATAATATTGAGAGATTCGAACGTCTAATATCTTTTATAAAAGTGGCTTGAAACAGGATTACAGCGAAATGTAAATAGAAATTATAATGTCTCAATGCTACATTTCATATAAAATTCTATGAAACATATATATGAAAGGTTATAAAGCAAAAACCAATTCTATTTAAATAAAGATATAACAATTCAGATATATTTGACGTAACTCGGTTTTAGATAAAAGTTTTATTGAAAATGTATAAAAATGTCAAATGTAATATTCGGAATCCCATAAGAATTATAATTTAAAATCACAAAATATGTTTAAAAAAATAATGATGTCACCGCGTCTCCCCACTCTCCTCTTTTGCCTCGGCAACTCCTCTTTGTCTTTTTTTTTTTTTTTTTTTTTTTTTTTTTTTTTAACGTCTGGTTAGTTGTTAGTATTATAAGTTAGTAATATTCACTCATGTCAAAGTTTGAACATTAGACTTTTAAAAAATGCAAAGTCCCCTACCTTCCTCTTAACCACTAGGCCAAAAGATTATTGACTTTTTTGTTTCTCTTTTAAAACCTACACCGGCAAATTTCAAAAATACCTCTGATCGTTATGTTCATCAAACTTCTAATACATATTGTTGAAATATGTGTTTGATGTACATATTTTATATGTACATATTTTATCAATTTGATGTTTGTTGATGTTTGTTGTTTATGTTTGTTTGCATATGCTGGGCGCTGTGCTTGGGCTGCGGGCTTTGCTGGGCTTGGATTGTCTGTGGGCCGTAGCTGCGCGTGTGATATTTTGGCTTTAAAGCTCCGGTATTCTAGAGTCTTCAAAGAGTCTTCAAACACACACCTTCAAACACACACTTCTCATCTCTCCAAAACGTATCGTCTTCTCCAAGTTTCAGACGATTGTTCTTGTTCTTGGTGATTGATTCAACCTATTTTGAATCTTCTTGTGTTTGATTGTATTCTGCTCGTATACTCATAAGCAGATACTTGTTCTCTTTGTCTAGATTCGTAATACTCGTTTTTTGTCATGGTTGTGGCTGTATTCATTATACTTTGTACAGCCGTTGTAAATGCTTGAATCCAGACGTTTTGACATGGTATCAGAGCGTTGAGTTCTGATCCATTGCCTTCAAGATCATCTTTCTTGTTTGAACGATCCTTTCTCAGTATCTAGGGTTTCGAAATACGAACCATATTCGCTGCTTCTATCTGGGACTCGCTGGTGGATGATTCTCATATATGTGGGTGTCTATCTCAGAAGCCCTATCGCATCTCTGATCAATCGTGGTACTCATACCCGTTGGTAACCCTAAAAGGTTACTTGCATCATTTGAGCAAAGGAAAGCTGTACCGTGGATCTTGTCTTCTTTGTGTGGCTCTGTAACCCTAGAAGGTTACAAGCCCACTGTATTTGGATCTTATCTTCTTCGTGTGGCTCTGTAACCCTAGAAGGATACAAGCCCACTGCATTTGGAGAACCCTAACTTGGGTACCCCTCTCGGTGAGATCTTTCCTTAACTTTCTTTAATCTTTGTGTATTAGTTGTTTTTTGGCTGGGTTAGGAGTACCAGCATCTGGTTATTTTGATCTTGTTGTTCCGCTGTGTTCTGATCTTGTTTGCATCACTTGTGTGATTTTTTTTGTTCATTTCTTGTGTGTTGCATTCCCAACTATGACTAATCCTTGATCTGCCACTACGAGTGGTGTGAAAACCTGGCTCTGGTTTGAGTTGGTTTCTGTGCGCTTGCGTGTGTGCCTTTCATTCCTTATTTGTTCCTGTTACAATGGGTGAAGAATCCGCTGTGACAGTCACTACCGAAACCCTTGTTAGTAAGATTGATGCTAGTAATCCTCTATACCTTCATGCAAGTGATTCTAGCTGTTTGACCATTGTTAGCACCAAATTAAAAGGAAATGAAAACTATACAGTCTGGGCTAATTCTATGCTTCTTGCCCTACGTGTTAAAAATAAAATTGGGTTTATAGATGGTTCTTGTAAAAAACCTACTGATAATAATGTGCTTGCTACACAATGGGAAAGATGCAATTCTGTTGTTCTTACTTGGCTGTTGAATTCCATTTGTGAAGAAATGTATGTAGGTCAAGTCTATTCAAAACTTGCCTCTGAGGTGTGGAAAGATCTAAAAGAAACATATGATAAGGTTGATGGGTCGGTTGTGTTTGGGTTATATCAAAAAATTAATTCTGTTAAACAAAATGGCTCCTCTGTGTCTGAGTATTATCATAAACTTACATCTATGTGGAAACAGTTTGATGCAATAGTGCAACTCCCTGCCTGCACATGTGAGGCATCAAAAGACTTTAATGATTTCAATCACTTAATAAAACTGATGCAGTTTCTAATGGGTCTAGATGATGTTTACCAACCTGTTAGAACTAACCTCCTAACTAGAGACCCTCTCCCAACAATAAAAACAGCCTATTCTATAGTGTCAAGAGAAGAATCTCATAGAGGGTCAAGTGAAAATGGAAAAAATCAGAATGTTAGTTTTGTCTCTAAATCAAACCAACCGTTGGATAATAAAAGGAAAAACCTAAGACGACCCAACCCTAATCTAAAATGCACTCATTGCAACAAATTGGGTCACACGGTTGAGAGATGCTTTGAAATTATGGGATATCCACAAGGATATAAACCCAGACCTAGTACTGGGAACTCTCAACAGAAAAAACCCAGTGTAACTAATAATGCTTCTTCATCAACCTTTCCTGAATTATCCTCTGAACAGATCACTAAGCTACTAAATCTACTGAGTGATAAAAATGATGAGACTTCTCCTAACCCAAACTCGAACTTCGGAGGTATTACTTTTAGTAGTGGATGTACTACACTTAACCCCTCTGTTTTTAACTTTGCGAGTCTGACATCCCCATCCACATCAGGATGGATTGTTGACTCTGGGGCCAATCAACATATGGTCATGAGTGATGAACATGTCTTTAATAAATTGATGTTTCTAAATATGATTTTAAAGTAAAACATCCAAATGGCACTGATGCCAGGGTAACAAAAATAGGATGTTTAAAGTTAACTAATGAAGTAACTCTAACTGATGTACTCGTGGTCCCTGATTATTTTGTCAACCTCATGTCAGTTCACAAACTTGCTAAAGATAATAGGATTGAAGTAGTGTTTAATGAACATAAATGTATCATTCAGGATTCTCTTACAAAGAAAACGTTGGTGACTGGTAATCAAGTAGATGGATTGTATTTGTGTGGTGATATCTCTAAACTGTTAAGGTGTTTCGAAGTGATAACGGAACTGAGTTTGTCAATAACCAAATGGCCACCTTTACAAGTAAAAATGGGATTATACATCAAACCTCATGTGCCTATACTCCACAACAGAATGGTGTAGTAGAAAGAAAGCACCGTCACCTTCTTAATGTTGCCCGGACCTTACTATTTCAGGGAAATATCCCTATTCGTTTCTGGTCTGATTGTGTGTTAACTAGTGCCTATTTGATTAACAGGACCCCATCATCTGTTCTGAATGGAAAAACACCCTATGAAATCATGTTTGGCTTTAAACCCTCTCTTGGTCACCTTAAAATGTTTGGCTGCTTGTGTTTTTATACAGTTCTTAATAATAATAATAAGTTCTCTCCTCAAGCTGAAAAATGTGTTTTCTTGGGATACTCTTCTTTTAAAAAGGGCTATAAACTGTGGTGTCTAGATAAAAAACAAATAGTCTTTTCTCGTGATGTCAAATTTTATGAACATATCTTTCCCTTTAAAAATTCAATTAATAATGAGTCGGTCACTATAGATCAAAACTCTTTAACAAATGTTAACTTTTTTGATGAAATAGACATAAGTCAGTCAAATAGTCCCAATGGTGAGTTACCCGATGATGAAGAGAGGGAATATGTGAATGGTGAATCTAGTTCTCAGCAGCATTGTTGCAATACTCCAGACGCCTCTGACAGTCAAAAGGAGGCTGAGATGAGGGAGTTACCCAAGTCTCCAAGTGGTCTGAGACACGGTATACCCCTAACTCAGCAGCCGGGCGTCCAGAGTGATGGCACAAGCAAGGCTGAGACTAGTAAATCGATGAATATGACAGAAGGTCACAATACCTCTGAGGGTAACAGGATCCATCTGTGTCAGTTAGACGGTCCTCTCGACCTGTTAAGTTTCCAAGAAACCTTGACGATTTTGTTGTTGAAGGAAAGGTCAAGTTTGGTATTGAAAAAGTTGTCAATTATTCATGTTTACCATATGATGTTAAATGTTTTTTGACTGCTTTAAATAAGTCAGTTGAACCTCGAAACTACTTTGAAGCCAAACATGATGATAGGTGGGTTGAGGCCATGAATGAAGAAATGTCTGCTTTACATAGGAATAATACCTGGACCCTAGTTGATTTACCTGCTGGTCGAAAACCTATAGGTTGTAAATGGGTCTTTAAAATTAAGTATAAGTCAACTGGGGAAATAGAGCGTTATAAGGCTAGGTTAGTTGCCAAGGGATATAGCCAAACTGAAGGAATTGATTTTGATGAAACTTTTTCACCCGTTGTGAAAATGGTTACAGTTCGTTGTGTTATCTCTTTAGCTGTTCAAAATGATTGGCCATTGTTTCAGCTTGATATTAACAATGCTTTTTTATATGGTGATTTGTCTGAAGAAGTGTATATGTCGTTACCTGAGGGTTTCTATTCTAAAAGTGAAACTAAGGTGTGTAAGCTAAATAAATCATTGTATGGCTTAAAACAGGCACCACGAGTGTGGAATGAAAAATTAGTTGGGGTGTCACTTGAACTTGATTTTATTTAAAGTAAATGTGATCATTCGTTGTTTATTAAGTCAAAACAGAATATGTTTGTTGTGTTATTAGTTTATGTGGATGATATTGTTGTTACTGGGAATGACATGAAAGAAATTGATAGCATAAAGCGATTTTTAAATACCAAATTTTTAATTAAAGATTTGGGTATTTGAAATATTTTCTAGGGATTGAAGTTATTAGAGATACAAGTGGTTTATATCTTTCACAAAGAAAATATTGTCTTGATTTGTTAACTGAATTTGGTCTTAGTGGATGTAAACCGGTTAGTACACCTCTTGAACAAAACTTTCTTGTTACTAACTTTTGTAAAAAGGACGAAACTGTTTTGAAAAATGTTAGTGGTTTTCAAAAATTAATCGGTAAGCTAATTTACTTATCTCATACAAGACCTGATATTTCTTATGCTGTACAATTTTTGAGTCAGTTCATGCATTCTCCAACTAACTCTCATCTTCAATTAGCCTTGAGACTCTTGAGATACTTAAAGGGAGCACCTGGAAAAGGAATTCATTTTTCTAAATCTTCCTGTTTTAATCTTAGTGCATTTGCTGATTCTGATTGGGCTAAGTGTCTTAGTTCAAGGAAATCAGTTACTGGTTTTTGTGTGTTTCTTGGAAGTTGTTTGGTGTCATGGAAAAGTAAAAAACAGTCTACTGTCTCTCGTTCGTCAGCAGAAGCTGAATACAGGGCTATGTGTGCTGCTTCTTGTGAACTTATGTGGTTAATTAATATGTTAAGAGAATTACAAGTTGTTGTCACGCTTCCTGTTACTTTGCATTGTGATAGTAGCGCAGCCTTGTCTATTGCTGCTAATCCTGTCTTCCATGACAGAACTAAACACTTTGAAGTTGATTTGTTTTTTTTAAGAGAAAAATTTCTCAAGGTATTATTCATACAAAGTCTACAAATTCTTCTAATCAACTAGCGGATGTTTTTACAAAAGGGTTGCCAGTGCAGCAACATAATTCGTTATGTTCTTTGCTGCATATGCGTGATGTGTTTTCTTCATCAAATTGAGGGGGGGTGTTGAAATATGTGTTTGATGTACATATTTTATATGTACATATTTTATCAATTGATGTTTGTTGATGTTTGTTGTTTATGTTGTTTGCATATGCTGGGCGCTGTGCTTGGGCTGCGGGCTTTGCTGGGCTTGGATTGTCTGTGGGCCGTAGCTGCGCGTGTGATATTTTTGGCTTTAAAGCTCCGGTATTCTAGAGTCGAGTCTTCAAACACACACCTTCAAACACACACTTCTCATCTCTCCAAAACGTATCGTCTTCTCCAAGTTTCAGACGATTGTTCTTGTTCTTGGTGATTGATTCAACCTATTTGAATCTTCTTGTGTTTGATTGTATTCTGCTCGTTATACTCATAAGCATATACTTGTTCTCTTTGTCTAGATTCGTAATACTCGTTTTTTGTCATGGTTGTGGCTGTATTCATTATACTTTGTACAGCCGTTGTAAATGCTTGAATCCAGACGTTTTGACACATATGTATATAATACCAAAATAATAATAATAATACAAATTGGTTTTTTATAATTCAAATTACGATTAATTCAACATAACAATTCACACTGTCCATTTGAGCGTTGACGCTGCGAACTTTCACTTTGTTGTTAAGGACAGTCGTAGTAACATAATCATCATAGATTGACATTTGATTTTATTCGATTATACTTACAATGATGATTGTGAATGAAATAAGAAACGTACCAACGAAATTGAACGGAAGTAAATTGTAAATTACACGTGAATTTATAATGATTATGCTAGTTCAATTGTTATTGGCAACAATAAAACCATAGACCTGACCCTAAAGTTCTAATATTATTTTTAGTAAATATCAGAACTTAGATCATTATTTTATAATTTAATTCATACTGAAAAAAGTCTGGGCATACATTAAACAAAATATTGTTATTGTTAAATTATATTAAACAAGTATATGTGTAGAAATATGTAGATAATAATATATAATCGAAATTACCTTTATAAATATATTTATATTAGTGTTTATAATATATGGAGATTGTTATATGAAACTATAATTCATTGTAACCTTAACGTTATGAACCATTGACGATTGTTATTCAAGAATGATTATTGAACGTTTTGAAAGTACAAATGACCTAAATCAATTGGTTTCGGAGAAGGCAACTAATGACATTTTTTTCCTCTCCTTTTTAATTAAATAATATTTTTTCATACTTTTATTATTATCTTTTATCTCTCATTCACTCACAACCACTTTTAAAAATATTAAAAAAATATAATGGTTGTATCGTGATTCCCCAAATATAAGAAATCAAGCTACAATCCCCATAAATTTTCTTTCATCTTCACTTATAACCACTTATAACAATCCTCATTAATATAAAGCATCAACTCATATAAAAATAGGGAACAAGGTGTGAATGCTATTATAAGGTTAACCTTTGATGAGCGTTAGGTAGGCAAAAGCTTGAGGGACCAAGTTTTAATTTGTAAAATAGGTTGGGTGTATAGAAACTCTTAAAATAATTTAAAAAAAAGAGTTATATATTACATTAGGAATTGGACTATTGGTTAACCCAAAACCCGAATGTTTACCCAATCACCGTACAACTTAGCCCCATCTACTCGTAAATAAAATGACTGAGTGCATTAATTTCAAGTTATTTTAAGGAAAAAAGTTTCTCAAATGTGTTCAAAGTTAACATATGAAAGGATTATAATGTGTAAAAATCTGTTGGATTTTTCTGAGAAAAAACAGAAAATACGTTGGGTTTTTATGCGTCGAGTGATTTTTGTAAGAAAAAACATAAAGTATGTTGTTCTTTTTATAGTATTTACCTTATATCATATAGTTTTGTTTCTTGTAATATAATCATGTTTAGATTTCGTGTTTATGGTGGTTGCATCGATTATTGGTGAGAAGCGGGGTTATAGTTTGAATTAAGGGGTTATAATAGTGTAAAACAATTATAAAATCTTAAATTGTGATATGTAAAAACGAAATCTAATATTTTTATATCACACTCGACCATTCGTGTGAATTTTGTAACAATAATGTATCACTTTTTTTCACTTATTTTTTATACTCGTTCCTAAACACCCTTCATAGTATTTTGTCATCTCCAAATTTTGTATTTAGATTATATGATGTTTGCCTGTTCACAGTAATATTAATAATAATAATAAAATAATATTATTAATAGTTCTCTAAAATGATAAAGTATACTTTGTTTACTTTATTTTATTTGATATGATTATGTCTAATTGTATATGTTGTGATTCTTTAAGGAAATACAAAGTCTTTGAGTATAAATTGTTATCTAACCAACAATATTTAAGTTTTTTCAAGTATGCATCTAATTTAGTGGCTGTTCGGTCAGCCGGTCAGTCTGTTTGCTATCCAAGACCCGGCCACTGACCGGTCGGAAGCCACTGACCGAGTCCTCTACAAATCCTTCACTGACCGAGTCTTTCTTCACCTCACGTCCTTTCGATCCCCTACCACTCTCGTCTTCAAACCACCGCCACCGCCAAGATCCGCATCACCGGCGCCGCCGCACCGGAACCCTAGGATCGCCACTCGTTTCTCCAACCACATATCTCCACTCAATCGCCGCTCGATCTCCACTCTCGTTTCTCCAACCTATCTGTAGTCTACTACACACCGTCTGCGTCTTCACCGATGCTTCAGCGCTTTAGGCTTCTGAACTTTGCCATTCAAACTTTGGCCTCACAGTCTTCACCGTCTGCGTCTTCACCATCGGACGTTCCTTTTGTGTAGCTTTATTCGTAAGTTCACTTCTTAAAGGCCCATTGTTCCTTTAAGAATGGGCCCATTGTTTCTTTTGTGTAAGTGTATTTGTTAATTATTGTTAGTTAAAGTTGAGAAACTTGATTTCTTTTTTTTAGATTTGTTCAATATCAGTGAGAAATTTAAAAAATATCTCTTTTTTTCAGGTTTTATTGATTCTTCAATTGATGGCATGTTCTAGTGTTGTTTGATATTACAAGCCCAGTTAAATGTAAACTCGTTAAAACTTCGGGGTAATATGATTATTTTTATCATTCAGTAGAGTCAGTCAGATACTGAATCAAACAGCCAAGTTTCAATTAGATGCAGATTCAGTCAGAATTTCTAACTGGGTCAGCTTCTGACTCAGTCAGATCTTACTGAATCAGTGAAATCAAACAGCCTCTTAATCATATTCTACATTGTAATTCATTTACACCAATCAGTCATTAGTGAGGTTTACTCATGACCTCAAGGCCTCAATAAGTCAATAAGAACATCATCATTCTAACTTTAATAGTTTTATCACTAAACTCAAGTCTGATTCTGATTTTTACTTATATAACAAGTTCACTTTATATATTTATTACATACATGATCTCGTTAATAAAATGGTTGCTACAATATAAAGAAAGCAACACCACATGAACTCATTAATTGACTTAAAAAAGTTAGGTTACCTTACACATTTGCATATTATTTTCAACCTTAGACACGATCATGGTCCCCTTAATTGCCACAAAAATTTTGGTAGAAGTCTAGGTTTTTTCCCCTTCTATTTTTATTACTTTTATTTTCAAGTAGAGCTCGTAATTTATTTTTATTAACCATATATATTTACATTTTATGGGTTTTGAACCCTCTATATTTTGAATAAAAAAATAATTTTATTATCAGAATGTCTCTTGAGAACAATATAAAAGCAGGTGTTATATTATGAGTCACGAAGTGTAAAAAAAAAAAAAAGGGTTCACACACACTCACCAAACATTTATTAATGGTTAGTGTGTGAGCGGTTTTTTAATAATTAGTTAGTCATTTCACTTATTATTATAATATATTATAATTTTTTTCTCGAACAATTGATATTTTAAACGATTTTTATCATTAAAAATGTCAATTAAAGGCGTATCAAAACCACTTATTAGACCAATTTTTTGTAAAACAACCCCGTTTTCCTTCACCTTTGTATCGACAAGTTTAAAAGAATAAATAAACATTACTCTGTATTAGTGTTTTTAATTAACAATCACAGGATATTTGAGAAAAATCAAAATAATGCTGAAATCAAATATGAATTAAAAGTTTTATAAAAAGAAGTTGACACTTGGAAGATTTTTATCGGATGAAATGTTCAATGGATATAGCCCTCACGTCGAGAGTGTCGTCACGTAAAGGAGGCTTACGCCCAGAGGGGCGATGTTCTGCTCATGACCGCTTACCACATCAGCCTCACCCCCACGGGGTCAAGCTTCCATTACGCATATCCTAACATTACTGTGGAAGTAACCCCTTCTTACGCTCGCTGGTTGAGTCAACACAAATAAACCTAGCCTATTAGATAGGGGTAAAAATTTCTTAAGTTTCCTCACCTTAAATATGGGTGTTAGTAGACCATTAAAAACGATTGAATAGTCAACCTTAAGTAAATCAACTAGTTTAACTGATTTCAGATTTGTACAATTCAGGTATTTGTACCCACACCGAGTTGTGGAGTTAAATGTTCACGAAGCAAGTTGCACCGGTATAGTCGGTACACCAGCGCAAGTATGTTTGAGTTTCGACGGGTTTGAACAAGCGAAGTGAGGTAGCTTTTGGTGATGGTGAAAGTAATTACCGGTTGAAAGAGTACTCCCTCGAGCACCTTAAACACTTCTATTTTTAGCCTCATGAGTCAACCTTGTTTTAAAAATTAAAAAGTAACATGAACTTTATCAAAGATTTATATGTTCCATCAATCAATCTATTCGTTCCTGCTACTTTCCATCTTTCTTTCTTTCTAAAAAAACATATATTTTACTTTATCATCATTAATATTCATAGGTAAGCAAAGGACCACAAAGACTTAGAAAGTTGCAAAGCCTCTATGCCACACCAACTCTAATAACTCAAAAATGATTATAAATTTATAACTTTATAAGAATTGGCCATCATGTGAAGAGCTTCACCTATCATCTATCATGATTCAACTTTAATGATTGATTGGTTTTTTGTAAAATAATTCAGGACAAATTATTGCACACATGGACATAACTACAGACTTTAACGACTAAAATTCAATTCTAAGTGAGATTAAAGACCAGAATTATCTTCTATTCATGTCCTGACATCTAGGGAATCTATATAAGACTGTCCACAACGCACCGCTCTTAGTCCCGCCCTTAACCCCGTCCGTGCCGCCCTTTGGAAGGGTTGCGTTGTGCAGACCCATCCGTCCTTCTCCTTCACCCGCCCTTTGCCAAGGGCGCTCCATGGATGCATTTTGTGGGGGCCATGTCACAAAAATGTGTGTTGCTTTGTTTTTCTAATGGTTATTTGTGGAAAGGATGGTGTTGGGGGTAAAAGTTGATTGTGAGAAGGATGAATGAAAGTTAGTGGAAATCTAATGTGTCATGATGACTGTGACTATTTGTAGGAATGACGCCTTTTAGCGTTGTGGACAGTCTAAGTTTCACCTTGAAATAAATAAACAGATATAACTAGATTATAATATGTGTAGTTTTCAATAGATGAGATTATAGGAGTATGGGCATTTGAGATTGTTTAGTTACGTGTATTTGTGTTTATTGTATGTTTTAAAACATATAAGCAAACTCAAACACTCGTTAAAAATTATTTATTTTAAAAAGAATATCATTTAAAAATAAAATGATTATTCTTTAAGTAGATAAATACTTTTAGATACGCTATCTCAAACACCTACCATTTGCATATTAATTCTAGAAGACCATCACAAGTGTATCTAAATCGGTATAATCAATCCATTCAAATTTTAGTTCCAATATACGATTTACGCCTACAGTAATCACCAATATAGGTTAAAAATAAAATTCAGGTTACATCATAATGGTTAAGTGATGTAATTCACAACCAAAAGATTAGGAGTTTAAATCTCGTACGGTGCGGCTTATGGTGATTTTATAATATAAAAATCTAGAAATTGTGTTAAACAAAAGGTTACAGAACCAAAATCAACACAAAGATTGTAAAATGAAATACAAATCTTATCTACGAAACATGATCGTATGTTTACCGTCAAAAAAATAAAGAGCATGAGAGTACATTTGCCATTAAAAAATAAATAGAACTACAACTCCAAAATAGGATGGATATACGTATATAAAAATGTTTGCAAATTACTCTATAATTAATGCAAAATTTGAAAATCTATTTCAACATATGAACCTGAATACTATCATCTTCTAATATGATTACTGGTTTCCTTGGGTTTAATCCACAACTTTTTTACATGTAATAATTTATATAAACATATAAAAATTGATTACTATTTAGTGATTACTTATTTTGAATAACTTATATTACCAAGAATGAAATTTGATTATTATTTAATAGATACTTGTCTTGATGATTAACTCGTAATAAATGTAATTACAAATAGCCCAAAACCTGTAGTCCAAATGGCCCAAATCACATGGACAAAAAGAGAAATATACTCAAATCTTTCTTTCATCGATTTAGCTTTTAGGAACATTTAATACAACTTTGTTATGTTTGTTTATCTTTCTATCATACGAAGATCGCCTAACTTTTCAATTCTTTTTGTTCCAAATCTCAGAAAAGAGACATGTCTAGTGTTAATAAACGAGGGTGTTTTGTTATTTTACAATATTGTGACATATTTTTATATCGGATTTGATATAAACAAGACCGAATAAACACAAAGGGAATAAACACACAAGGGAATCATACCCAACAACTCATTCCCTAATTACATACTCTACAACTAAACAGCACCTAACTACTTACGAAATGTATATTTTCATCAAAGCGACCACCCCGATATTTTTAAGGAGAGAGGGTGGATGGTAGTTATTGGTCAAGAACAGGCGAGATCAGTGTTAGCGGGAGGGAAAAAAGAGAAGGAAGACGAGTTTCTAGTGGGTCAGGAGGTAGAAGGCGGGGCAGATGCCATGTCACACTCGTTTTTGAAAGCTCTTAATGGGGGGGCGCTCACTACAGTTTTGAATTTCCTAATTTCCTGACACCGTAAGATTCCCGCAGCCCCTCCATAACACACCAACCTCTCACCACCTTTATTCATGTTCCAACTCACTCGATGCATTGCAATGATTTTTGGCGGGAAAACTTCGACTTCCTCCTCTTTAATGTCCTCTTCTTCAATCTTATTGCCGGTATCTGTGCCCACCGATGCTTGACTCGTTTGGGTTTGGGTTTCCTGTGAGGTGTCATTATTCTCCTTCTGGGGTGTCGACGAGCCTGAAGAACACAAATCTAAAACGTTAGCATAACAAAAACCAGACCTAGGGTGATACGACATACAAATCTGATTAATGTCTTTTAAGGAGTGTATGGATGTGTGATTTAAAACTTGTTTTGTGAAATTGAATAGTTAGAACCAGATAATCAATGATATGCTTATGATGAGTATTTCAAATCATTAACTAATAAAGTGACCACAAAAGAGACATTTTGTATATATTAAAGAATAAATATGACAAAAAATCATTTGTAATCAATTTTACAAGTTACATTATAACAAATTAAAAATTATAAAACCTTCGACAGGGTGGTGTAGTGGTAAGAAATTAAGTATATTTAGTCACTTATGGTGCATCCATATACCAGCTTATGTGTGTGCGCAAATACATACATATATATATATAGAGAGAGAGAGAGAGGGAGAGAGAGAGAGATAGAGAGGGAGAGGGAGAGGAACCTGAGGACTGTTTAGGTGGTGTTTGGCATTTTGAGATTTGGTCTTTGGCTCTCTTTTCTTGATTTGACCTTGACTTAACGCCACGACTGGTTTTGGGGGTATCAACCCATTCAGTGGACGATTTCTTCATTGGAATGGGGACGGTCGGCAAGGGAGATAACACTGTAAGACTTGAATCTTCCTCTGTTATCGATCCACAAAGATAATGCGGTTCACGGTTTCTGAGAGGATCTTTCTCCACTGCTTTGGTTGTAAGCTGATTAATTTTATAAACATAAGTGCGTGTCACTTCTTATAAGTGATACCAAAATGCGTATTTATATAATGATGCATAGGAATCATATCCGATATACAAGTGAAAATATTATCAGATTATAATATAAAAGCACACCTGAAAATTTATAACTTTACCATCTGAACAGCAGTATGCAACCATACCTGGGATTCATGTTAAAAATGGTTAGATTACAATAAACATAAATCCATGTTACACTAATGATAGTGTCTTAGGATAAACAAATGACAGTCAAACTCATGCATCTAAAAAACTGGATGGTTTTCACTTGAAAAAAAAACGTCTCGAGTAAGCATTTTAATTTTTGTTAGATGGCTTTTGACCCATTTAACTAGTTAGAGTTGTAGCTATTTTTAAAATTGTGCCTGTTTGACCTGTTATCTAACTAATAGAACATAATTTTCGTAATACTATATTTTATAATTATACAGAAAATTACCTGTCAATCTGGACACTTGAACACTCCAAATTGAAGATGATGAACAATAATAGCTATAAGATCCATGTTGTGGTTTTATATCAGATGGCATTCCAGTAACAGGGACATCACATGCAGCTTTTAATAAGCTGATTATTTTTATTTCCCCATCATCACAAGATAAAACAACACATCTGTAACCAAAAACAGATATAATATTGAAAGGAAAAAGGCATAGAGAGAGCTTATAATAATAGCTGAGGTGAATGAAAAATATAATAATAATAACAATAACAATAATAAAATCACACAGAGTACCTTGGATCTGGCAGCCAATCCAAACTATTAATGATTTTTTGAGAAGGTATATCCCACAGAGGGTGAAATGGATCACTGCAGTGAAAATTTTGAAGGAAAGATTAATTGCTGTTAGAAATATCAAAATTTGAGGGTGGCTTAGTGTGTATATTATGAGTAAACTTTACATATATTTTTAGTGTAAAATATATGCTTTTGAATAAAATAAAAATTCTTCTAGATCCATATCAACCATGAAAATACTTTAGGAACTTAACTGCACTTTTGGTGAAAGTGTGCAGGGGTTTTGAAAGATATCCTAAAAGATATACAACTATCCCAGTATCCCTAAAAGGTATACAAGTACAACCGAGTCAACCATGAAATTACTTTAGGGACTTAACAGCATTTTAGGTGAAAGTAAGTAGGGATTTTTAGAGATACCCTTAACGTTATACCAAAAACACACTCATGGTAGGATATATATTCACACACCAAAGAATATATCCAATTGCAAGTTTAAGGAAAACCAGATCATTTCCGAACTTGTAAATAATTTTTTTTTAATTTTTTTTCACATAAGCATATTTTACATATGTGCACTGATGACATGGCATCATGCAGTGCCATATCAGAAATTTACAGGTACAACAGGTTCAAATGACGCAGGTCGCTAAAAGAGTTAGGTTTTTTTTCCGAACAGCAAATGTGCGACCCTGCTCTGAAGAATAGGTGTTATCTTAATCTGGCCCACCTATTCGTTGCCCAGCCAGGATCGCACCCCCAACCCCCTCAGGAGGAAACCCATTGCTTAGAAAACCCTCTGGCTCAACTCTGAGCATTTTGCTCAGAGTGAGATTTAAACCCATGTTAACCATGACCTCTCAATATTAATATATTATGAGTACCTCATCTTAACCAGTTGGGCTAAGGATCATTGGTAAATTGGAAGATTATTTCTATTGTGAGCCTAAATTAATGTTGGTTGTTAAACAATCAGTTCTAGCTTTCTCCTGCTGACATCAAGCTTAAAATTAAACATTGGGTTTGAACTTTGAAGAATATAATATAGCATCTAGTAGAATGCTTGCATACTAACCGTATATCCCAAAACTTTAAACCTTTATGACCAGCAGTAACGATCGTATTTGCACTCTCAGGATCACTGCAGATATTAACTTGTGTTTAGTTGTAATGAACATTCTTCATATTTCTATCTCTATTTTTTCAGAAAACTACAGAAGCTTTAACTCTGTAGAGAGCTGTTGAAAATATGGAGAACATGTTCAAAAGCAGTTGTATTTTCTAGGCTAGAAAATGAGAAAATATGGATTTAAAATTTAAATGGAACTATTATATATCAGCTTCTTCTCATATAAATTTATTTTTTAGTATCTAATGCCAAAAAACAATTCTATAAAAGGTTTTTTTCATTAAAAATTCAAATAATATAGAAACTACATGACAGTTCAATTGGGTTAAATTCAAAGAATTATAAAAATGAAAGGTAAATAATAATAAAACGAGTCAACAGGTCAAATGGGTTAAACATAAAGTTGTTACAAAATGAAATCGGCCAAATCGTATACGTATGAAAGAAGTAACTATAAACCGAGTTAAATATAATACGTTAGATTTTGAGAAACATTTGGAAAAGCAGGGATAACATTTATAAAAAAAATAAGTGTTATAAAAATCAATATAAGTGGGTTTTTTAAGAATAGATCTTTGAAATAGAAAATCAACTTTTCTCTTTTCCATGAAAATTTTCCAGAAAAATACCTATTTGAACACATTTTTGTTTCCAAAGATTTCAATGAAAACTTTTCAGCAAACAAACATATCTTTCAACTAAAGCGGTAAGTTCAAAGACACTCAACCCAGCAGCAACACATATTTAGTTAGAATAAACACATATTAAATATCATTTTATGCTTTTTTCGCTTACTGACCTGGCCAGTGGAGACCACTTAAGTGCCCTTATAGGAAGAGTGTCTGCACTGAAACAAAGCAAAGGTCTAGTATCTGCAAACAAAAGGCATGAAATTAAAATTAACTAATAAAAAGAGTAATACTTGTTAACAAAAAGGAACAATCATTAAAAACTATTTTGCTTCCACTTGTACAGACCACTAGAGAGGTGCTTAAATATACTGGCATAGTGGCATTGTTAGTTCATTTTAAAATTTGCCAACCCCAAAGCTTAGATATAACATGCATGCCAAAATTTACATAATAAAAGATAAGCACCTAAAAATTACCTTTAGATGAACTACTAGCAGAGAACTTCCACAAAGCAACCTAAACATACACAAATATCTGAAGAGGTTATTTAAATACACACCATGTTGAAACATATACATGTTTAAAATTAAAGTTTACAATTTACCACTCCATCATGACAACCAGCCAGAATGAGATCATGAGGAGCTGATGCTGACCACTCCAGTGTTAGGGAATGCTGTATGAAAAAAAAAGTATATTCCAAAAAAGAAGGTTCAAGACAAAATTAAAATACAAATTTACAAAACTTGTAGTATCATAATGACAATAATAAGGTATATAAAAATGATAACTGGATACTGCAATAGGCTGTATAAAAATGAAAGTTAGATGGTATAAAGCTATTACCTTTGTCTATCACCACATTTCAACATTGAACAAAAGAAGACTGGCTTCAACTTGAGAAAGCGAGGATCATTGCCTTCTGTTTGACAAGAAGAGTATATAGCTTTTGTTACATGAGGAAGAGGTACCTCCCACCTGCATCATGGTGATGAAGAAATATATAAAAAAAATTAAAGATAAACTTATAACAACACATTGAATAATGTTTTTAAGTAATCTCACACTTCAAGAGCTCCATTCCCAAGCAAGACAGCAAGGTGTCCCATTATGTGTTTGGATATAGGACCGGAATCAGAAGGCCTCCATTTCACATCCCATGCAACTTTTCCATTGTGGGCCAGGCCCATTACAAGTCTAGGCAAAACATCATCTTGGTCAAGAGGACTTTCACAATTTTTTGATAAAAGAGGTGAATCGGCACCCTTATCTGGACGATTTCTCTTTGTTGGACATTTTTTTAATTTTGACTTTGAGTTTATCCATATTGACTTTGCTGAGTGGTCTTTACAGTAATTTTTTGGTTTTCGAGTGTAGACATTCGAATCCTTTTTGGTGACTTTCTCATTGGCAAGGATTTCAGGGGTCAAAAGGGTAAACTTATCTATAGCAAGCAACTCGCTTGAGTTATTAGGAAATGCAACAGCCAGGGGCTCTGGGCTTGTGTTGGGTGAATTATTTGTAATTTCAGTAAGCGATTGTATATCTCTGTTGCTACCTTCAAAATTATCTGATGATTTTGTCGTCGGTTTCTTTCTAGGGTTTCCTCGAGACTCACAAGATTTGACATTTTTATCAGTTTCTTCCTTGGGAAGTAATTGAAGAAAATTATTTGAACTTTCAGGAGATTGAGCAGACACATCATGCATTGATTGATCACTGCCATTCAATTCATTTGGAGAAGTCTTTCTTGGCATCTCTTCTTTCACCGGTTTCTTTCTAGGTCTTCCTCTTGGCTTATGAGATTTCACCTTTTTGGAAACTAATTGAAGTAAATTATTTGATCTTTCAGGAGATTGAACAGACAAATCATGCACTAATTGATCACTGCCATCCATTTCATTTTTAGGAGTCTTTCTTGGCCTCCCTCTTGGTCTCTTTGACTGTGTGGGATCAATATTTGTGGTAGATTTCCTTGATTTGACTTTGACCAACGGAATCTCAACTTGTTGACTTTGATTAGTATTCAACACACACCATATCTGGATTAGACCTCTTCCAGTAAGTGGAGCACCAATCTGGTGATATGAGGACTCTGGAGGATGAGCAGAAACCGCAATGAACTAGAATACATTTACAAAATAAATAAATGAATACATAAATATGTTTACTTCATTATTCTAAATCAGTATAATGATCAACAACCAATTGAATATGTTTGCATCATAGGTGAAGCTACAATAAAATAAGGGTTGTCAATTGTTCATCAAATAGATAAATCTTGGCTCTTTTTATTATGTTCTCTACTGTAACAAGAAACCGACTCATGTGCAAGCAGATTAACATAAAACGACAGGGTATTTATGTAAAAAATACCTCAACATTAGTGTCAAAGGTAGAACTTTGATGAACTCTGGGACACCAATCCAATGCCCAAACAGGGCCACCAACATACATTACAAAATCTTTGCTGCAACAAGATGTTATAAGATAATATATACATACATACATGTATATAATAAAAGAAATTAAATGATATATCAACAAGTATGCAAAATTTTACAAAAAAAAAACCCTTAAATATTGCACTAATACCAAGTAGAATGTAAAGCTAAATATAACACCCACAATTACAAATGTAACATAATAGAAGTAGAATGTAAAGCTAAAATGGATAAAAAGAAAATTTATTCCAAAATCTCAAATTACCAACAAACAATTATCAAATATACTAATGAAGAAAGAAACATATACATATATATAGAGAGACACGCACACATATAGTGGAGTGATCAAGAGAAAACCACTAACTACTGAGAAAACCGCAAATAACACCTCTACTCAGTCACATAATCTATAATTTATTTATTTTTAATTGTCTAAAGGGTATTTGAGTAACTTATGATCCTGTTATTTTAGGTAATCATATATTTTTCAATTTAATCTCATCATTCATGACGAAATGAAGACTAGGTTACATATATGTAACTTAGACGAGTTACATATACATAGCCATAATTTTACACATGTAACTTGTAGTTACATATACGTAACCCAGGCTTTTCGCAGTTTTCTTATAAGTCGTAGTTTTCTCCCGATCCCTCCCTTGTATTCTAATTTAATCCTTTAATTACAACCAACATGCAGTGCATAATAGTGTCGAAACCTCAAGAAAGGATAAATAACTTCTGGATTATTGGATACTATATTTAATTATGTAATAATGATTTACAGAAGCAGCCACATAGAAAAAAGGAATGATAACAAACCTCAATGGTGACAAATTTTTGTTTCCAGGTGATGTATCCTGCATCTATATCAGACCAATCTAATAAGGCCTCTTTTAAATGAAACTTAATATATAAATATATTATCAGTGTGTGAAATCAAACAGCCAAATAATTAATCTATTTGCACCTTGGGAACAGCTGCTGAAGAAAACTGAGGCAGGTTGATCCGACTTGTGACATCTTTCTCCAGGGAAGTTTCCTTTTCGCAAGCAAACCTAATAGCCCGAGGTTGATAATTGAAATCTCTCCATTTACTGTGAGTATCAAAATTTATGGTTAGAGAGCATAGAATAACTACAATAACATCATGAGATGGAAACAAAGAACTTAAATGCAGCAGTTTATAAACTTGATGCTGCTGATTTTAGTTTTTTAATTTATGTAAATGCTGATTTCCACCTTCAATAAATAAACTTCCAGTCTTCCACTGCTTACATTTAATTATGCGCCCCTTCTACTGTTAGAAATGTTATTATGCTAACCCAATCAATTAACAAATATTGCTCATCCCAACTATAGTATGTTCCATAGTTGTCAATAGCGACCATAGCGTGCACTACGTCGCATACAGCGGAAGTGGCGCTAAATGGTGGTTAGAGGCGTAATAGCGACCAGGTAGCGATTTTTTTTAAACACCAAATTGTGAAAATATGAGATTTAGATGATTAGTAATAAGTGTTTTAGTTATTTTGGTGGTGATTGCTTAAATTTTCTACTACTTTATTGCTAAACATGTTTATTTATTGAATATAAAACCTTCGCAAATTTTATACTACTTAATCGCTAAACACAAAATTGCGGGCGCTAGTTACCGCGATTCGGTACGTAGCATATAGGTGGCTTGTCGCTATTTACCGCTATTCGCTATTGACAACACTGGTATGTTCGGTCAATTTTATTTTCTTCATAGAAGCCAAGTGCATTGGGGAGAGCTATTAACTACTAAGAAACTATTAACTTCTTATTAAAGTTATGGTTACCTAATCAAATTCTAGAAGCTAAAGACTTTCAGGTTTATCGGCCTTTCTGTTAGTAAAAAGTGCTCACCAATCCAAGAAAAACTTGTCCTAACAAACATGTCATTTATTCTAGCATGTTATCAATTTGTTTAAAACAAAGCATTCATAAATGCTTGAGAAAAAGGAATTTGTTAAATCACTTGTCAAAACAAATCTATGTAAAAAAAAAATCATACAACGCATAAGTTATCTTAGGTAATTACGGAGCCAAAGGGCTTTTAGCCTAGTGGTAAAAGGTGAAAAAAGGTGTCCTTCCCCATGTGATTGAGGGTTCAAGTCCCACAGTAGACAAAGGTGTACTGTAGATTTAAGAGCAAAATTAGAAGATGTATGAGTTAGGCGTTCTATAAAAATAAACATAAGAAAAAAAATTGCAAAGCTGGACCTGCATGTTTCAGCAAAGAGAGTGAAGAAAAAGGAAAAACATATTGCTCTTTTTAGTTCAAATTGACAATCTTTTTCGTACTTTTACTCTCTAAGTTTGCTTGTAGTGACTAAAAAAAGTTTAAACACATGTTTAAATTTATATGAGTACTGTTGACCATATAAGTCAATATATAAAGCAGCTTTGTGTGGAAAAAATACACAATCTTTTTTACGGGAATAGAAATTGAAACCAAAAAATAGACAATTTCTATTTTCAAGTAATCCTATTTAACGAAATTTAGGGTTCATCGCAGATTGTTAATGTTTCTTAGGCAGTGAAGAATGAGCAAATCAGTATGTGATTGCTTTGGTCCAATCCGGTTTCCAAGTTTGATTCATTCCAGTTCCGGTTTCACAAAATTTTCGGGAATTAAACAATTCAACCAAGTCTGTTTACTTTTCAATTCAATTAAGTTAATAATGTGAATCGTTACACATTAATCAAACATATTGTTAGTAGAGAAACATTCATAAATATAACGACTTCACAAGCGCACCTTAAGAAAGTAACAGAGGAAGACAATCGCTGAATCTCTGTTTGTTCATACACCGATTCTGATTCTCCAGAGATCAGAGCAATTTTATCCACCAGTTTGAAGTAATTTTCAACTGAATAATCGAACTTTGAAAACCTAATTCCTGGTGGAAGAGCTTCATTTCTGTCTCCATCAAGGTCCACCACTGGAACTGATTGTAAATTAGATTGTTGATACTCCATTGTCAATCATACATAAATTCCTATACATCTCAGGAAATTTACTCACAGGTCAGAGCATCTATTTTTTCCTACAAAAATCTTGTCCCTAAACCTTTTACACACTAAAGAGGGATGGGGAAGTTGAGATTTCTTGGATTGATATGATTGCTAAACAATTACGGTCTGAAATTAGAGAGAGAGAGGTTATTATTTATTAAGTAGTTTGTGTTTTACATCATAATAAATGTAAATTTATGGTGGGTGGCATGTAACCTTAGTCCAAATGGTTAAATAGATAGACCAAACAAAAACCATACATCGAACTTCGTCGGTATCGGCCATATATGGTATGGTTCATTGTCTATAGTATAAACAGTTTCGTTCCTGATATGTCCCAGCCGGTTCAAGACCGAAATTATTTTTATTATAATGGATGAATGTCGTTTGAACATGAATTAGGCTAAAGCACTAGCCAGAAGTTTGAGTCCGGTTCGAAACCAAATCAATAATTAACAGTACTGAACAGACCCTAAGCCATAGAATATGATTGGTTCTTTTTCAATATTTTCAAATTTCGGTTCTGGTCTATTTTCAGATATCTCTTCCGGAAACCTAGCAGTTAGCAGCATTATCAGAAAACATGTGAACAACAGTTTTGGGACCAACTATTTCAACAATTTCCTCAAAAGAGGTTGCATGCAGACTCATCAATTCTCTCAATACATGAAGCATTAACGGATTTACTAAATGATGTCCCTCTCGAAATATAGACCAAGAAACAGATTAGACGCTTTTCTCTAGTACCTCACCATCCACCACTCATAATAGTACAACCAGTTTCTAATTTTTGTAAGAATCAACTGTAAGTAATACTGGCTGTTTAGCATATCTTAACAAAGTGACATGCATAGCATGATAAGAAGGTATGGTATCTTCATGACCTACAACAACTAATTTTTAATTAAAATTGGAAAAAGATGAAAATTAACAGCATTTAAAAGGTATAAGCAACAGAGAGCCACGTCGCAAGAGTCAATCATGAAATGATTCTTCACTTTGCAATGCACATTCTATTTAAATTTGAGAACTATCATGATTACCTCGTTTAAAATCTGATTGCAAGTTTGACGAAGCTTTCCCTTTTCCCATCTTTGCAGGAGTTATTTGTGGGTTGGTTGTTTGCACTCCAACTTCTTCATCACCATTCAAGTTAGGTAAAACAAATCCCCTAGGTAATTCTTTTGTTTTCTGAGATTTTTGTTCCAAAATCCCCTGCATAAGACACTTGACATCCTCTGGTACCTTCACACAGCTTGCAACATTACCTTTCACTCCGGCAAGATGTTGCTTCATTCTATTAATCCCTCCACCACGAAAGCCTTTTTGACAAAAAGTACAAATGAATAACTTTTTCCCGGCTTCATCTTGAGTTTCATTAATATATTTCCAAGCTATATCCGTTTTTAAACGATGATTCGATTTAACATAGGAATGAGATTGTCCCTCCGGTGGTGTAAATTCAACAATTTCCATATTCTACAAATAAAATGAAACAAGAGACAACAAAGTCAATGAACTATTGATCCACACATACATGTTTTAGAAAAAACATCAATCAATCTTATAACAGGAGAAACAATTAATAGACTATTATAAAATACAAAACAAAAGAGAAGTATGAAACGGTAACATTAAACATGTTTCATAAGAGACCTTATAAGGCAACTACAAATTTACAAATAATGTAAATACAAACAGCTCATCGGCGATTAAAAATTTTTTAAGGATACTTGTAAGTTCATAGTTTTATAGTTAATATCACTGCGGTGATTTGTGTACAGCGATATGTGTGCATAACTAAAATCTACTTATATACTATAGTTACCATCATAATACACCAAACTCTATAATCAGTGACGGATCTAGGACTCTTTTGTGTGAAGGGAACCGAGTACAAGGGTGGCAATATATGTGGGCTGGGTGACTATGATGGGTTCTGGTTACACGGGCCAGGTAAATATTATAAAGATCAGAAGCCTCAAGAATCAAATAGTACTGTTAATCACACATTCAAACTAGACCTTGCAAAACGAGCAGGTCAGATTGGGTACCGGGTAGGGATAGGGGCAAACGGGTTTAGAAATATCAGTTTTACGATCAACACAGAACTTCAACTTCTAATTAGAACCAAATTTACAGATTTATAAAACCTTAATTATCATTCCAATTGTATACGAAACACAACAAGCATCCAAGTGACTCAAAATTAGCATTCAAATTAAACCTTGAAACACATTCTGTTTAAATGATATTCATCAACTTTTAATTAGAAACAAATTTCAGATTTATCAAAATCAAGAAGCTTTATGAGGACTAGCAAAATCAAGAATGTGGAAAATATACACACATGCAACACACATGCATATTACATCAACCCTGCTACATGTATGTAATACCTGTATGAGTGTATGATGAACAAAGAATCATAGAAATTCATATGGTCTTCTAAAATCAGCTCTAGAATCTAATCTCAAGTAAATCTATAGCAACAAAGTGTGCAACATAAACCAGCACCCCCTTCCTGTCAACAGATACAAGTGGGCATTTCCACATCATCCAAACCTTCAAAGAAATTATTGTTCTGATAACGTTTGTTTCTTCAATCATGATGCAAAATTTAGGTTACTTTTAGTTTAACGGGGGCATGGTAAATCTTGAATCCCCAAAGCAGATAAGTAAAAACAAATCATGAAATTAACTAGTATAAGTTTGATAAGCAGCATAACAGATGGCCTAATGTATGAAAGTAAGAACCCTAACTAAGAATCAAAAAAGGAACCTGACAAAGAGAGGGTTGAAAAGAGATTGGACATCGAGAATGATGTTGTAGTTAGGAAATCTACAACAATGCTGTAGTTGCAATTTTAATGTTTAAATACCCATAGTAACCCAAATTGAAGTGTCTATGATTGTTTTGCCAGGCCTAATTCAAACCCATGAACATCATAAGACCTGAGAATTATAAATTTTTCTTAATAGTAGATATAGATTTTACAAATATTTATAACTCAGAATACTTAAAAGGATACTGGCATTTGCACTTATTCTTCCTTCCTTTATCTATATTCTAAGTTAAACTGCTTCTCTTGTTTTTTTCTAACAAAGATCATTAGTTTGCTGCACAACTAAAACATGTTCTCCACTTCTCTCTATGATAAGCGATTACAGTAATCTCCCATACAAATAAATGTTACTTTGCTTAGAAAAGCCATATTCTTTCCAATGACATTCAGTTGTTATATATATTTATCTCGTAGATCACCTAACTACATCAAATAACTAATAAACACAAATTAACCAAAACATTAGGTTAACTTCAGACATCCAATTTGAAGCCCTCTACTTCAATTCCGTTTATATACACCATCATAGGAGCATAAACGTTCACATATAAGATAATTAAGCAAAAATTACAGCATATTTCATATAACCTGTCAACATAATGGCTAAAATTGAGGTTCAGACTAAAAGGGGGGAATCCACAGACAAATTAGGGCTAAATTACAAGTTGATCTTCTTAGTTTTCAACGAATACCATGCTTAATCATCAACAACAGAACAATCAACTACAATTTAAAGCAAATTCAGGGTTTATGATTACGAATACTTATCGAATTGAGGTTTAGATTCCAAACATCGAGAAAATGAGTATAGTTTGATTGTGTTGGCAATTGAGATGATTGATGATCAGAAGTTTTGCCCTTCGATCTTCGTACGAGTTGTAGAATCAATTTTCGACACAAGTTTTTGACTGTTTTTACCTTTTAGAGTCGACTCGTTTCGATGTTTTCAACTCGTGATCTTCATCTTCAGTGTAAACTGTCAAGTGCAACTGAGGTTCGAGTTTAACTGAGTCAGCTCGTGGCTTTGACTCGTTTTATATCAAATACTTTTGATGGTTTTACGTTTTCTTTGTCCACAACTCATAATCTACTTTGGTTAACATCTTGTAAGATGTAATCCTTTGATCTTTTAGATAGACGAAATACACATTATCTATACTACATATAATAAGCAACTTTTTGGGGCAAAATAGTAATTTTGCAAAAACTCTTAAAATTAAGAAATGTACATGTGTTCATGCACAAGGTACAACTTTGTTTGCTTTGGATGTATATGCAACGGAGGGCAAACAATCTCTCATGTATATGGAACGGAGGCTTTTCAAAATTCAAAAGTTTTCAAAATTCAAAACCCCAGATCTCAAAGTTTTTCTCCCTAAAGCGAGTTGCAGAAACGGCGACGGTAGCCTCACCGCCACCGCCACCACCACCACGGCGAATATGACGGTAGATCAGCTTCACAAAACATATTCAACACACAAGCAAGAAACCCTAAATCATCTCTCACCATCTTGCAATCGATGGCTGTTACAATCTACGACAACTCCGATTGAAACCCCAAATCATCGTCTCACGCTCTTAGGTTCGATGGCTGCTTCAATCTCTCACCCTCTTGCAATCGTTACCCTCCTCTCTGTCGATGAAAAACGATTTTTTCCTATCAAGATTCAACAATCGGTGCTCAAACATGACGAGATCGAATCCGCTACATCTTTAGGTTTGTTATCTTTTTCTTCTTTGTTTTTATTTGTCTTTTATTTATCAGATCTGTTAGTGTATTTCGAATTTTTGAAGATTTGTGAAGTAAGTTTTGTTTGTGTATATTTGTTTACTGGATAATATATGTTGTTTGGGTGAATTGATATGTGATAGCTGTTTTGTTGTTTGAGTTTTGTGATTGTCGATATGTACTTAAGTGAGTTGTGTTTAATTTCATTTGGTTGATTGGTGTTACGGGATGATATCTGTTGTTTAAGTGAATTGATAACTGATAGCTATTTTTTTAGTTGGAGTTTTGTGGTTGTTGATTTGTACTTAAGTGAGTTTTGTTTGATTTTGTTTGGTTGATTGTTGTTTCTAGATGATATGTGGTGTTTATGGACTTTGTGTAAGTTGTGTTGGATTGATTTTCTGAATGGGGGGATTTGTGATTGGCAGGTGTGGCCCGAGATGTACGACCTGAAGAGATCGGGTCGGATGGGATCCAGAAGGTGATTGATGATAGTGAAGGTGATGAGGGCTGCACCTGGGGTTGGCCTTGCTGCTCCCCAAATTGGTATTCCTTTAAAAGTTAGTTTTTGTTATGTTTACATTAGTTAATGTAAACTTTGGAGATTATGTATGGATTAATTATAGTTGTTTATTAATCGATAGATTGGATTATAATAATCTGAACTATGACATAGTGAGCGATAATAATTTTTGTTGATAATTTAACCAATGGTACATTAACTTTTGTCTTAATCATCATAGATTTACTTGATTTACTTGATAATAATTTTTGTTGATAATTTAACCAATGTTTTTGATTCATTTATTTTATCTTTTGAATCTTGTTTGATCTGTAGTTGTTAGTTTCTCATAGATGCAGATCTTACTTGAAGATTACAGATGCCTACAACTGCAGCAAACTTGATCAATATAACATAGGATTATGAAATACGAATTGATAGTTGTATTAGTTTCAATAGAAGAATATCGAATTCAAGCAGTTGTTGATGTTTTTTTTTAATGTTAGTATATAACCTGGATAGTTGAATGCTCATTTTCGCATTGCAGGTTATAATCGCAAATGGGGTCTACACTAGCAGAGTATATGATAGAGCCTTCATCAGGAGCACATTTTTCTGGATTTCATATGGATGGGATGCAGGCAATAACTTCACTGGTGGGGCAGGCAACTTCTTTGGTGAATGAAAACGTGCACAAGCAGCCTTTTATCATTGGTATGTATTGTTACAAGAAGATATCCAAATGCAATGCACTTGATTGCTTGTATGGTTTTGGCTGAAACAAGAATGCCATGCTATTAAGTTGCCATGTATAGTAAGTTCATGTTTGTTATTATCTGTATACCTTAATACTATAGTTTTAAGTGACAGTTGTTGATGCCTTTAGCACCTTCACCCACCTTCTCTTGAGAGTCGGCTAGATTGCTGCAGAGTGATTCCTTAAGGCAAAATATACTTGCAATCTTTCACACAGGCTCATCTTTTTCTTACGAGGAATAACCATGTTAAATAAGATTTTGTTTAGTTAGTATTCGCTGTTTAAATTTATCAAATGGATGTTCAAAATCTTAGACTTTTGCCATAGAAAATGCATGTCTATGAATTGTATGCATCTTTTTTAATTTAAAAGGCTTATGATTGTCATATATTTCATGGTGATGTGTTTTCATCATCAAATATTTCCATCAACAACCAGGGGTTGCTGGAGGTGCAGCTTCAGGGAAAACAACATTATGTGACATGATTATAGAGCAGCTTCATGATCAGCGTGTTGTACTTGTGAACCCGGTATTGTTTTTTTTGCTGACAATATTAATATAATTTTATAGAGTATGTGAAACACCGTTTTAATAATATCATATTTTGGTGTATTTTATGGCCTGCTCTAGCGTATTATGATCACACAATATATGTTTATCTAACTGATAGGTATCTATGGGTTTATTTGCAGGTTTCAAGAAACATTGATCTGGTATATGGAGGAGGTAGTACTGGATTAATAGGATTGGTTTCACAAGCTGTTCATGAGGGTGGTCGCCATGTTATTGGGTAAGCGCATTAGAAAGAATGCAGATAGAACCAGAACTTTTTAGTCTAAAAGTCATTATAGTTATTATTATTTCTGTCGACTACAACTAATGGTCTAATATTTGTTTTTCTTAAAAAGATGAGTGAGTAATTTTGGTTGCGAGGGTAAATGGATCCTTTTGACCCTCTCTTGTTTAGCCCTGTGTGATGTTAATTATTTATTCTCAAAAACTAAAAAGTACAATCAAGATTAACAGAGGATGATTAAGGAACAGAATGAATGTGTTTGTTGTTGGGGTTTTCTTTGATTAGAACTAACTTTTTTGTCATGTTATCATCTCCAATAATCACCAGGCCATCAAACCATCTGTTCTAATTGGAACATCTGGGGTAGGACAAACGTTTACGCAGGACGTGGTTAAGGACATGGCAGCTTTTAATGAGGTTCTCTCTCTCTCTCAAAAACACACACATGTGCACGTGTACACACACTTTGAGGTGGAAAATGTGCAGGACCATGGGTTGGGCAGCCAGTCAAAACGTGTATTGGTCAGAAATGGATAATTATTTGTACAGGTCAAATAATGCTTACATTTTCCCTGGACTTGGTTTTGGGTTGGTCATCTCTGGTGCAATCCGTGTACATGACGAGATGCTTTTGGCAGCATGTAAGTAGTAATTATATTTCTTACCACAAAGATTGCTTTACAGATATTGACATTTTTATGTATCTGTTCAAACTGCTGAGGCATTGTAGAACTAAACTTTGTTTTATTGTTACAGCTGAAGCATTGGCTAATCAAGTAACACAAGAGCACTACGATAAAGGGATGATTTACCCTCCACTCACTAACATCAGAAAGATTTCAGCTCATATTGCTGCAAATGTTGCTGCTAAAGCATATGACCTTGGTAAGCCCTGTTTTATATCATGTAGAGATGGCAAATTGACGACTTTTTGTATCAGTCAAAACAATTCTGGTTGGTTTGATCCAAAACTTATTTCCCAAACTTGGATATTACAAAATTTTGTATTTAAATAGTAATTTAAAGAACTGAACAAAATGAATTATAAGTTCTATTTTGGGCCCTTTTTACCAGTTTTAAGACTACTTATTCTATAATTACCCTTTGAGTTGATCGAGATAAAACAACTACCTGGATCACTTATTTAAAAGTACACGTGTCAAAAGTTCCTCCTATTTTAGTGACACGTTTTCTTTTGTGTTCTTACTGTTGCAAATTTGGAATGATATAATTGTATCTCGTGTTCTTACTTTGATTAATGAAACATGTCTGAATGTATTACAGGTTTGGCAACACGTCTTCCCCGCCCTGCTGATCTGGTGAAGTATGCTAAGAGTTGTATGTACACACCCAACTACCGAAGCTACAGATAAACAATTAAGCTAACTCCTGTGTTGTCCAAAGTGTTTGCTTTATTTGAGTTTTGTTATCTTGCTTTTGTGTTCTTTCGCTGTATGTTGGAATCTTTATATATTCGGTGGTTATAGTGTGAAGTATGTATTTAGTTCAATAACAAAAATAAGCTTTTAAATCATTACATTAATTATATTTTCCTTCAGTCTTGTCATATTAAGTTGCTTGTTTATATTAATAAACTTTCTATTCATGAATGTTGATTTATCTATGTTATTTTGACTTTGAGATATACCAAGCAAACACGTATGTTTCTTTATTTAGTATCAGGTATTATTTTATTGTTATTAGTTTTTCTGTTGATTGGCAATCAAAACAAAAAATTAAACACATGCATTTTTATTTAATGTTATGAGTTTATTTATATATAACATCTCATAGACCCTTATATTTCAAAAATCTTTTTTTATTGTTTATGTAGGGGATCTCAGATGATGCTAATGAGTCTATGATCTAATGGATCAGATAACTTATTTAATTTTGTTTACTTTGTGTTATTTAACTTGTAATGGACCTCAAGTCTCGAGTATTGCTAGCCATTAATGTAAGGATTAAGTAATGTTTTGATCTTGCCGATATGCTTTCATCACTCGGCTAGCGAACGTCTTCATTTGCCTATAGCTGAGATCTCGAGCCAAAGGGGTATCGTGTTTTAAGTATCGCCCCCCGCCGCATCGCGCGGGTTCTCTGCTAGTAAATTATAATTAGAAGGTCTTTTTGTGGAGTGAACGGTTTATGTAAAGTATACAAGTTTTAGAATCATCAAAGGTCTTGTAGCCTAATGGTATTAATATGTTAGTAATAGACTCGTAACTATCTCGAGTTATAAGGATTCATGTGTCATCATTGGCATAGTTTGTCGTTTAAAAAAATTAATATGAATTCTAGAACCAAACCATCTGTAGTATAAAAATATTAAGTTGTGTATTAAATGTGTTTCTTTCTAATTAGTAATTACTTTGAGTGTTCTACTCTCATGATTAATGTTGATGTAGACTTAGTAGCGTATTTTGCCATTTCAGGTTTGTCCGGTTGGTAAGAGGTGTCGCCTCCTTGGAGGAGTAACCCAGATTCGATCATGGTGAGGAGTTTTAGTTTATATATGTGGGATAATTTAGGTAGAATGCAGATAGTTATTCAGAAAAGTTAAAAGTGTGTTTAAAAATTGTGCGGGCTAACAATTCCAAAAAAGTTACAAGTCAAAAACAATGCATCAACACTATCAATATAAAAGAATTTATAATTATATTTGAGTGACTTACTGAGCAAGTTGTCTTAAGTTTTAAATCAACTCGAAAATAACTCGAGCTAAATTACAAACATGGAGTTAAGTTAAAGTGAGCTACAAATCACAAGCGAGCTTAAAACCATCTGCATAAAAGGGTTTGTAATCATATTTGAGTGAATTACTGAGTAAGCTTGCAAGCTTGAAATCAACTCGAAAATAACTCGAGCTAAATTACAAACACGTTTTCAGGGAACTAATTTAAAGTGATCTATAAATGACAAGCTGGCTGAACAACATAAATGTGATACATGGTTTTGATAAGAGTTACGAAATATAAGTTTGTGCTAATTAATTTATGAATTAATATTTGTAGACAAATAAAAGTTTAAATCATGATCTTTTAAACATATTATTTTCCGGAGCGAGGATTGACGACTCGAAATACAATACGAAAATAATCAGTTTTGAGTAAAAATGTGTTGTATAACCAACCCAATACTCATAGGTAATTTGCCGGGTATTAAACATACTTGGTAGTATCAACTATACCGTTAACTTTGTTAGATTATTTTTTACATAATGGGTCTATAGCAACGAAAAAGTGAGACCCTATAGGGACGACATGTCGTCGCTATAGACTATTTTGATCTATAGCGACGACATGTCGTCGCTATAGATTTTGTCCCAAAAAATTAGTAGTTATAAGTTAAAATGTCGTCGGGATAGAAGTCGTCGGCATAAATTTAGCAGTAGCAACGACATGTCGACCCTATAACAGTCGACGTTTCTGAAATTGACGAATAAAAAAAATAAAAAAATATATATGTATATTATCTATAGCGACGACATGTCGTCGCTATAGATGATATTTATTTTTTTTATATTGTCTATAGGGACGACATGTCGTTCCTATAAATAATATATATTTTTTTATGTTATCTATAGCGACGAGTTGTCGTCCTTATAGATAATATATATATTTTTTTAAAAAAAGATAACAGTCTATAGCGACGACATGTCGTCGCTATAGACTGTTATTTATTATTTTTTTTAGGAACCTGCTTTTTTTATAAAATTTAAACAAACACATAATTGATGCAAATTTAACAAACATATAATGAGTGCAAATCACATTCAAGTTTACACAAATAGTTCATATAATTTTAAAGTAGTTTAAAGTTCTATAAAATCTAATAAAAATATAAACTCTAATTGCCTCCAGGTGGTCGTTGCTGCTGGAAGTAACGCATCATTTCCATCTGCTCTTGGATCAGTCGTTGCATCTCTTCTATTTTTTGTTGTTGTTGTTGTTGTGATTGTCTAAGCTCTGCAACTTCATCTTGCAAATGTTGTGTTGGAGGTTGTGAGCTAGAAAAATCAGGGGTGGGATGTCTCACCACGCGACCAACACCTCGTATATGTCCTCGCCTTTGACCTAAGGCGCGCTCAATGCATTGAATCTCATCAACAGCAGATGAGTCTCCACCAGTCTCGCTAGAGGATCTCACATACTCCTCTTGAATTCGTTCCTGCATTAAACATATTAAAAATATTAATTCAAATGGGTCATTTTGACCCAAACACACTTAAACATGCTATAATCAATCAAAAGTTAGTCCAAATGGGTCATTTTGACCCAAACACACTTAAACATGCTTGAATCAATCAAAAGATAGTTCAAATGAGTCATTTTGGCCCAAACACACTTAAACATGCTAGAATCAATCAAAAGTTAGTACAAATGGGTCATTTTGACCCAAACACACTTAAACATGCTAGAATCAATCAAAAGATAGTTCAAATGGGTCATTTTGGCCTAAACACACTTAAACATGCTAGAATCAATCAAAAGTTAGTTCAAATGAGCAATTTTGACCCAAACACACTTAAACATGCTAGAATCAATCAAAAGTTAGTCCAAATGGGTCATTTTGACCCAAACACACTTAAACATACTAGAATTGCTTAAAATGAGCCATTTTAACCCAAACACACTTAAACATGCTAGAATCAATCAAAAGTTAGTCCAAATGGATCATTTTGACCCAAACACACTTAAACATGATAGAATCAATCAAAAGATAGTTCAAATGGGTCATTTTGGCCCAAACACACTTAAACATGCTAGAGTCAATCAAAAGTTAGTTCAAATGAGCAATTTTGACCCAAACACACTTAAACATGCTAGAATCAATCAAAAGTTAGTCCAAATGGGTCATTTTGACCCAAACACACTTAAACATACTAGAATTGCTTAAAATGAGCCATTTTAACCCAAACACACTTAAACATGCTAGAATCAATCAAAAGTTAGTCCAAATGGGTCATTTTGACCCAAACACACTTAAACATGCTAGAATCAATCAAAAGATAGTTCAAATGGGTCATTTTGACCCAAACACACTTAAACATGCTAGAATCAATCAAAAGATAGTTCAAATGGGTCATTTTGGCCCAAACACCCTTAAACATGTTAGAATCAATCAAAAGTTACTTCAAATGGGTCATTTTGACCCAAACACACTTAAACATGCTAGAATCAATCAAAAGTTAGTTCAAATGGGTCATTTTGGCCCAAACACCCTTAACATGTTAGAATCAATCAAAAGTTACTTCAAATGGGTCATTTTGACCCAAAACACTTAAACATGCTAGAATCAATCAAAAGTTAGTTCGAATGGGTCATTTTGACCCAAACACACTTAAACATGCTAGAATCAATTAAAAGATAGTTCAAATGGGTCATTTTGGCCCAAACATACTTAAACATGCTAGAATCAATCAAAAGTTAGTTCAAATGAGCAATTTTGACCCAAACACACTTAAACATGCTAGAATCAATCAAAAGTTAGTTCAAATGGTCATTTTGACCCAAACACACTTAAACATACTAGAATTGCTTAAAATGGATCATTTTGACCCAAACACATGTAAACATACTAGATTCACACAATGTTAGTTTAAACTTACCCATCCGAGCTGTTCTCTCCAACAAACTTATATTGGCCCCCCTTGCTTTCAACTTCAATCGGTAATGGTTGGCCTTTATTTTGCTCAAATTTTTTAAATAATTTAATGTTTTTTTCCTTTTGATCTTCTTTTTCTTGCGGGTTGTGCTACATTAATATATGCAATTGAAAAGTCAGGAAACAGAGATTATATATGTTCAACATAAAGATGTATTTTTAACTCTAACAAATAACTTACAAGACTCGCAACCTGTTGGAATCCTATTTGGATCCCCATGCGGAGGTAGATCCCCGCCATCCCCACCATGTCCTCGAGCAATATATGTTGACATGCTTCAACAAAAATAGACAATAAACATTAACAATATACCTATGCAAAGATAGTAAACATTAATAATAAACACATGCAAAAATAAATATGTTGTAAATATATAATATAAACATAAACCATAAACATAAACAAAAATAATAAACATACTTTCAATCAGAATCATCACTATAATAAAGGGTGTCTACTAGATCATCTTCTTCGTCGTTTTCGTTATCATCATTATATCATCTTCCTCATCAGAATTGTATTCGTCTTCATCTTCATCTTCTTCATTATCATCAATAAAATTTTCATCATCATTGAATTGTGCACTTGATTCACCAACATCTAAAGTTGATTTCATGGGCAAGGAGCCTAAGTCGACTACCAATTTACCAAATCTATCTGATTGCGCGTATTGCAAGACATTTGTGTCATCATCAATGGATTGTGCACTTGATTCACCAACTTCATAACCTGAATCGACAACCAAGTTATAATCTGATGATTGTGCGTCGTGCAATATATCTATCTCGTTAACAACACTCATGGTGGGATGATCCCAAAGTTTTCGATTGCAGCATCGTTTACATGGACAAAAGATTTTCCTAAACTGTCAACATGGTTCTTGGCAATTTCTAGAAAGCTACGAAGACCTTTTATAAATTCCGGAGAACTCCGATTTCGCAATTTAATCCAACTCTTATCAATTGTCATATCTATGGTGTTATAAAACATGGAAATACAACTTTATCAATTAACATATTCACAAAGATATACTACATTAAGTCATATACACTTACATATACATACATACAAGCATAATCACAACACAACCACTTACAAGTGTACAAACATACAAATATACAACATACTTACATACATAATTATAAAAATACAAACATACTTACATGCAAGTATAAACATACTTACATACACACTTACAACTATACAAAAAGCATACAAGTATACAACATACTTACTACACAATTATAAAAAACAAACATATAATATACTATGAATAAACATATAAACATAAATACATACAAACATTCACATACAGAATTAACATAATTACATACATATAAACATACACATAAACAACTAAACACATAAAACCATACACATATAAAATAACACATATAAAATGCATACAAACTTAAAACCATGAAAATATATATGGTGACATTTCATCAAACACTTGGTGGGCATAACCTAATCTAACATCAAACCCATATAACCTAATCTAACATCAAACCCATATATATTTACATATATATACAATTTTACAATCATATAAACCTAATCACATACATATTCACCAAACAACACTTAAATCATAAGCTATAAACGAATTTAATACCTTGAAAATCTTCAAATCCTTTAATTTCAAGCTTTAAACTTTAATCACACCTAAAACATAAAAATTTAGATAAAATTTATAAAAACAAGATTATATAACTTCATTATAGTAAAAGAAACATCATTCTTACCTTAAAACACTTCAATTTGGTTGAAACCGAGATGAACCGAGATGAAATCGGGAGAAAAAAATGGGGTTTTTTGGTTGAAAAATGGGGCAGAAGGTCGAAACTGCGATTTAAGGGGTCTGCACTCTATAGCGACGACATGTCGTCGCTATAGATTAAAAAAGTCATCCCTATAGATGATAAAATAATATTTTTTTATTTTTCACCTATACCGACGATATGTCGTCGGGAAAAGTAAAAATATTTTTATTTTTATTTTTCTTACACGAATGTTTAAATAAAGAAAAGAAATAAGTTTAATATTTGTCTTTCCCGACGACGTGTCGTCGGGACAGAGAACGCATTTTTTTTAATTTTACTTTCTTAAGCTAAAAGGTTTTAAAAAAAGATAAAATAAATATTTTTTTTCTTCAGAAACGACTTGTCGTCGGGACAGAGTTTTTTATCATACCGCCTTTTTTTGGCAGCCCGCGCAACTCTATACCAACGACATGTCGTCGGTATAGAGTCAAAGTGTTGAATTTTTGATTTTTATCTGTACCGAGGACATGTCGTCGGTACAGAGTGTTCTGTACCAACGACTTTTGTCGTCGCTATAGCCTTTGTCGGTATAGAGTGAAATTGTTGTAGTGATAGTTGCTTGTATAGATTTAAGTAATTGTTTAATTTAAGCTGACTTGAATAAACTCGTGTATACTTTGGTTCTACCCAAATCAATAGATTCTTTGAATAATGTGTTGTGATTGCCATCTATTAAAATATGTTTGAAATGTCAATGTAAATTTCATACTAATATAATTCTTAAATATAATTTATAATTTATAGCATGTAAAATATGAAATAGGAATAATATCATTGAATATTCATATATACATAAACACACAATGGACAATTCATTAAAAACCACATAGTTATGTAAAACTATAAAAAATCAATAAAACTGGTCATAAAGCTTATTGATTTTTTTTCATCACCCTCTATATAAGTATGTTTGTATATAGATATGGGTGTGGATCAAATAAAAACCGTAATATAGTTTTATATCTACATCACACATAGGTTATGTATACGTAATAATTATTCATTCGATATAGTGCTACATATACGTAACAATCTTCATTCTCATATATATGTTCAACATATATATAGATATTTAAATCTCTTTTAACCTTTAAAAGAACAAAAGGTTATAATTATATAAGTGATTTCTATGGATTCCTTTAATTTTCATATAAACTATTGGCTTTCTTATGAAGTATTCTCACACATATACACACATATAACTATTTTCACATATAATTATATAAAATGAAACATTAAAAGACAAGAGTGAAGAAAAATAAAGTTAAATGATGTTAAAAAATAAAAAGATTAAAAAATAAAACCTTTTGAGTATATGATCTCATGTATCTGACCGGTCATCTAATACCATATTTGTATCCGAACATGCAAACCTTTTTTTTTCAATCTCACACTCGTTCGGTTACCGTCAAGGTTTTAGGCACTATGAGCGGTTCTATTTGAAACGAACCGAAATCTCCAAGGAAACACAGGATAAAGAATAGAAATTCGATTTCACTTATATGATGATTCCACTAATTAAACAAAACAAACGTATAAATGAAATACTTTAGCTATAACAACTCATAATTGTTGCTAAACCTACATACAAGATAATATGATTAATCATCTCATTGGCCATTAGTCAACCATGTTTATCCCCATAATTTCTAAGCATCGAACTACTTGTTTTTAATTATGATAGGTTAGTTTTACTTTTATTCATATAATCAGATCATATTGTATATATAGTCGTATCGATATAATTGTTGGAATTTTGGACACAAAATAATTATATTTATATATTTGTTATATAAATAGTTATTTATTTATTGGTTTAAGTTCTAGTTTTGCAACGAACTATACAGTGTCCAAACTAAAGCTAAGATGAATTAGATATCGATGCTCGAAGTTGAGTGGTCGGAATGAAGAAAGTGAAACTTGGATGATTATTATAGGAAATTGTTGCAATTTCTTGCATAATGCTAATAAAGCCATGTATTGATTAACATGAATGTTTTATGTTGATCAAGTATTTTAATAAATATTATGAATATTTATTATGAATCATAATTTTTATTAAAATTGGTATTAAACATGTCATGAATAAAATGAGAGTTTTAATTTGGTCTTATAAAATATTTCATAAATCAAATGAGAGTTTTGATTTTAAATCATAAAGCTCGCATTAATATGAACTTATTAGCATGAGTATATAAATAAACTCATGATGATGAAAAGAGAAGAATAAGAAATTTAATTTCCTGAGTGTCAACAAGTTTTATAGAAATTTAGAGAGGGGTACTCTCTAAATTGTTCATCCTACGTCATCATCTTTAATCTTGTTCCATATAACTTCATAACACATATACTTTACCCGGTGATCTCTTGGGCCGAGGCACTCTCCGGCAGTACATACTGCTTTGGCTGTTTTACCCTGGGAAGCAGACGCGTTGTCTTGAGTAGAGACGCGAAATCTGTTTTAAGGGACCCGTGTCTAACACGATCCTCAGCTACAACCGTTAATCTCTTGTTTGTTAATTGTTGATGTCAAGGAGTATAGTTGAAGATTCGAACGTGATGAAGACTTGTGTCAAGAATGTTATATGAAGACTGTTGGAGTATATACTAAAGACGGATGTTCGAATCAAGTTTGGTATATAAATATTGTTTATATTTATTTTTCTATTCGTTTTGTAAACGGTATTGTACTAGAATATTTCCCATGACTAACGAGAGTATCGTTAAAATTACTATCTTTTAATATAAAAGTGAACTTATTTCCTACATCCACATTCAATAATATATAACTGTAAAGTTAGTTTTACTTTTATTCATATAACAGCAGATAATACTTGATGGTGACAATTAATGTTATTACCTAACATATCTCATGTGGTAAGGACGAGACATCACTATACAACGACTAATATATCCCGGTGTCGCGACATCAATTTCACATGAATCGTTGAGACGAGGTACAGTTAGATGTCGTGCACGTCACTGACTATTAACATAGACATTCTAAGCATTAAGAAAACAGCCGTAATGGACAATAATGTCGGACAATTAATCAACGTGTTCCCATGGTATATTCGTGTGTGAATGCAAACTACTGCCTCAAGTTTATTATTCATCGAAAACAGCATATTCCATGCATTATCCCTTGCATATGAATCAAATTAGAGACCATATACATTGACAGTCATGATTTAGATTAGTTTTTATATAAAATTGAAATTAACTCTATATTAAATAAGAGTTCGAACATTAACTTTCATTTAGAAAAATCATTCAATTAAATGTTAGACTTCACTGATCAACTTGAAGATAAATACATATGCATAACCTCGATTTCAAATAAAATTGATTGAAATTATTTATTAGACACGGGTCTATGAATCATGTGAAGACTGAAGATTGAACTAAAACCAGTGGGTTATGCCTTAGTGTTATATAATATGAATAAACATAGTCAGTTTAGCTAAGTATTTATACAAACCTGAATTTGATTTAAAATATGCATGCCATTATATATAAATTTTATGTGATATATACCTATATGTTGTATGTTATATAATTTGCTTGATATCGTTTCTCAAGTTGCGGGTCTCTTTGGAAACGGTCTCTCTATCTCTCAAAATAGAGGAAAGACTCGTCACCACCTACCCCTCAGACCCTGCTTTTTAATGGGATATACTACGTATGTTTGTTTGTTTGTTTTATGTCATTATATATAAAGAGAAAGGTTACGGTACAAAGTGTTTTTTTTGTGCGAAGCGTATAAAGTTATCACGCAAGAATGAAGGTTACGGCTGGAATTATAACGCAAGGATAATAATTAATCGCGCAGAGATGTAATTATCACGCAAAGGTGAAATTATTACGCAGAAGACATATCACTTTGTTCTTGCGTGATTATTATTGTTATTACGTGATAATTCTACTCCAAAACTTCGTACACTTCGCACGAAAAAAACACTTTGTATAGTAATCGGCCTCTATATATAAAAACTTCAGTCCTTGTAGCTAAAAATCCATTTACGTAGTAAATATCTCGAACTTTACAAGACTAAAATGTAATGAAAGTTGACTTTAAAATATAAATAACAAATCTTTTAAGTAACCAAAATTATTATGCAAGTAAAGATTATTCACGTCAAAATATAAAATTAGTAAACATATTTAAAATTATAATTTCATATTAAATAAACATAACATCATTCAAAATTCAAATAGAGATATAAAACAATTACAGAATATAATAACATTACATAGTTTGTATCCTATATTATATATAGATACAGATAACATAGTACGAAAAGGAGAATAAATGTCATAACAACTGAGGCAGAACCGTGCCTATGTTTTGACTTTAAACCCACAAATCATTGATAAATTAGCGACATTCACCAACAGATATTATTATACTCAAGCTCCAAATCTTCTTACCAATGTTTCAGAAGTTATGGCTACCGGTGTTGTTGGTCGTCATCGTCGCCGGAGTCGCAGAAACTGTTGATGCGTATCAACGGCCACCGCCGCGGGAGATGTTCACCGTATCACTCGCCGAAGATGCTGATCCTAGCACTCCGCAACAAGTAAGTGATTATTATTTTTGTTTACCAGCGAACACATACTGTCTACTTTTAAAATCATCAAGCTGCGTTATACAGAACTAGAACACGTGATTATTATTTACCACTCACTTTGCTAATCTACCTTAGGTTCATTTTAATCATTTCTCACTTCACTTGCATTTCATATCTATCTGATATGTTTGAGAAACCTCAACACTAATGTACCCTATTTGATATTAGAAACCCAAAATTACAAACCAATAGGTTATATCAATATAATTTGATGTCACGGTACACATATGTTTAAAATGATTTCCTCTTAAAAAGGTCAAGCTCAGGTCTAGCGGTGAATAATGACGTAGAGTTAGAAGTAAAATTGGATTAAGGGTAAAAAATCCAATTTTTGGTAAGTGCTATAACGTCATTTACATATTTCTCTGCTCCTAACGTAGAGCTAGAACTGCTACCACCAAGGAATCCGCGGTCAGACGTAAATATCTCGTCTTTCTTAAGATAAATAATTACCTATTTTCCAAAGTCTAAAAATTTATTACATATATTTTATTTTTAAAATATTTATATTATATAATTATCTATTTAATTAAGATCAACTTATTTAAACTAATTTACTCTTATTTTATTAAACGGTTTTTACATATTTCCCTTCTAAGATCATCAATTGCATACTTTCTCATATTCGAGTCTACTGTATAAATAGAACAACAAAATTAATCTCTGAATTTAAAAGTTTAAAACTTTATTTTAAAACACAATCACTAATAATCAGAGTTATATATACAAAAATAGTTGTCAAAGTTTTAAATAATTACAATATCTAAAATAAATATGTAAAAACCCCTTAATAAAATAAGAGTAATATAGTTATTTAATAAGTTAATATAATGAAATAGAAGAAATATATAATTAATTTTTTAGCTTGTAAAAATATGTAATTCACGGTAGAAGATGAAATATGTGAAATCCCTCAAATATATACTCAAACTGAATTTTATAAAATATGACTATATGTGTACCATCAAAGGTCTTAGCGTAATAAAGTAATTCAATATTTATCATATGTCCTATGTTATGATTTTTTTTCTTAATATAAAATGTTTTGTAAAATTAAAAAAACATACATAAATCTTATATGAAACTTTGTATATATTTCTTGCTTATTTCTGTAAAGTTATTCAAAGTAATAGTTGGTAGTGAAGAAAAAATTCATGTTAATCAATTTTATTAAAAATTAATCATAACTTTACCTAAATTACCTTTACCATTCATCCTAGTTGTGTATTCATATAGATATATAATATAATAAATCTGATCACTTGTATGAGTAGCACAATGTGAAGTCAAATACAATTTAAAATCAGATAGGTTTAAAACAGTGGCGGAGCTTAACCAACTTCGTAGGGGGGCGGGGGCGAAATGATTTTTTTTCAGGGGGGGCGAACTCGATATTTATATAAAAATTTACACTACCGGGCCAAAAATTTACACTATCGGGCTAAAATTTAACACTACGGACGAAAAAATAGGGGGGGCGGCGGCCCCCCCCCCCCCCCCCCGGCCCTTTAAAAGCTTCACCATTGGTTTAAAACTAGTTGTGTAACTTGAGGAGTCCAAATGAGGCCTATTAAAAGAAAGTATAAATATGACATTATTATCATAACTATATAAATGTCATATATTCACATATCATCATTTTTGTTTTTTTTTTTGTTTTTTTTTTTTTTGATGTTATGATATAGGTAAAAATAAAATTAAAGTGTAATATAATGATATCAAGGTGTTTTAATGGTGATGTCATTTTTAAGTGGTGAGTGGTATAAATCTTGTTGAGGGAAAAATATGTGGATTTCTCTTGTGTGTGGTCTTAGGTTCAAGATAATTGAATGAATTCATATACTGAGTTTTTTTTCACGGGAAAGTGTCAGTGTAATGATTCAAATTTTCATACTCGGGTAATAAAAATAATCAGATGTTTAAGTGTTATTCAATTAAACATTAAAAAAATCTATTATCTTTCATTGTAATCATACAATCCAATATAAGTACAATTTGAATTTCCCAACACTAGATGAAGACGGTAACATCAGAATGTGATTAAATTTTGTCATATTGGTATCCTCACAAGATACGTTTGTTTGTTTGTACCTTACAAGGTATAATTGGCAACTAAATGACACGTGTCCATTACATATACTAACAATTTGTTTTTATATGGATTCATAAAACGTTTTTTCTTTTATATTTTACTAGTTTTAATAAATCCGTGTAATACACGGGTTAAAAAAATAAAATATCAGATAAGAAAATGTTTTATTAGTTATAAATCTATATTTTAAGATAAAACATAATTGAAATCATATGCAAGTACGAACTATAAATAATAAAACAATGATATCAACTTCTTAGTTTTTTTTTAATTTTTAAATTTTTTTCCAAAAGAAAAAAAATAAATTTGTTTTAAGGCAAACATTTTAAAAAATGTAAAATTTTAAAAATTACTATAACTCCCGATTTTATTTATTTTTTGTATATAAAAAATTTACTTACAAACATCAATTTTAAAATAATTTATATTTTTTAAAAGTTTTGATGTTTTAGAAGTAAGTTTTATTTTATAAAAATTTATTTACTTAGAAAATAGTTAATAAAATATACTTTTTTTAATTTATTATTAGTAATTAATTAATGAGAATTTAATAGGAGAGAGAAGCGGGAAAATTTTGGTGAGGTGAAATATGGTGATGACACATGTCCGACCGTTGGTGATGTGAAATATGGTGAGGACACATGTCTAACCTAGTTACCCTTTTATTAGAGTAGGAAGATTTTGTAGCTGTAAAGTTAATAATTTATTTAAAAAAATACAATGTTAAATCGTACATTTATAATAAGTAATTCCTTAACACACGAAGTATCTTTCATTTCGTATACATATATAAGTACTGAGTGATATACAGGTTCATATATCTTTGGCCGGTGAAGATCGAATCCGAATTTCATGGATTACCGACGACCATACTCCATCGACGGTTTACTACGGTGTATCTCCGGGGAAATATGATCATTCGGCTAATGGGACTGTTTCTTCTTACGAATATCTAACTTACACTTCTGGTGAAATACATGACGTAATAATAGGTCCACTGGATCCGAGTACTGTGTATTATTATTGTTTTGCCCTTGGTTCGAAGTCAGAGTACTTTCTCAAGACTCCTCCGCCTCGCTTCCCAATAATATTTGCTATTTCAGGTAACATGATCATTATATTTCTATTTAAATATTCATAGAGCTAAAATGACTGTTAAAATAATAAAAAAAGATCATTTTAGCTCGAATGAATATTTATGTTAATATGAGTGATAAAATGGAATTTAATAGGTGATCTTGGACAAACGGGATGGACCAAATCTACCCTTGAACATATTTCACAATCAAACTATGATGTGTTACTACTACCCGGAGACTTATCGTATGCCGATAGGCTGCAACCACTTTGGGACTCGTTCGGGCGTCTTGTGGAGCCGCTAGCGAGCCAACGACCGTGGATGGTGACGCAAGGCAACCACGAGGTTGAGAAAATCCCAGCCATCCATTCGACTCCATTCACGGCCTACAATGCAAGGTGGCGTATGCCGTTTGAAGAGAGTGGTTCCATTTCTAATTTGTACTACTCATTCGAGGTCGCGGGGGTTCACGTCATCATGTTAGGTTCCTACACCGATTTTGACTCCGGCTCAAACCAATACCAATGGTTAGAGACGGATTTAAAAAGGTAGATAGGAACAAAACACCATGGCTCGTGGTGCTTGTTCACGCGCCGTGGTATAACTCTAACCATGCTCATCAAGGTGAGAAGGAATCGGTCGATATGATGGAATCAATGGAGGGTTTGCTTTACAAAGCTCGAGTAGATATCGTTTTCGCAGGGCATGTCCACGCTTACGAGCGTTTTGTAAGCTACTTCCTAGTTACTTCAATCTAAAACAATCACACGATAAACGTACTAACTTATCTCTTACTAACAGAATCGGGTTTACAATCAAGACATTGATGATTGCGGCCCAGTGTATATCACAATCGGAGACGGGGGTAATCGTGAAGGCCTTGCGAGCAAGTGAGTTAGACTTAAACAAAATGTTGTTTTTTTCTTCAATAAATGTGTTTGATTATTAGTAATTGTATACAAACCATGTATTATAGGTACAAAGAACCGCAACCAACAATATCGGCGTTCAGGGAAGCAAGTTTTGGGCATGGGAAATTCGAGGTGGTGAATGCAAGTTATGCCCTCTGGTCGTGGCATAGAAATGATGATGACGAATCAGTTCAGTCTGATTCAGTTTGGATTAGAAGTCTCGCTTCTAATCCAGCTTGTAATAAGCTAGTAATGTGAACTTCTTACCATATGTTAAATTTGAATTCTTAACCCCAAACGAGTGATATTTGTCATTTGATGCAACAATTTTATCACACTATCTTTTAACTACATAAGATAAAAACACCATAACCTTTTTTTAACAGTAACCAAAGTAATATATAAACCACAGAAGCTAGATGAAGACCTAAAAAGTAACTAAAATTAACTTTTTCTTTAACTTTAGACACAAATGATTGTGTGTAACCATGACTGATAGACTTTCTAATAAGTACGTTTATGCGCTAGTACGTGAGGTTTGCATAACGAATCAAACCATATCTGAAACAAGCATAAGACGACCGAGACATTGACACTTGAAGTTGGTGGATTGAGCTTTGTGAGTCTGACGTCTTGAAAAAAAAAACAATAGACTTTTTCTTAACTTCGGATGTAGATAATCGTACATAAACATGATTAATAGAGTTCTCGAAAACACGTTTATGCAATATCACGCAAGGGTTTTCGTAACAAACCAAGCCGTGCCTGAAATGAACAAAAGACAACTATGATATTGGTGCTGAAGTTGGGAGTTTGAGCTTTATAAGTCTGTTGATTAGAAAAAGCTTAAATTGAATTTTTCTCTACATTTGGGCGAAAAAATAGTATGTAACCATGATTGATAAAGTTTTTTCAGTTATCAGTTTACGCACTACCAGGTGATGACTTCTTAATATATAAACCATGTCTGAAATAGACATATGAAAATTAAGATATCGATGTTTGAAGTTAGATTTTTTAGTTTTTATAAACCTTGAATGATATGGAGTGGGAAAAAGTTAGGTTTTAAGTTTTTAAGTTTCCATAAAAATCTAGCATTAATAATGTATATAAGTAGCGATGACGTGAAATCTTTGGATCTTAGTGGATGTTTATAGGATTGAAGCTAAATAATTTTTTAAAAAGAAGAAATAAAAAAACTAATATAACACGTGACTACGTGAGTAGCCTTGTTTGTGAAAGTGGCAGTCTCAATCCATTTGAGAAAGTAAAGTTAGATTTTCTAACCAACTTAGTAAGACTTGACTTTACTTCTTCTGAGCTCACTTTAAAAAACTCATGATTTATCATTTCCAAAACCTAAAAAAATCAAATTTTTAATCGTTCAATTACACTAGAAATTATATAACATTAGTTTTTGTACACTTCTCCAAAACACACTAAATAAACATCCCTACCTGATAGTTAACTTATCTTCTGTTTAATGTAAAATCCAGGAATTACCTAATATAACTCTTCAAAACACAATCTTTTTTTTTTCAAAAGAATCTTTGTGAAGCCCGTTTGTTAATCATCCGTACTAAGAGCATAACAATAGGGTGTTTTTGTATGTTTTTAAAGAAGAGAGAGTGATGTAAAACAAAGAGATGAATTGGCGGAGAAGAAAATAAGTGTTGTAGTTCAAACCCAAAAACGTGAGATGTGAGCGGAAGATGGAGGAGAGTGAAGAGAGAATATGTCAGTTTTTAAGTAAGACATAGGTGGTGTTTGTTTTTTATCAAAACCTCTTCCCCACCTCTTCATCTGCGCGCACGCAGACGTGGGAAGAGGTTTTGAGTGCGCAGAGTGTTTGTTTTTTGGAAGACGTTTCATTAAAAAACGTCTTCCTGAGGTCTGCACGGAGAAGATGTGGACTTATGACTTCTCAACTCTTCTCAACCTCTTCTCCTTTACCCCCCCCCCCCTTTCAGACCTTCATTTGTGTTCAACCCTCCCCACCACTCCTCTCCTCCCTCTGGTCTCCGGCCGCCGCCTAACCGCCGGTCTCGCTGCCCGCACCGCCGCCCTCCTAGCCGTCGCCCTCTTCATCTCCGGTGTTGCCCCCCTCTCCCGCGCTACCCCCACCCGCGCTGCCCTCCCCCTCCACGATCGTCTCACTTATCGCTGCTCCCACCGGCGCTACCCTCCTCCGGCGCCCTCCTCCGTCGTCCTCCTCCGTCGTAGCCTTCTGCGGCCCTCCTCCGGCACTAATTTTGATGTGGGTGTTGGTTGAAGTTTATGTTTATACTAGGGTTTTGAATCTGCGTTGCTTTTTTGTAAGATGAAAATCAATGAGTGAAGTATGAGTTAATGGAAACTTTGGAGGCCAAAAGGTTGCTTGTTGATGATGAAAGTGATGTGAATTCATTACTTGTGTTGGCTCAGGAAAGAACCACAAGAAAAGGTCCACTTGATGGGTTTAAGAAATACAGGGGAAAAGATCCAATTGATGGGTTTAAAAAATACAAGGGTGGATTTAACATCAGTGAGCACCATTTTAGGTTTAGTTTAATGTTAAAGTTGTTTTTAAAGTTTAAAAAAATAAGTTTAGTTTAATTACAAAATATTTCAGTATTCTGCAGATTTATAAAAAACAAACAGTTTTTTTTTGCAGACTGCAGACATTTGGTCCACCTCTTCTGCTGCAAATGTCTGCAGATGTGGTCCGCAGACTGCAGACGTTTTCCTGCAGAAAAAACAAACAGCACTATAGAGTTAGAGGTGCACAAACCGGTTTTTTCCTGGAACCGGTTCGGGTCCGAACCGGACCGGTTTCAGGTCAACGCAATCAAGACCGGTTTTCGACCAAGAACCGGGTCGGGTCGGAACCGGTTTTGGGTGGGAAAAACCCAACCAGGTTGGAACCGGTCCGACTCGATTCCTAACCGATTCGGGTCCAAAAACCGGTCCAAAACCGGTATTTTTTATTTTTAATTCAGTAAATAATATATTTAAATTATAAAAAATACACATACAGATTTTTTGGGCCGGTTCCAAACCGGTTTTGTTGAACCAGTTCGTAAACTGGTTTTGGTAAAAACCGGTTCCAAACCGGTTTTGGTAAAAACCGGTTCCAAACCAGTTTCACCCAAAATAATCCAAACCGGTCCCAAACCACCGGTAATATTATTATTATCTTCATCATCGTTCAATTCGTACTTTTTCCATTATCCTTCCGGTCTGTTGCGACACAGGGTCACTCACCCATTAGCAATCTCAAGGATTCCAAGACTTTTGGTCTGTTGCGACACAGAATCACTCACCCATTACCAATCTCAAGGATCTAAGTCTTCCGGTCTGTTGCAACACAAAGTTGCTCACCCCATTATCAATATCAAAGATTGACCCTGTGTGCATCCTTTGGGGTAGCTAACCCGCATCACAGTTGAGCTAACGACAACATGGCCGTGCACCTCTTTACATTTGCTTGCAAGACTTCCGTTCATTCATTTTCGTTCCACTTTTCTTTATCATTAATCTTTCACTTTATTAATGATAATAATTTCTGTCTTGATCATGATCATACCACGTAGAGTCATACAGTATTAATATTATAATATGATATCAATAATATAACTCTAATCATAACATTATCAATAACAAGAGTCATAATGTCAATCAAACATAATCATATGCATTTAATGAACCTTTGTCAACATTAGCCCAAAACCCTAAATGCACAGACTCCCACGAAAATTCTGCATTTAATTCTAAGTGTTGGGCGCATGAGGACTATTTGGGCACATGAGCCCTGTCTGGGCGTATTTCAACTGTGCAGGCACCCCACCCCAACACTTAGCAGCTTATCACTTAGACGTATGAGCACTGCTTAGGCTCATTATCCTATACTTAGTTTTTCTAAGTCATAATTCCAGGCGCAAGAGCACTGTTTAGGCATATTACCCTACACTTAGTTTTCTAATCATAATCTCAGGCGCATGAGTACTGTTTAGGCTCATTACCCTGTACTTAGTTTTCTAAGTCCTAAATTTCAGGCGCATGAGCACTGTTGGGGAGCATAAGCCCCAACACTTAAGCTTCTGGTCAAGATCCTGGGAGTATGAGGACTATTCAGGCATATGAGCCTTATATAGGCGTATTAGCAACCTGCTCATCATGTTTCTAAGTCGTTTCCAGTCCCAAACATCATATTAACTAGTCCTAAACATTCACATACTATTCTAGGCATGAACTTAGCATAATCCTAACATTACATTCACGCAAAACATACCCCACCCATATACACATGCACATGAACATACAAGTAAAATACCCAACCTCATAAAACATACATACATGTATTTTCCAGCCCCAAAATCGCATAAAAACATGTAAAAAGGGGTTCTAGAAACTCACCTTAGTGGTTTTCGGGTTTGATACCCTTCCTTGAACTTCTCGGGCGTTTCTAACACCTAACACACACACACACAACACAAACCGAACACACAAGTCACATTTATAAGCACATAAACAGGTCTAGAACCATCTAAAGCATCAAAATTCGAGAGTTCTTACCAAAAACTTCGAACTCTCTTGTTTCTTCTTCAAAAACTCGTATCTTGTTCTTTCTCTCTCTAAAATCCGACTGAAACGTGTTGTGCAGGATGAAATGGTCGGCCATACCACCTTTTCACCAGCTCTTTCCACCTTTTTGCCCTTTTTACACTTTGGACCCCTCAACTTTGGGGTTGACTTTTCTTTCTTCTTTTTATTTCTATTTTATCTTCTTGTTTATTCCAAAAAAAAATATTCGGGTGTTACAAGTCCACCCCCTTATATAGGTTTCGTCCTCGAAACCTGTTATTCCTCAAACAAATGAGGGTAATGCTGCCTCATCTCCTCCTCAGTCTCCCACGTAGATTCGGATCCCTTTCTGTGCTTCCACTGTACACGCACAAGAGGAACCACTTTATTCCTTAACTTCTTTTCTTTACGATCAATGATTGCCACTGGTTGCTTTACGTAATTGAGCCGTTCGTCTACTTCAATATCCTCCAGTGGAACAATCATATCTTCATCAGCTAATGACAGGATCTCAGCCTCTCTCGTTGATCAATTAGATTATGTTTGCAGCGGATTTAGCTCATTAATTAGCAATTAAGCAAGAACATAAAAGATATTTCAAATTAAAGCATGAACATAGAGAGAAGGGTTTCTGCAAAACAATAAATATTCTATTGGTTCGCACGTTTCGGCAATTAAAACAGTATGGTTGCCCATCCTTTTATAGGCGGCAAAAGGATGGGCGTGATGTCCTTTTTCTGACATCACGGAATATTCAAATTACAACTGACAAAACATAAAACTACTGAAGATGTCAACAACTGACATCTTCTTACAAAAGTTCCTAAGTACTGACAAAAGTAAACTACTGAAACTATAACAGCTGAAGAACATTCTCTTCAGCTGTTGTACAACTACTGACACAAAATAAACTTCGGAAAAGGAAAAACCACCACAACAACTGAAGAGGACTTCTTCAGTTGTTGAGACAAACTCTGTCTTCAGTACTTGGTCTTCAGACTTGGCTTCGGAAGATGAAACTTCGGAAGATGTTACTTCGGAAGATGTAACAACTGATGACTTCAGTAGATATCATCAGTTGTTGTCTTCAGTCTTTTTCTTCAGACTTTGCTTCGGAAGATAGAACAGCTTCGGAAGATGTAACAACTGATGATCTCAGTAGATATCATCAGTTGTTGTCTTCGGTCTTTGTCTTCAGACTTTTGTGCTTCGGAAGATCTTCAGTTCTTTGGATCTTCAGCCTTTTGATATCTTCAGCTGATATTCTTCAGTTCTTTGATCTTCAGAATTTGTTCTTCAGACTTCATCATCTCAGCAGAGAGCTGGCACTAAGATGCTCTCGAGCCTGACATTCAAGCAAGAGAACACAATAGCTGATGAGAGTCCTCAGTTCCTCTCTGACCATCCGCAAGAGAACACAATAGCTGATGAGAGTCTTCGCTTGTTGTTGTAGTGGCATGTGGGACTTAGAGGTTTTCCTGATCTTGGCTCATTGGTTCTTTTGGTCCAACAAACTCCCCCTGAACCAATGCAGCCAAAACCTCTAATTATTGGATGTCCCACTTATTGGTGGCATAAAGATTTGGTCTATTTCCTCCTAGATCAGATTAGGAGTTGACCCAGATAAGCACTGGCCGGAGAGGTAGTCTCAAGTGTTTGTTTGGCTAAGTATGGATGGGAGCTCTGTCTTGGGAATTGGACACAGAGCTGTTTCCCCATCCATGAGATCTACCTCCCATGTACAAGCCGGTAGGATTCTCGGGTGTAGGCCTGAAGAAAGATCATTTGTTCTTCTTTGGACATGTCTTCAGGCTCACCTTCGAACAATCCCTCCCGACCGTACAGCTCTGAGAGATACTTGACCTGTTTTCCATTTTTGAGCTCAAGTGTTGTGATTTGCCTATATGCAAACTCATCAGGGTGTATACCCTCTAACAACAAAGTGAGCTCATTCCGATGAAATTTCTCAAGCTTCTTATAGACCAGACCCTTCCTAACCACCCTATTATCTAGCATTGAAAAGGGTGGTTGGCCGGCTCTATAAGCTTTCTCGAATTCATCTACTATTTCCCAGGGTGTTATTACAATAGCCACAGAGACCTCTTCATCTACGATTCTCTTTAGTTGGCTTTTGTATCTCACAGGCATGTCCTTCTTGACTATCCTGTGAGCCACCCTTGGGTCAGGCCAAGTTCTCACCCTCTCCCTTTTATATTGAAAGGTTTGACCGAGGGTGAATAACCTCAGAGCTTCTCTCTGCATATTTATTATAGAGGTCGAAGCAGCATAACATTTGTCAATGCTTTTCAGCATTTCCTCATCATGTCGCTTTTGCTGCTCCTCCTCTTCTAACTTAGCCCTCACAGTGTCCTGCTGTGAGGTGGAAGTGATGGTTTGTGATTTGGCTTTGGGTAAAGGTATAACTGCTGAAATAGGCAAGCTATCCTCCTCATCCTCCTCTTCTTCTTGCAGCCTCAACAACCTTCTCTTCTTCATCAAGGGTGGATCATTGGCTTTGGTTTTGGTGGTGAAGGGGTTGGTTTTGTGGGTTGTGGTTTGGTTGTTGGTGTGGGAATGTTGGCAGGCACTGCTAGCAGCCTAGAGATAAGGGCTGGTTTGGTTAGCTTGACTAGCAGTGTCCTGTTCCCAGCACCGGCTTCAGATAGGGCCTCTGCGACCAGTCCCTTGGTAAAATCACCAGCTGAACAGATCTTGGTGGTTATTGCCAAGAGTCTGTCCCTGGTCCATGCCTTGACATCAGGGACTGGTCTGCCCAGGTACTTCGAAGTGAACCTACTCATAGCCTCAAGTTTTTGTCTTTCCTCTTGGCTAAGAGTAGTCCATCGGTACTCAATCTCCCTCTTCTCCATATTCCTGATCTCTTGATCTAGCAAGGCAGTGTCCTTGTCAAAGCCTTGCCTGAACAGTTGTTCAATGACTTTGTTCATTGAACGGGTATGTTCAGCATCAGCCTCCTTGACAAGGGCTGCTAGATCAGGATCAGCCACCTTCTTTCCCTTTCCCTTATTCTTATCAGTGAAACTGAAATCCTTTTGGATCTCAGCCACTCCTATCTGCTCTACCTCCCTCACTTTCCTCTTCCCTTCTCCCTCACCTTCCCAGTCTCCTCAACCAACTCCCTCTCAACCACCACCTCTTTCTCTGCCTCTCCCTCTTCCTCACCCCTCTTCCTCTTGGCTTGCACTGATGTCTCCCCCTTTTTGGGTGCATTGGTTGGGGTTTGACTATCAGCAAGCGCCTTAGAAACGGCAACCTCCACCAAGGGCTGTATGTATGTGGGAAGCCTCTCATCAAGGGTCTGAATTACTATATTTTGAAGTATGGGTGTGATGAGAGGTAGGGATTTCTGGAAGATAGCATCCAGCTGCTCAGGGGGGTTCTGACCCTGAGAGCTAGTGCCAGAAGCAGGGGCTGGTGGCCGAGTTTGTGGGGTTGGCTCAGTGTTTGTGAGACCTTCGGTGAAGGTGCCATCTGTTGGGTAGTGGTGGCAGATGGACTTCTATCCTGAGTCATCTGAGCAAGCAGCTCTTTGAGTCTGCTTATCTCATCCTCTAGGATAGTGTTTTGAGCGACTACATCATAGAAGAAGCTCAGGTCATCATCAGCATGAGCTGAATCATCTGACCTCCTGACAGTGTCAGGATGTACATGTCCTGAGTGTGGCTCAGTAATGACATGTGCCCTTTGTTCATGGTACTGGGGACTTCTGGCCTGAGGATTAGATCCATCATCGGCCATTGCCTCTGGTGAGGTCTTAGAGATGTTACCAGCTTCACCCTGCTCAGATGTTGATGCAGGGGAAGTGGCAGCCTCACCAGATTGTTCTCTCTCCCTAGCCACACTGGGAGAGTGAACTGATTCTCTGTGCTGTGGGCTCTGATCAGCACTTGTGCCCACCCCCTTTTCGGTTGGAGTCTCCCCAGTGGTAATAGGTTTCTGGGGAGAGGGTGGAGTGCTTAGATCATCAGCACTCTGGCTATTACCAGTGTTGGGCTTAGTGGGGCAGTCTCCTCAGTATGTGGGCTAGAAGCAGTATGCACATGGGGAGGATTGTGCTCTTCAATGGCAGCCTCCTCAAGTGAGGAAGACCCCAGTAATGTGGTTACCCCAAAATTGGTTACATCAGGCTCCTGTTGAGAGGAAGCCTGTGCGGTTGTGGTGGGTGGAGTCGTGGTACCTGCTGGAGAATCGAACCAGCAGGCACATCCTGCCTTTGTGTGGCAGGGGCATCCTCAGGGGACTCATCTCCCTGAGTAGCCTTTTTGGGCTTCTTTTTGGCTTTTGGCTTGGTGGGGACTTTGGATTTGGAGGTGGAGGCTGTGGGTTCCAGCTGCGTGGGTTTTCGCAGCCGGCCAGCCTGTTTGAGTATGGGGTCAGTGTTGTGCCTGGAGTATACCTCAGCTTGAACAGCCATGGCAGGGACCCCAGTGCCAACTAGTCCCTCAGCCTGAAGCTGGTATTCGATCATGGCCATTATGAACCGTGGATACAAATTCCAACGGTTAGAAAAAGATTTTGTGGCCATGTCCTTGAGTTCCAAAAATAAAATATCAGTAAAATTTAGTGGTTGTTTTTCAAGGATAGAATACAATACCTGTTGCCACCTTGTTGACATCTGGTCCCACGAAGAGGTTTTGGGAGCCAGACAAACATTGACCATATGGAAGATCAATCGTTGAGGGTCAGGGAAATGTTTCTTTAACAAGGTAGAAGCTGATAGGTTACCCTGATAGTCATGAGATGTGAAGGAGAGATCAAGGGTACCTTTGGGATAGGAGGTTGGGTGAGTGGCATCATCCAGCTCTAGGGTTTGGCGTAGAGTAGCTGGAGTGATAACCACCGGTTTGCCGTTGACGGAGGACCGGAGAGAGACCTCGCCATCATGCTCTCCGGTGTGGACGATCACATTTGTCCAAAACTCCGTCAAGGAGTCGGTGTATATGGTGGGGTTGATGAGAAATGCCGTTTTGTATGGGGAGTCGTGCATGAGATCGACGGCATTGTGAAACTTGGGCCATAATGGCGATTTAGTGAGTTGTGCGACACAGTTGTGTCTAGGCTTTATGTGCAAGGACGCCATTAATGGTGTGTGTGGGAATTTCAGAGGATTTGGTAAGATAAGGGAAGTGAAGTAAATGCTCTGAAAGTAAGATATTTATAGGGTAGGCTAAAGGGTGAGAGAAAACTACTAAAGGTTTTGGTGTTAGTCATCATTGTTATGACACCTGATGACGTGGTTTTAACCTTCAGTGTTTGTAACTTCCGAGGACTTGGTATTAGTCTTCAGTAGTTGAAACTACTGAGACCTTGGTTTTGTCCTTCGAAGTTGTAAACGTCGGAAGAATTACTATCTTCAGTAGTTATGAACTACTGATAACCTAGTAGTCTTCTTTGGACGTTGTAACAACTGAAGACTGGTGTTAGCCTTCAGTAGTTGTGAACTACTGAGATCAGTAGTTGTGAACTACTGAAGACATGGTTTTGTCCTTCAGTTGTTTGTGTATGAAACATCAGCTGTTGTTATCAGCTGATGAGAAATTACTCATCAGCTGTTTCCGTCAAATCAGTTGTTTCATACTAGCCTCCACATTTACTCATCAGCTCTTTGGCTGACTTTCAGATGTTTCATTGACCCTTCAGCTCTTGGGAATATGCCTTCAGCTCTTGGAACAGATGTTCACAAGTGCTGATAGAATAGTCTTCCGAGCTGGTGAACAAATTTTGCAGTACTTCAGAGCTGTGTAAGATTACACATCAGTACTTGTGAGCAAAATTTGTTCTTCCGTACTTATTTATTGAAAATCATACATCAGTAGTTGTAATCCACTTCACTACATTAGTTGTTTTTCAATAAATAACGTACATCAGTACTTTGAGTCATTTAGTCTTCAGTAGTTGTGAAAAAGCTGAAGACTAAATTACTCATTAGTACTTATATTTGACCTTTGCTCTTCAGTAGGTTGAACTAAGAGTACCTGCATAGGTCAAATCATTCAAGCTGCAGCATACCAGCCTTAGTACCAAATTTTGGAATGTGGCACTATCTAAAGGCTTGGTAAAAATGTCTGCAAGCTCATCAGCACTAGGCACAAACTTAGGATCAATCAGACCTTTTCATAGCAATCCCTGATAAATGATGTCTGATCTCAATATGCTTGGTCCTAGAGTGCTGGACTGGATTCTTAACAATACAAAGAGCTGAAGCACTATCCATTAATAATGGAGTCTTAGTCTCAATAATGCCATAATCCAAAGTTGGTTCTGAAGCCAGAGTATTTGAGATGTACAACTTGCAGCAGCAATATACTCAGCTTCAGCAGTGGATGTAGCAATTGATGTTTGTTTCTTACTCTGCCAAGAAACTAAACAATTGCCTAGAAATTGGCAACCACCAGAAGTGGATTTTCTGGTGACTTTGCATCCTGCATAGTCACTATCAGAGAAAGCGACTAATTTGCATGAATGCCCAGCTGAATACCAAAGTCCTAGTGATTGGGTACCTTGCAGATATCTAAAGATCCTTTTGACTGCAATCAAATGGGATTCTTTAGGTGCAGCCTGAAATCTAGCACAAGCACATGTTGAAAACATGATGTCTGGTCTAGAAGCTGTAAGGTACATCAAGGACCCAATCATACATCTGTAAAGGGTTTCATCAACCGCTTTACCTTTCTGATCGACATCTAGTTGTGTGATGCTGCTCATGGGAGTAGAACAGGGCTTACAGGACTGTAAATCAAACTTATTCAGCAACTCTTTGGTATACTTGGACTGATGGATGAAGATTCCATCATCCAGTTGTTTGATTTGCAAGCCCAGAAAGTACTGTAATTCTCCCATAGCACTCATTTCAATCTCAGCTTCATAAGCTTTGTAAATTCATCACACAACTTTGGATCAGAGGATGCAAAGATGATATCATCAACATAAATCTGAACAAGGAGCTTATGTTGTCCCACAGTCTTTATGAATAAGGTTTTATCAATGGTGCCTCTAGTGAACTTGTTCTCTAGAAGAAAGGTTGAGAGTGTCTCATACCAGGCTCTAGGTGCTTGCTTCAGCCCATAAAGAGCCTTATCAAGCTTGTACACCCAATCAGGATGTTTATTGTCCTCAAAGCCTGGTGGTTGACACACATAAACCTCTTCTTTGATTTTCCATATAGGAAGGCACTTTTGACATCCATTTGATAAACCTTGAGACTGTGAAAGGCAGCATAAGCTAAGAACAGTCTAATTGCTTCTAGTCTGGCCACAGTGCAAAGGTCTCATCATAATCGATTCCTTCCTCCTGTGCAAACCCTTGAACAACCAGTCTGGCCTTGTTCTTGACAATTTGGCCCTTCTCATCTGTTTTGTTCCTGAATACCCACTTGGTGCCTATAGCACACTTACCTTTGGGTAATGGAACAAGCTCCCACACTTGCTGTTTCTTGAATTGAAGTAGCTCAAGCTGCATAGCTTCCACCCATCCATTGTCTCTTAAAGCAACATGATAGTTCTTTGGCTCTTGCTGACTGATGAAGAGAGCATAGAAGCAGAAGTTGGACAATTGATTCCTGGTTGAAACTCCAGCATGAATATCACCAATGATTTGTGAAGTGGGGTGATTCTTGAGCTCTTGATAAACTATGATATCTGTGCAAGTATTTGTAGACCCATCAGCAGCAACAGATGGTGATGGAGATTCCTGAAACCATGTAGAGGATGGCAGCTCAAATGAAGTAGAGCAAGCAGAAATCTCATCAGCATTTGTAGTGGATGGAGCTGCTGAGGCTACAGGAGCATCAGGTTCAGTGGAATTAGGCAGGTTGTCACTGAACTTGAAGAGGTGAGTACTGACTTCATCATCTTCAGTACCACCAGGTGGAGATCTGTTGACAGGCTCAACAGATGGAGGTTGATAAGGAACATATTGCAGTATGTCCAGATCAAACAGTTCCCACAGGGTTTTGTGGAATCTTGTCCTTTGGAGATTCATTGAACTTAACATGCAAAGTTTCTTCAACCCCTTTGGTTCTACAGTTGAAGACTCTGTATGCTTTGCAAGTTGATGAATAACCAACAAAGTACCCTGCATCCACCTTACTAGCAAACTTATGGAGTGGGTTGCTAGTGTTGAGAATGAAACAAGGACACCCAAAGGCTCTAAAGAATGAAATAAGAGGGGCCAAATGATGAGAACTTCATAGGAGTTTTCATCAACCTCTTATTTACTAAGGCTCTATTCTGCACATAGCAAGCTGTATTGACAGCTTCAGCCCAAAAGGTCAGTGGCAGCCCAGAGTCAGCCAACATTGACCTTGCTGCTTCAATGAGGGTCCTGTTCTTTCTCTCCACCACTCCATTCTGTTCAGGAGTTCTTGGAATGCTAAACTGCCTTCTAATTCCCTTGGACAGGTAGAAGTCATCAAGTATGTGTGGTTTCTAAATTCTGTTCCATTGTCACTCCTCACACACTTGACCTGTAGGGAATACTGCTTTTCTACTTGTAACACAAAGTTCATTATTGTCTTTGCTGCTTCATCCTTGGAGTGCAAGAAGAAAGTCCATACAAACCTGGAGTAATCATCCACAATTACCAGGCAGTATTTCTTCTTTGCCATGCTCATTACTCTGACAGGACCAAAGAGATCCATGTGCAGAAGTTGTAAGCAGGCAGTGGACTTAGGTTCTTCTATTGAAGGGAATGAAACTTTGTGTTGTTTTCCTTTCAAGCAAGCAGTGCAGTCATCTTCACACTTGAACTCCTTCAGAGGCAATCCTCTTACTAAACCATGGCTTATAGCTGATTCATGTTCTTGAAATTAACATGACCCAGCCTTCTATGCCAAAGTGTAGACTCTTGAGGAGATGCCTTGGAGAATAGCAAGGATGGCCTTTTAGATCCATCTTTTTGGAAAGATCTAAGGCATACACTCTTCCTGTCCTGTTGGCCTTCAGGAGAGTGTGTTCATCCAATGCTTTGTCAATCAAACTCAGAACTTTGGATGACAGAATCCTACAGTTCTGGCTTGTGAAAAGAGCAACATGGCCTTTGTCACACATTTGGCTGACACTCAAGAGGTTGTACTTGAGATTCTCTACATGGTTAACATCATCAAACCTTATTTCCCCGTTGGAAACAAAGCCTTTTCCGACGATGTAACCCTTAGCATCGTTGCCAAAAGAAACAAATCCCTTCTTTCCTTGAGAGTAGTCATTAAGAAGGAGCTGCTTCCCGTCATGTGCATGGATCCTCCACTGTCTACATACCAGATGCTTCTTTGGCATGTTGAAGAACCCTGCAAACACAACCATGTGTTAGTTAGTCTTGGAGACCCAAACCTGCTTGGCCTTGGGTCTGATCTCAGCTACAGTGTAGCACTAACAGGTGTGTTGTGTGTGACAGCTTGAGGTGAAGAAAGATGGTACAGAAGAGGAAGCTTTTGGCTTGGACTTCCTTTT